>BLSH010119132.1:484212-496731 GCA_018402905.1 Glandirana rugosa
GGGTCGACAACTTACACTTTTTTTTTTAAGGAGCTCTCTTTGAAGTGTATAAACTACACTTCATTTACTGCATTGTCCGGCCTGACATTGCAATGCGATTTGGGCCAGTGCACTGCGATAAAATGTAGCATGTCTGCATTTTCACAGTGCTAGGCTGCGTTGCAGTAGGAATGGGACACACGGGGAATTATTTCCGCGTGATCCTGCGGTGACAGACATTTAACACTGCAGTAAAACGTCTGTCCCAGCACATACTGTGAATTGGCACTTAATAAAGTATTTCAAGTAGATACTTGTGTAGTAAAATATGTCACTAACTCAATAGAGGCATCTCTGGCAACAGTTTCACATTCAACAGCTGGGGCCACTTTTGGATCACAAAGGGTTAAACAGATGAGAGATGACTTGAAGCCCCACAGGAGTAAACGCGCAAGGATGAGATGACTGTGATATTACGTTCCCAGTTATGTCAGAACACGAAAGTACAGTCTTTTGAACATTCTATAAATAGTGTGATTCTTGCTCAGTGCCTTGTGTACCTGCTGTTTTTTTTTTTTTCAAACTATAGCTTATACATTACAGCCGGTTTATAATTTAAACCATTTGGGAGATACACTGGACACTAAACCTTGAATACCACTAGACAATACCAGAGAAGGGCTTCTAAGATTTACAGTGCATTTGAATGCATCAGGAATGACTGCTTCCTGATGACAGTGAGACGAAACATGCTGAGGTAGAGCTTCTGATATGTTGCTTCCAGTTACGTAACCTATGTTTTTTTTTTTTTTCGAACGCACACTGACTTCTGAATGCCGCAGTGCACATTCCAAGAGACGTGTGCTGTATTAGTACTGGTTTGTGCACCCACAAATGTAAGAGGTTATCTTTGTTTTTAGAATTCTGTAATAAAAAATAATTTAACATTACTACACTATGAGAAACTTTTTCATCTCTCTGGGTTCCTTGTCTATGCGGATGAGGTGTATTGCATGAGATTCCTCTGTTTGGGCTACATTAATACAAGCTGGGCCTGTCGTGGAATTGCATGGAAGTGTGATCATAAGCGCAAACTGACTACTTTTTTTTTTTGTACCAAGTGGTCACAATTTCTGGTGAGTGTTGTGTATCCTCTAGTCACTGGGTGGTCGTGCATGATTTGAAAAGCTCCACGTTGTTTGGACTTATGGACTATTCTTTAAATTTTTTTTTTTTTATAATCTCTGGTTTGCACTACTGGGTGGTGCTATTCACTTGTCCCACAGTCATTCTCACTTAGAATAGTTTCAAATATACATATTTTCCACATATATGCAAGTATTGTATTCACTTGTTTTTGGCACCATTGTCATTGTAACGTTTTGTTTATCATTATTTATGATATTGCACATTTATGGATTGCAGAGGGCTTATATTTATTTTTGGTAAGATATAATCTTTTTTTCACACAATTTTAACACTAGCACCCTCTATTCTTTTTCATCATTGTGTTACACCTTATGGGTTGCAGCAGCTTCTTCTTTTTTTTTTTTTTTTCTAATATTTTTTCTTTTTCTTTTATCTAGTTTTTCTGTGGTATACATGTTTATTGAATAGTTACAGCGCATTTGGCCTACTCCAGAATTGATAGGTCCTCTAGTGGTTGAGGGCTTGCCCAATAGGTTTGGGTTCTCCTGTATAAACAAGCCCGTGGAATTGTTAGTCTATACATGGGTAAATCCACAGGCTTGGCAGCTGCTCCTTTAAAAACAAAGCATGCAATAAAGGCTCTACTGTCAGTGTGTGGGTAAAAGTATAAAAGTGCCATGCTTGCTCATACAATAGAACTGTGGGCACTCATCTAAAACAGGACGGCCTAAGCTGTCATTTTGACAGCTGAGTCTTGGCAATTTCAGGTGTGCTTCACAAGGGGTGCCTGATATTCAGCAAGCTTTGCTGTTCTAGAAAAGTGAAGATTGTGGTGAGGGTGGCAGGACAGGCAAGTATAAAACCCTTCCTTTCCAGGAAGACTTTTTATTTTTTTAATTTATGTAATTTTGTTCAAACAGTCTCTTTTTAATCACTGGGAATGGGACCAGGCTTTAACTTTTTAATAGCACGTTATATTACACCTGCCTGTGACAGTCAGGAACAGAGCTATTGGGTGGCATCAATTGTAGTTCAAGGAGGTGGCCAAGATCATCTGCAGGTGCCAATACTGAATATCACCAAGCACTGTGGTTTACATATTTTTATATGACTGCTTTAGCAGTTTTCTTGTTTTCATTTGATTATTTGATTGTAGTGTAGCACTCCCTAGCTGTGTTGCTAGTTTTTTTTTTGTGTAGAGTAGGTACATTTATGCATGCTTGGCTGGCAGCCAAGCCTGTCTGTTTTTTGTCCTGGTTTGGGCAGAAATCCAGGGAGAGCTGGGGTGACTCACTCATTACTGAGACCTCCCCCTACTTCTCGAATGTTCTGTAACCTTCTAGAAATATGGTAAGGGAGGTAAGGTGGAGTTGCCTGGAGTATTCTGAGGGCCCTGACCAATCCCCAACTTGGATAGGCAAGGGGCAGGCCCCTCTCAAATACTCAGGTTCAGTCCAGCTGGGGAGGAGTTTAGGTGGACGCTGGAGATGGAGTGTTAGGTTGGCGTGGCCTTTGAGGGAGCTCCCTAGTCTGGGGGGGTGACCTTGGGCCAGGACCCTCTGAAGACACGTGGATGTGTCCTGGCCAGGAGGTACTGGGAGCAAGGAGAGGACAGCGGGAGAACATTGCCGGGCAAGTCTCCAGGAGCAACATGTATAGCCAAGAGGGCTGGTGAGTGACAGGAGGACTGGGAGGCATGCCTGAGAGGACTGGGATAAAGCAGTCTGGGATAGGTGCAGAGCCGGTTAGGACTGTGGTGGCACGGACAGTGGAAAGAGGCAGTTGCAGCCAGGAGGGCTGGCAGGGCCTATAGAGGTGGTACTGGGAGCAGTAGCCACATGTGGGGCAGCTAGCACTCAGGATTACCTTTTTTTTTGTTTTGTTTTTTTGTTTTTGCTGCACTATAGGGGCCTGCCTGCAAAGGGTATTTGCTTTGGGCCTGGCTCAGTCAGTGTCAGATCCCCACAACAGTATGGTTTGTGCTGGAGAAGAAAGAGAAGAGGTTGTATATACCAGAGTGTATATAGTTTCAGAGCATATAATAAATAAATAAATATATATATATATATATATATATAATATATATATATATATATATATATAATATAGTATAGTGTGTGTGTGTGTGTGTGTGTATATATATATATATATATATATATATATATATATACACAGATGCTGGTCATATAATTAGAATATCATCAAAAAGTTGATTTCTTTCATTCAAAAAGTGAAACTTGTATATTTTTTCTTTCTTTTAATTTTGATGATTATAACTGACTAAGGAAAATCCCAAATTCAGTATCTCAGAAAATTAGAATATTGTGAAAAGGTTCAATATTGAAGACATCTGGTGCCACACTCTGATCAGCTAATTAACTCAAAACACCTGCAAAGGCCTTTAAATGGTCGCTCAGTCTAGTTCTGTAGGCTACACAATCATGGGGAAGACTGCTGACTTGACAGTTGTCCAAAAGATGACCATTGACACCTTGCACGAGGAGGGCAAGACACAAAAGGTCATTGCAAAAGAGGCTGGGTGTTCACAGAGCTCTGTGTCCAAGCACATTAATAGAGAGGCGAAGGGAAGGAAAAGATGTGGTAGAAAAAAGTGTACAAACCATAGGGATAACCGCACGCTGGAGAGGATTGTGAAACCCCATTCAAAAATGTGGGCGAGATTCACAAAGAGTGGACTGCAGCTGTATTCAGTGCTTCAAGAACCACTACGCACAGACGTATGCAAGACATGGGTTTTAGCTGTTGCATTCCTTGTGTCAAGTCACTCTTGAGCAACAGACAGCGTCAGAAGCATCTCGTCTGGGCTAAAGACAAAAAGGACTGGACTGCTGCTGAGTGGTCCAAAGTTATGTTCTCTGATTAAAGTAAATTTTGCATTTCCTTTGGAAATCAGGGTCCCAGAGTCTGGAGGAAGAGAGGAGAGGCACACAATCCACGTTGCTTGAGGTCCAGTGTAAAGTTTCCACAGTCAGTGATGGTTTGGGGTGCCATGTCATCTGCTGGTGTTGGTCCACTGTGTTTTCTGAGGTCCAACCTCAACGCAGCCATATACCAGGGAGTTTTAGAGCACTTCATGCTTCCTGCTGCTGACCAACTTCATGGAGATGCAGATTTCATTTTCCAACAGGACTTGGCACCTGTTTACAGTGCCAAAGCTACCAGTACCTGGTTTAAGGACCATGGTATCGCTGTTCTTAATTGGTCAGCAAAATAGCCTGACCTTAACCCCATAGAAAATGTGGAAGTGTGAGGAAGATGTGATATGCCAGACCCAACAATGCAGAAGAGCTGAGGTCCACTATCAGAGCAACCTGGGCTCTCATAACACCTGAGCGGTGCCACAGACTGATCGACTCCATGCCACGCCGCATTGCTGCAGTAATTCAGGCAAAAGAAGCCCCAACTAAGTATCGAGTGCTGTACATGCTCATACTTTTCATTTGGCCAAGATTTCTAAAAATCCTTTCTTTGTATTGGTCTTCAGTAGTAATCTAATTTTCTGAGATACTGAATTTGGGATTTTCCTTAGTTGTCAAAAATTATCGAAATTAAAAGAATTAAACATTGAAATATATGTGTGTAATGAATGAATATAATATACACGTTTCACTTTTTTAATGGAATTGGTGAAATAAATCAACTTTTTGATATTCTAATTGTATGACCAGCACCTGTGTGTGTGTGTGTGTGTGTGTGTGTGTGTGTGTGTGTGTGTGTGTGTATACAAAATATTTCTCCTATCAAGTGAGCATCCCATATGTACCCAATCCAAGTTTAATTCCCCTAATAAAACAAAAAAAAAAAAGTGCAAGCACTTCTTATAGTGGTTGGAAATTTGTGGGACTGGCTGTGCAGGGTGGGAGACTAACAGCAATCACCAGCAGTGTCTATGGGGTAGCGCTACATTAGCAAGAGTGAATATTATCTGGACAGTATTAGCAGTTAATTTTAATTGTTCTCTTGAGTCGCATTTGACGTTTGCCATTGTTTCATTATGATTACTGACGTGTTTATGAATAAAAGACTGGCATTATGTTGGGTATCAATTTACTATATTGGCAATAGTAGACATTACTGCATTTGCTGTTGTGCTTATACCGAATTATTTTGTCATCTGCAATTATATATTGTATGCATGAAAATTGCATGCAATGAGCAGCTGACTGTATTGGATAATATTGTTACATTACTGTCCCTAATGCCACAACTATTTGTGTTTATAGCAGCTGTTAATGACTTGACAGACTGTGAAAAAGATACTTCTAAAAGAAGCTTGCAGTTATTTATGGTAGACTCTCGCTGTCAAAAAGATGGGTTGCCATGGAGACAAGCTGCAAGAAAATTGTCCTCTTTTTAAATTGAGCGCTTCTACTTATAGAACCATCCTAATGCCATATGGTTGCTGTATACTGGTATTTTGTGGAAACCACTAAGCGTGTAAAAATCCAGCATTTATCTCATCAGTTTATTTGCTAATCTGTACTGTGACTTTAAAGTGGTGTTAAGTACTAATATTTTAATAGTAATTATAACCGCTTACATGGCCACTTATCTTGTCAGCTGCAGCTTTTTTTATTTTTATTTTTTTGATTTCCTTTTATTCCTGGAGTTGGTCCAAAGATCCCTGCCACAGGTTTCCTCTTCCACTTCAATGGGATTTCAGATGTCAAGCGACTTGGGGCGACTTGAGACAACTCAAGTCAGATCGCAAGTTGCCCCTGCCTGAATGCAGCCTAACACCAAACATCCCAGGTCAAATAGAGCTGTATAAGCTTCTGCATTGGTAGTTTCTATGGACAGAAAGCAGTGATATTGGGGACTTAAATTGGGGCTCCTGTGCATTGCTCTAGATAAGTATGGAAATCAAGTTGCCATTTGTTGCAGGTACTGAAAACCAGACACACATCACAAAACTAGTTTCAGACAGTCCTGCACCTTATCCCAAATTACAAGTAGTAAGAAATCAGTGGCCGTCCAAACAGGGTGGTCATAAGAAAAGGTGAGGAGATTTTTAAGGTGCCCACTGATCTAAGAAATGATGCTCAAATGTTTATAAAAACATCAAAGTTTATTCATATGCTGCTTACGGCAGCCACGCTGCAGCATGGACTGCAAGGCCATTAAAATAACACGTACACAAATAACAATTAGAAACCATATAAATACCAAAATCCCTTGAATGTGCAGACAGCACACCCCAAAATGGAAGGTACATCTGTATGAATTGATAATACAGCCTAAATGTTTCTTTTCTACATATTTATCCTATACTTAAGAATGGAAACTATCCTATTACAAAATGTGTTTTTTTTTTTTTTTTTTTTTTTTTTTTTTTTTTTTTTTTTTTTTTTTTTTTTTTTTTTTTTTTTTTTCGAGCAATGGTCAATGGTTTGGCTGAATCAAAGCTAAATTCCTGATGATGTTTACAATGAAAAAAGCTTCCCTCAAATATACTAGAAGCTAAATATCCAGGTATACAGTATATACAGAAAGGCATAGCGTAAGGGTAGGAAGCCTAGAATAGACGTATCGGAAATCGTAATCTGCAGATTAGTTGTAACTTGCATTTCATACATTACAACCCTTACCCAAGCTTCCACTTTCATCCATTAGGAAGCCTATGTCATAATTCAATTTACTAAGGCAAATCTAATATGTCAAAATAACATGACCTAGTGAAGACTAGCTTCATTTTACCCCAACTCTTGCTCTTTGCTCAGTGGCATTGCCACAATGTTAACACAACACTGCCTTTGAAGTGTATCTTGTACACATGATAATTAGTATGATGGGACTGACTGAGATAGCTGAATTAAATACAAGTACATTAGGGAAATCAGAGAATATAAAAATGCACCGACAGCAAATCTGTGTAATCTGCTTAAATATCTTTGTCCTCACCCAATGGAGTTTAGCATAATGTCCACTACAGTCTGATTTCCATTAGACAAACATTTAAAATTATAGGCTGCAAATAATTAACAATTCTCAAATATGCATGGGATGCTGTTAACTCCGCTGGGTGAGGTTAGGTTGGTGTGTTTGACTCCACATCTGTCAATTTAGGTCCAGAATGCAAGGGGTATGTTTTTAATGATAGCCTGTTAACACTGCATTGCATAAACCAGAATCCAAAAACAACCAAGAAGGTAAAACGGTAAGGCCAGTATGGTGATAAAGTAGTAACAAGTTTAAATGACTGAATCCCCATTTTTTATATATATCTTGTGGCTTGCATATTACACTCTGTACACAATTTGTACTTTATATTTTTTGGTGCCAAACATTACAGAATTGTCAGTAAGGTGCTAATTCATGACATTTGTGTTTAAACCCTGCTTTCCAGTGGCAGTTGGAGGATGTACAGAAACCTGGAGTGGGTCATGTGATCTTTGCTCAAATTACACACCTAAAACTTGTTTATAGATTACAGGCTAGGAATATTTACACCAAGTACAGAGAATACCTGTTGATCTCACCAAAAATGCACTATCCTTATGAGTCCTTTCACACATGGCTGTCCGTTTTCAGACTCCACTAGCTCAGCTGGGATGGACCCGTTGATACCGCGCTGAGCAGGCAGATGACAGATCCGTCTCTGCTCACTGCAGCAGATCGGATAGGGGCAGATGTCAGTGGACATGTCAACGCTGACAGTCGCTCCATAGAGGTGATTGGAGCAATCGATCAGGTCCGCCTGAAAAACTGACACTTTCTATTATGCTCGCAAGAAGCCTTCTCCTCCTTCCTTTTTTTTTTGTAAACAATTAATCTCTTTAATAAACGCCACCCAGGCTGGAGAGATTAGGTAACCATTGTGTGCTCCATATTTAGGGGAATGAACATGGTCATCCAGGGATACATAGAGGCAAAACAAACTCAGATATATTGCCAGGCCCTCATATAATGTCTAGTGAGCTGTAATGCAGGTATCACGTATGACTAGTAAACTGCAATATTTTACTTTGGTGTTCTGTATGTTTATCCCACTTGTGCTAGCTTGACTTTTCCACATTCCTATTTTTTGTATTTTAAGAAACATCAGTTTGTTTCATATACTGGGAATTACAAATGACATAAACAAAGTCATAAAGCATTTCAGAGTAAGGAGCTTTAGACAATTTGACTTTTCCTCAGCTACACAAATGATCTTTTACCCTCACATCCTCGGGTTGCAAAAGTGATCTTTTACCCTCAAAGTCTCACTCAATTAAAATCCAGTGCACGTCAATAACTTTGTTTGCATTCCATTTCTCGTGAGCTGCTACACTAGACCAACATTGATATGGTGCAGTAACAACTAGGCAAAATGTGAAAAAATAAAACATGGATTAGATGACCCACTGACTTGCACTCCTTTCCAAGTCGTTTCCAATTTTTATAGACTCTGATGACTTTGTAAAACAAAGCAGGTACATATATTTCAGTCTTCACCCAGTGACCTGTAAGGCCCCTACACATGGGGCAGACTCTGCCAGTTCAGCAGGGAATCTGTCCGCTGATCTCCGCTGAGTAGGTGGATGGCTTGTCCATGTCTGCTCCGCTTATGCAGCGTGGACACAGACCCCTCACTGTCCTCTATGGATGGTCGGATGTAAACCGACCACCTGTTTCTTTACACCTGACAGCCAACCGATCTGCTAGATCGCCATCTGTTTTTAGCAGATTGCAGATCAGTGGGTGCCCATTGACACCCGCCGCTCTACAGAGGGCAATGGATGGTCCGATCTGGTCCACCCAGAGGGCAATGGATTGTCCGATCTGGTCCGCCTAAAAAAACTGATAGGCTGACCAGATTGGTTCACCTGTGTGAAAGTGGCCTAAGGTTTTTTTTAAAAATTCTGTTATTTTAGGGATTGGTAAAGAAACGTATCTAAAATGTACAATGGTAATTGTGGATTTTTGAAAAACTAAAGTTGTCAAATCTCTATTTTAAAGGCTATTAGAATGGTTAGCCATGGAAATGATTTCATTTGGACTTTGCTTAAGTGTTTGAAACATGCATTTGATACTTGGAATGCCCTTAAGGTGTAAGTGGTGTACACATAAGGGCCTGTTTATAAAGAAATGTTTTCTGGACTTTTTTCAGCTTGTGTTTTATGGAATTCACCCATTTTCAAAGAGTATTGCCCATCACACCTAAAAAGATTCTCCTATTGGTGGTTGCTACAATAGGATAGGGGGAGTCTTATTTGTTGTAATATCACTATTCTATTACATGTGACTTTGAGATTGTGTAATCTTCGTCGTTGGGATATTGTGATAAGCAGTCACAATATAATAGTAATATTCCAATAACAAGATCCCTCTCATCGGCAGTCACAATATAATAGAGCTATTACAAAAAAAAAAGCTTCACCCGTCAGAAGTCATATATGATATAATGGTGATATTCCAATAACATACAAGATTGACCTATTAGCAGTCACACACAATATAATTGATATTCAAATCCTAAACAAGATTCCCGTCAGCAGTCGCATACATTATAATAATGCTATTGCATAAACAAGATTCACCTATCAGAATTTATATACAATGTAATAGTGCTATTACAATAACAAACTAGATTCACTCATCAGCAGTAACATGCAACATAATGGACTCCAAGAACAAACAAGATTTGGCTATTCAGCCATCATTTTCAACTAAGACTTGTCCCATGGTTAATGCAGTGGCTGATGGGAAAATCAGGTTTGTAATTGAAATCTATTATATTGTCTGTGACAGCTAGTGGGTGAATCCTCTTTATAAACCATTGCCAAATAGGGCAAATCCTTTTTTAAAAATGATGGGCAAATTCTATAAAATACACAAATGTCAGACAAACCTTTTGCACAGCAAAACCTTCATAAATGGACCCCACACGTTAAGCTGTTGAGACAATTTTTTTTTTTTTTTTAGTTTAACTTTAAAGCGGAGTTCCACCCAGAATTTTTTTTATTTTTTTTTGGCATCCACTCTTTTAATACTAAATAGATGTAACCTTTTGTTTCCTTCCTTTCAAACCGCCTGGTAATTGCATGTATTTTTTACTCACAATTACGTTTCTCTCACTGCTGGTTTTTCCATTTTAGGTGAGGGCATCTGATGCCCATCCGTAGTCTCCTGGCATCTCTTCCTGAAAGAAGTGCATAGTGGGTAACCATCATGCACTCCTCGATCTCGGTCCGTCCTTAAATCGTGTAATTTCCTGTCTGGAAATAACACGATTTTACAGTACAGGGAAGCCCACTGACTCCTGGGAAATGATGAGTCACATCTCCCAGGAGGCCAGGCAAAGCAGGAAGTGAGGTGAAGAGCCTAGGATCTAAAAGGGGCAGATTACAGAAACCAACAAGCGACTTAGGGTGAGTATAATTTGTTTTTTCCTTCAAAGGTAAGTCAATATAGGCAATATAGGACTTGAATGATGTAAAAAAAAAAATTTCTGGGTGGAACTCTGCTTTAACTTACTTGATCTGGAGTGTGGAATTGAAACTCCAGTTTCTGTGTTCAAAGATGATACAAAGGGGTATAATTAAATCTTTTCCCACTGGATGAATACACCGTTCTACCAAGATTCACAAATGTTAATTAGATGCATATAAGTCTGAATGCTGGATGAATGTTGTGTGAATTTTGTGTGGGAACCTATATTTGACCCAAGGCCCCTATAAGATGTTTCTGATTTACATGCTAACCTGCATGCACTTTGTGTGGTGGTAACTGAATTGCAAATGGGGTATAATGTTGCTAAATGTAAAGTTATGAATTTTGCGGCTACAAAATAAATGCATTATACATTTTTTTTAAAAAAAAGTTTGGGATTGTATAAAAACAAATCTTATACTCACCTAGGTGGATGCAGCATGTGACTGTCACTGGCTCTCTGCTCACCCCTCCAGCGCTCACTTCAGCACTGGGCTGTGGAGTGGGCGGGCTCGAGCTCTCAGTGGATTCATGAGAGTCTGAGCTGGGTGCCGGTCCAGGCATCTGGGTGAATCCTCCATATGGTCGGAATCTTTCCCGAGCCTGGACCTGCTGAGCACGCGGGGAAGAATGGGTAAAAAAAAAAACTTTGGCAGACGTCTTTAAAATTGAGTAAATTAATGAAATTGAAGTATCTGGGTGCTCTGATAAATCCTAAACAGAATTTACCTATGGTCAACATGTAAAATCATATAATTTCTACATGTTGTTTCTATTCCTATTAATCTGAACAAACCTTGAAGTTTGGAAAGGTATGTGGTGCACACATTTACTTCCTTGAATTCTGTTACATATTCACATAGGTGTGCACAGCCCATTGCATTAGGGTGTGCACGGCAAAGCTCAAACACACATGCTTTTCTCTGCAGCCTCAGCTGCACTGGACAGTGAATGAAGGGAATAGTGCTCTGTGCTGAGCGAATTCTTGTTCATTCACAAACTGAAGCATAATAAACAGTGAGTGAGTGTTCACTGTGTTTAAAAAAGTAAGGGTCAGAAAATTACATATTGATTAGCTCCTTCCCCCAGCCAGCAGCACTGTGAGGGGGGGGGGGGGGGGGGTGTCGCAGCACAAGGGAAAGCATGGGCAGTAGGATAAATCGTCGCCGCACAAAGTGATTAGGGTGTGCCCAGGCACATCTGGCAAACCCTGCGCACGCCTATGCACTATATCCTGTGAATAGATATCCTGTGCTGTCACACATTTCACAGAAACTGCCTTCTGAACTACAGAGGCACTGAGAGGAGTTTTAGGAGGCAGGGAGCAAAGTACCATGGGATATGTAGTCCTTAGAAACTGAAAGTGGACAGTAGAGGAGAAGCTGCAATACATGCAGGGTATCCAGGAAGTTGTGTAAAGAAATGACCAACAGACGGGCAGCACAACACAACTAGAGATGTTTCAATTAGGGTTATGTTGAATTGTCAAAGATAACTCTTTTTGTTTTGTTATAATATAAAATAAAAGCATATGCTGTGACCATAGAACTCCTTTTCTCCTACGTTCACTGACAGACGCAGCTCTTCATGACTTTGTGGGTTTTATGTTCGTCCTACCAGGAGTTAACTAGGCAGGGAAAAGAAATCAGCTGGCCCCTCCCCTGGGGGCCGTCCTCTTTTCCTACATTAAACCCCCCCCCCCCTCACAGAGGAGCTCTCCAGTTTCAATGCCTAGTTCGCAAGGAGTTGACCTAGCTTCCCTATGGGAACTGCGGTCCTATTGTGACCATTTTTCTTTTTTATTTTCTTTTTTCTTTTTTCTGCAATCAAGATGATCTGCTATCAAGAAGCCGGTCGGGGCATCGAGAGTCTTCGTGCTCTGTACTTTCCCCGACCTGGCCAACATGATGCGAAGCCCGCCCCAACACAGGGACCCGCCGCATCTTACCCGTTCCGTGC
>BLSH010119132.1:522726-533689 GCA_018402905.1 Glandirana rugosa
CCGCATACCAGACTCGTGACTGTTCGACTGGGGGGGTTGGGGAGTTGGAGACGTCGTTACGACCTTCGTGAGTATACAGGTAAAGGGTTTCTGTTGAAGACCTATCCTGCGACTCGTGTACGTAAGTTGAAACCAATTGGTACCACTCCGGACAAGACTCACCTTGGAGATCTACAACAGCTGGAGGGCCGCAGGTTGCCTACCCCTGGCCTAGGCTATAAGAAGAATTGCCAAGACCCTGAAACTGAGCTGCAGCACGGTGGCCAAGACCATACAGCATTTTAACAGGACAGGTTCCACTCAGAACAGGCCTCACCATGGTTAACCAAAGTTGAATGCATGTGCTCAGCGTCCTATCCAGAAGTTGTCTTTGGGAAATGGACATATGAGTGCTTCCAGCATTGCTGCAGAGGTTGAGGGGTTGGGGGGGTCAGCTTGTCAGTGCTCAGACCATACGCCACACTCTGCATCAAATTGGTCTGCATGGCTGTCCTCCCAGGAGGAAGCCTCTTCTAAAGATTATGCACAAGAAAGCCCGCAAACCGTTTGAAGACACGCTAATTAAGTACAAGGGTAACTGGAACCATGTCCTGTGGTCTTGAGGTCAAGATAAAATTATTTGGTTCAGATGGTGTCAAGCGTGTGTGGTGGCAACCAGCTGAGGAGTACAAAGACAAGTGTGTCTTGCCTACAGTTAAGCATGATGGTGGGAGTGTCATGGTCTGGGGCTGCGTGAGTGCTGCTAGCCCTGGGGAGCTACAATTCATTGAGGGAACCATGAATGTCAACATGTACTGTGACATACTGAAGCAGAGCATGACTGGGCTGCAGGGCAGTATTTCAACATAACGACCCCAAACACATCTCCAAGACGACCACTGCCTTGCTAAAGAAGCTGAGGGTAAAGGTGATGGACTGGCCAAGCATGTCTCTAGACCTAAACCCTATTGAGCATCTGTGGGGCATCCTCAAATGGAAGGTGGAGGAGGGCAAGGTCTCTAACATCCACCAGCTCCGTGATGTTGTCATGGAGGAGTAGAAGAGGACTCCAGTGGCAACCTGTGAAGCTCTGGTGGACTCTATGCCCAAGAGGGTTAAGGCATTGCTAGAAAATGCTGGCCACACAAAATATTGACACTTTGGGCCCGGTTTGGACATTTTCATTTAGGGGTGTATTAAAATTTGTTGCCAGCTGTTTAGACATTAATGACTGTGTGAGTTGTTTTGAGTGGGCAGCAAATTTACACTCACTACTTTTCATTCTAGCAAAGTGTAATTTCTTCAGTGTTGTCACATGAAAAGATATAATGTATTTCCAGAAATGTGAGGGGTGTACTCACTTTTGTGAGCTACTGAATATACAGTGGAAGCGCTGAATTGACCAGATACTTCCAATAATGAAAGCTACAGATTTAAAAATATTGCTTTTGAACGATTATGTTAAAATTGAACTATTTTTGGTCATTTTTTTTTTTTTTCTTGCGGAAAACCACAATATGCTGGTCTTTTCAGAACTACCAATGCGGTATGTTTTACTATGTGTTACATTCTGTTTTTCTGTGCTTTTAAATTAGTTTTTATGTGGGTCTGTGTTGCACCTGCCTATACTATTATGTGTTGAGCTGTGGAATAGCAGTCCACTTTTCTGGCCCTGCACACACCATACGGCAGCAGCATCTGCCTCCTTGGAATGGTTTCACAAGCACACCAGCAGCTGAATATAGTGGGCAATACGGAAACTTGCATTAGCATTTTGTTGCCATAATATTAATCATTTAAAACATTTTTTTAATTACTATTTTTTAATTGCAGCAAATTGTGGAATAACTCATTCTGGCTGCAATGAAGAGTGACTCTGCCAAAGTGCGAAAATAAAAACATATTTACAGATCTTTTTAGAACAGAAAGCATACTCATCTAGTTTATCCTCCCTTTACTTACTGCAATCTGATAATTATGAATTAAGCGTGGTATGTTAAATAAATGAGGTAGTATATATATTGAATTATGTGATAACCGTTAATATAAAGGGATTTTATTATAACTTACCGTAAAATCCTTTTCTCTGAGTTCACTGATAGACGCAGCCTTCTTATGACACATGGGTTATGATCATATCACTAGGAGTAGACTAGGCAAAAATAAAACAAAAGCATAGGTTGGCCCCTCCCAGGGGGCCGTCCCCATCTTGGCATATAATCCCCCTGCTCTACATAGCACATCAGTTCGTAACAAGCCGTACAAACACAACACAGAGGGGTGGGTGCTGCGTCTGTCAGTGAACTCAGAGAAAAGGATTTTATGGTAAGTTATAATAAAATCCCTTTTACTCTTCCGTTCACTGACAGACGCAGCCTTCTTATGACACGTGGGGGCATCCCAAAGCTGTGCCAATCAAGAGGGATGGGCAAACTATAACAACTGTACCCAACAAAAAGAGCCTTCTCAGGCGGCGCTAATCGCGCCTACACTGCCGCTTGTAATACTTTGTGGCCAAAAGCAGCATCCAAAGATGCTGAAACATCAATTTTGTAAAACTTAGTAAACGTGTGCACTGAGGCCCAAGTAGCCGCTTTAGACACCAGGCCTCGGTGTCTCAGGTGTGCAAACGCCCAGGAAGTTCTAACTGCCCTGGTGGAATGAGCTGTGACTGGAAACGGGGGAACCTTGCCCCGAATCTCATATACATGAGTCACGGTCTTCCTTATCCAACGAGAAATGGTAGCTGACGAGGCTGCCATGCCTTTGCGCGACCCTTCCGTCAGCACAAATAAAGAATCAGACTTCCGAAAAGAAGCTGTAAAAAACAAATACACCCGCAAAGCCCTCACCACATCCAAAGAATGCAGTTCAACTTCTTTGGGATGCGACGGGTGCGGGCACAATGAAGGAAGAACAATATCCTCATTTAAATGAAAAGAAGAAACCACCTTCGGAAGAAACGAAGGGGAAGGTCGCAAAACCGCCTTGTCCTTATGAAGGACCAAGTAAGGTGACTTGCAGGATAACGCTGCCAACTCAGACACCCGCCTAGCGGATGTGACAGCAACCAGAAAAGCCACTTTCTGCGACAACAGTCTCAAGGGTATGTCCCTAATCTTTTCATATGGTGGTTTCTGCAGCACAGAAAGCACCAGATTCAAATCCCACGGTGCCAGAGGCGACCGTATCCAAGGAGCCACATGATGTACCCCCTGTACAAATGTACGGATCAATGAATGAGACGCCAAGGGCCGTTGAAAAAGAACTACCGGGGCCGAAATCTGACCCTTAAGCGTACTTAACACCAGGTTCTTGTCCAGTCCTTGCTGCAAAAGTCAGTACTCTGGACACTATATAAGAGCAGGGGTTCCAACCCCCTGCCTCGCACCAGGTAATATAGGCCTTCCAGGTCCTTTTGATAAATCTTACGTGAGGTACCTTTACGTGCTTCAATCATAGTAGGGATCACGGAGTCCGAGACATCCCTATCCCTCAACACCTGGGACTCAATAGCCAAGCCGTCAAAGCCAGCGAGGGTAAAGCAGGGTGCCAGATGGGTCCCTGAGATAGTAGACCTTCGAAGTGGAAGACGCCACGGAACATCTGTCACCATCCGTACTACGTCGGCGTACCAAGGACGCCAAGGCCAATCCAGAGCTACCAGGATTGTCAGGATTCCCTCTGCTTCTATCCTGCGCAGAAGCTTTAGAGGAGAAAAAATGTACAGAAGCCGATACCGACCCCAGGGCGCTACCAGTGCGTCCTAAGCGACCGCCAATGGATCTTTTGTTCTGCACACAAAGGTCTGTACCTTGTGATTGAACCTGGAGGCCATGAGGTCCACCTCTGGCGTGCCCCACTCGAGGCAAATCTGGCAGAACACTTCTGGATGTAGGGACAATTCCCCCTGATCCAGAGTCCGCGGCTGAGAAAGTCCGCCTGCCAGTTTTCCACGCCCGGGATGTAGATTGCAGAGAGAGCTGGCACGTGAAGTTCTGCCCACCGAAAGATCAGAGCCGCCTCCGCGGCTGCTGCCGAGCTTCTTGTTCCGCCCTGATGGTTCACATACGCCACAGCCGTAGCATTGTCCGACTGAACCTGGACAGGGAGGCCTCGCAGCCTTTCTGACCAACGTGACAGACAAAGTCTGATCGCTCTCAGTTCCAGTACATTTATTGGAAGACAAGCTTCCTGCACTGACCAATGACCCTGGGCAGAGAACTGACCCAGGACCCCTCCCCTGCCCGATAGACTGGGATCCGTCGTTACGATCGACCAATTGAGGGGGAGAAAACATTTTCCCAATTTTAGGGCCGGAGCCCGAATCCACCAAATCAAGGATCCTCGGGACTGATGATCCAACCTGATCAGTCTGTCTAGGGACAAAATCGCCTTCTGCAAGAGCCGAGTGTGACTCTGGGCGTAAGGTATCGCTTCGAAAGTCGACACTATGAGCCCCAACACTCGCATACAGAACCGTAAGGAGGACCACTGGTGTGATAACAGGGTCCGCACTGCTGCCTGAAGTGTCGGGAGCTTGTTTGGTGGTAAAAACACCCTTGCCTGCACCGTGTCCAGAATCACACCCAGGTATTCCAGCCGGCAGGATGGAGTCAACGATGATTTCTGCAGGTTGATCAGCCAAGCGAACTCTTTTAACGTGGACACCGTGATTGTCACGTTCTCCTCCAGAGCCGCAGCAGACTCTGCTCACAGGAGTGAATCGTCGAGGTATGCTACTACCGCGATACCTCTCTGTCTCAGCAGCGCCAGCATCGGGGCCACCACCTTGGTGAACACTCAGGGAGATGAAGCCAACCCGAAGGGAAGTGCCACAAACTGGTAATGCCGGTCCCCCACTGCGAAGCGTAAAAAACACTGGTGACTGTGACAAACTGGAACCTGGAGATACGCGTCCCTGATATACAGGGATGCCATGAATTCCCCTTGGTGCAGGGCGGCCGCGACCGAGCGGATGGACTCCATCCTGAATCTCTTCGTCCTTACGAAGCGGTTTAATGCCTTCAGGTCCAGAACTGGCCTGACACCGCCCTTTTTGGGCACCACAAAGAGGTTTGAGTAAAACCCGTGAAATCTTTCCGCCATGGGTACCAGTACAATCACCCCCTGTTCGGCAAGCGCCGAACGGCGCCTAGCAGCGCCTCCCGACGCCCCTGAGGGAGTCTCAGGTTTCAAGGGAAGAACCTTTCTGGGGGCAGAGAGATGAATTCTATCCTGTACCCAGAGGACACCACCTCCCAGTACCCACCGATCGGTGATGCGGGCAGTCCATCTGTCTGCGAACCCAAGCAACCGGCCCCCCACCCGTGAGTCGGGCGGGGGAAACCCATCATGCGGAGGTTGATTTCTGCTTCGCATTTTTGGACTTATGCTGCCAGGGCATTTTACTGGGCCCAGCGGAAGCCTTACTGGACTTGAAGCCCTTACCCGCTGAGCCGGGTGCCCGAAAAAACTTCTTCTGACCTGAAGAAACAGGGCCCTGCCTACGGGTACTCTTCCCTCCCGTGAAATCCTTAATGATTTCATCTAACTGTGGGCCAAACAGACGCCCTCCCTGAAAGGGAAGATCTGCAAGAGCTTTCTTTGAAGCCTGGTCGCCCCGACCAAGAGCGGAGCCACAGCACCCGCCTGATAACGATTGCAAAAACAGACATTTTTGACAATGTGGGAAGAAGGTCCAAAGCAGCATGGCATATGTAGCGGAGACCCTCTTCCAAATGTTGTGCCCGCTGCACCTCAGCCTGTGCACATTCACAAGTTAAACCAGTGTGCAGTGTGGCAGCGTGCTCGTGAAGAGATTGTGCCGCCATCGCAGCCGCTAGAGCTGGGGGCATGCCTGACCCAGCCAACAAGAACAGTGCCTTAGACACTGCCTCCGTGCGGCGATCGGCCGCCTCCTTAAAAGACAGAGACCCCTCCAAGGGAATGGTCGTTGCCTTATTTAGACGGGCCACTGGGGGGTCCACCTTTGGGGAAGCCCATCTCTTAGTAAAGCTATCCTCAAAGGGGTAGCGAACAGCAAAGCTTTTAGGAAAAGCAAAGGAATTTGGTGGCCGCAGCCATTCCTTGAACACCGCCTGTTCAAACACCTGATCATAAGGGTAAGCCCTAGGGGACCTAAGGGGCTTAAGTGATCCACAAATATGAGGACTCATGCGACTCCCCTGCTTGGTCAAGCCGCATGGAGTCGCGGATATCAGTGATCAGAGCGGCCACTATCGCTTTATCACGCGAAAAAGGAGCCTCCTGATCACCTTCGCCTTCTGAGGGCAGTTCACCCTCTGATAGGTCCACAGGTGTGACCACTGAGGTGCTTTCTGGATCCGAATCCTCCCCTGAGGAAAGAGGGGGTGGGCGTTTTTTGGGGCCGCCCGGGGAAAACTCCCCAAATACCACCCTCAGCTGTTCCAGGGACACCAAGGTTCCCGGGGTGGATTGTTGATCCACAGGTACACCTGCCATAGCCTTGCCGGCCTCTGACATCCCAGCCTTCCGGCACCCCCACTGTGTGACCACCACCTCTACCCCACCAATCAGCCAGGGAGACCCGGGAGGATTGCACCCACCGCTACCAGCACCCAGGGAGAGCCAGCTATACTTGCTGTTTTAAATGCCTCGACACTTGTGACCGGAACGAGCAATGCCCAAAAATCCACTGCGCTTCAAGAGCCTGCACCACAGAGTGTCAGCCACGTTGTCCAAGTGAAACCGGAAGTACTACTGCCGTTTATATCACTTCCTGTACCAAAAACGACCACTGGGGGCTGCCAGAGGACAGGCTGAAAACCACATGTGGTTACCAAACAATGGAAGCTGCCATTAACCCAAGCAGAGCTTATAGCAAAATTGTGTGGTCGGCAGACAAACGAACGGTGATCCACACCGAATGGCAGCGAGCCACTTAATGCAGTGCTCCGAATGGTCAGTGCAAGTTGCGGTACTGCGGGGGGGAGGGGGAGGGGAGGGGAAAACGGGAGATAATCCTCAAAGGGGTACCACCCAGTGTGTCCCCACTAACAGACCCCCACCGGCCGGCTACCACAGAAGCTGCCCAGGTTCCCACTCTCCGCGCCCCTAGGACGGAAGAGGGGTCCACTCACCAATCAGGGCGCAGCGGGTAGCCACCCGGAGCAGACTTGCCTCCCCATAGAGAGGCATGCTGCTGGCCAGGCCCCTGGACAGGAACAAAACCAGTCACTGGGCTCTAGTGGGTTTTAGCCACTGGCCGCCCGCACGGAACGGGCGCTATGCGGCAGGCCCCCGCTAAGGGTAGCTCGCATGGTGTCGGCCGGACTGGGGAAAGTTTTTGGATTCTAGATATTCTCTATACCACCAGCCGGTTTCTTGATCGCAGTCTTCATCAGAAAAAATCTTCAGGAGATCCCATAGGGAACCAGGTCTACTCCTTGCACTAGGCAATTTAAAACTGATGTGCTCTGCAGAGCAGGGGGATTATATGCTAAGGTGAGGACGGCCCCCTGGGAGGGGCCAACCTATGCTTTTGTTTTGTTTTTATTTTTGCCTAGTCTACTCTTAGTGATATGAGCATAACCCACGTGTCATAAGAAGGCTGCGTCTGTCAGTAAACGGAAGAGTAAAATTATTTTTGCTCTGTTTTTACAAGTTTGGCCACTTTAAAAAAAAAAAAAAAAATTGTAAACCATAATATGGGGAGCATCAACTCTGGTAACATTTTACAAGTGGTTTAATAAGCATTAATCTACTTTCTTTGAGCCTTTTACACACCCTTCAGTTCTAGTCTGGGAAAATACAGTTATTAATGAGTATTGCCTGTAGAACAACCTTTCAGCAAGTGTGAACTGAAGCTGACTTTAGGGTCTCCACTCCAGCATCCATGTCCCCCATTTGGTGTATTCCACTGAGGAAGTAGGTCAGGGCAGAAAAATCTCAGCAGCAGTATTGGACGCAATTAGTGGATCCAATCCCCCTGTGGCCCTCCCTGTGTTTACAATGCTTCAGTTTGTGAATGAGCAGGGAGCCTCTGTACGAGCACTTCGTGTTCATTCATGCTCAGGCAGGCTGCAGAGAGAGGATTGAGAAATCAGTGTCGTCAATCTTTCTGTCTCAAAAGTGAGAGCTTAGGTGTCTGTTTAGACACCTGATATTGCACCAACCCCCACAGGGCTGTTAAAAATAAATACATTTGTAAAAAAAAGAAAACACAAATAAGGGCTCATTGTAACAGGTATTCTGGTTGCATGAATGAGTGGTTTGTAAATGCGGCTGAAGCTGCCTGTTAAGCTTGGTTCACCATTTCTGTCAGCTAGGCTGTAAAGGGCCCCAAGATTTCTAACAGCGCTGCCTGAGCCTAACTCCATCCAGGCTGTTCAGTATAAGGGTCAGGGGTGGTAAAATACAGGAGTAATTCGGATACATAGGGAAGGGGTCAAGGAGAAATAACACACAGAATTCAAACGGATTATCCAAACCAAGCAAACCTTTCCCTTTCCTTTTTTACAATCCTTGGCTAGACAAAAATGCTAGAGGGTTTTCAGATATCTAGACCAGAGATTTAACATCAAAACTGCTGCCATTTATTATTGTGATATTAGGAAATAGAAATGCAGCAAATGGCCAATTTCTTTGCATATATGAAAAATGTATTTCACTTGGGACTTTCTGTTGCTGAAGTTATGCACAAAAGCTGGGGTTTTTGTAATGAAGTCATAATTTGGTATTTGTACACTACCGTCAATTTCATTTAAGGTACAGCTTTCTTAAAACAAGTTCCTCACTGAAATATCTATATTACCTGGAAAGCATATAAGAAAAGAAGTATCGTTTTAAGTGGAGGCATGGCAAATTAGAGGGTGATTTATAAATCTAGAGTAAAGATGAGACTGGACTGATGGTGTAGGCACACCGTGTGGATGAGCAGAATCGTACTTTTCTACCTTTTAATCTACTCTTTCTCTGCTTTCCTGTGACAGGACCAGGACCTGGCTTTACCCTCTAAGGAGGTATTGCCCCACACAAGCACATAAATGAGCAACATGATTTACATATGAATGTGCCATGTCTCATAGGTTGAAATAAAAACACTAATCCATCTGGTTCAACCAATTAAAAAAAAAAAAACACAAATGGAAAACCTCCATATGCACATTCCTATGCCCACAGTTGATTTAGAGGAATGAAAAAAATCTCCCAATAAAGCATGATCCAATATGCTCCAGTTGGGGAAAAAAATCCTTTCTGATCCCCTATGAGGCAATCGAATATTCCTTGGATCAACTATCCCTGGGGTCGCACTTCCTCCAGACCTAGAGTGCCCCCATGTCCTGGTGTAACAAGTGCCTTATTACACCAGTTAGTATAGAACCCAGGGTGTTCTGTACTGAAAATAAGCAAGCAAGCTTCCTGGCTGTGACACTCCTCTACCTTGCTGGGAATGGCTCTTCACTAGGACTGTCCTTACTAACCAAGGCACATTCAATCAGGAAGCCTGGTTATTGCAGTACAGAGTACTCATGGTTTGAGGCCCTGGGGTGCCATACAGTGGATATGACAAAACTGGCACCTAGAGGATTCTACTAAAATTTGTGTGTGACAATAACTTCAAATGTATGACAAAATGCGTAGGGCAGTGCCTAACGTGACGACCGCCAGTTGTAAGGAACTTGTGGCCGACATTTTGCTAGCTGCAGCTTTCATAATATTGAGATGCTTGTCCTTTTCTTCTCAAATGTGAGTGGATTATTTTATGTTTTTAATAAACTTTTATAAGAACATACTACACTATGAGATTTTATGTTCTGTATGGGACGGGCATTGTATCAGGGTCCATGCTGAGATCTATGGTTATCCACTGGTAATCGTGTATTCGGCTCCACTTCCCTACTTGCAGTAGGTTCAGCCTGTATGCAAATGCCAGTTCTATGTAACGTTCCAGTGTTCATCTGATGTGACCAGCACTGCTAATGGACAGAGCAAAATGAAGGATAGTATGTAATTTCTCACCACTGCCATTCCATATCCATAATCTCTCTGAATTGTATATCCAAAAAGAGAATTTGCCATCCATCAGTCATGTAGCAGTTGAGGCATAGCCATGGCTGACTTGGGGTGCACTAAATGAGCAAAGCAAGAGTCCATGCTCTTGGAGGATGTCCCTTGATGCCACCTCATTTCACCCCCCGCCTACTTTGAGGCTTCCTCAGGGCATTGGCCACCCTCAGCCGCTGCCTAAATAGCTTAAAGGGGGGAATGGGGGGTGGCTGCCACACTTGCCCCCAGTGTCACCAGACCTATGCAGTCAGCAACAGTCTTCCTGACCATCACCACACCAGTGCAGTGGTTGTCTCTGCCAGCTGTCTGTACTGACCCTGGCGTCTTTATTGACCATGTTTTTGCCTGCTGCCTGGACCGATCCTTTGTCCGTTTTCTGACCATGTCACTGCCTGTCGCCTGAACTAATCCATCTGCATGTTTGACAGTCAACATTCCTGTGAGACCCCAATCCTAGCCATTCCTTGTGGACAACTGCACTCCTGGAAACACCGAAGCTGTTTTTGTTTTTTTTGTTTTTGTTTTTCCTTGACATTCCTGGAGTTCGCCATGTACCAGTAGTTTAGGCTTGCTTGGCTTACAGGAACTGGGATTGCAATAGTTTTCTTTACACAAAGGCATATTCTCTGACCACTCATATAGAGACAAACAGTGTTTTTGATGCAATAGGTTGATTCGTGTGATACCCAAGATACAATGTCCAGTCTAAACAGTGAAAAAGTCTCCCACATGTAGTATCCCCATACTCGAGAGGAGTAGCAGAATGTGTGTTTGGTTGTAATTCGAAATATGCCCTTATTGTGTGTAAAGTCTTATTGATTTGAGTTTACAAGCCATTTTTAGGAGGGGTGATCCTTTTTCTCTTCCGTTCACTGACAGACACAGCCTTCTTATGACGCATGGGGTTATGCTCATCCTACTAGGAGTAGAC
>BLSH010119132.1:574509-585813 GCA_018402905.1 Glandirana rugosa
CCTCGTGCCATCCGTACGCGCGCGGGGGGGGCGTCTAGCGACGAATAAATGCCGCTAAACGCCCTTCGCAGGTGTGGCGGCGTCATTTATATGACGCGCGCCACCCCTTGATCTATTAGTAAAGGTTAGTGACGAAATCTTATTTACTCTGCACAAGCGTACATGAAACGAAAACGACCCCAGTGTGGGTACATACCACGTTTGTAAAAAAAAATTATTTTAACCCTATATATGTCGTTAGCGTGTAGGGGAAGAATCCACAAGGATCAGCATGACAACCAGAATTTCATGCAATGGTGGCATTGATACTCTAGATATCACAGTCCAGGTTTATGTAAAAAAATAAACACCTAAGAAGGGGATGTGCGATTGCTGTATATATCCCAATTTTATTAAAAAAAAATGTTTGCACCATACATGGGTGTGACCCCAGCAAAAGCAAAGTACATGCGAACACGTCTCATTTATTCTAAAGCAGTGATTGGAAATGATTATCTAGTTCCCCACCGCGCGCAGTATATTTACTGCGGCGGTGTGGACGCTTCCCGCAAATCGCCGTAAATAAGCAGCGATCTGCGGGGGGGGCGCGCGCATGCCTACCGTGCTCCTGAGTGGTGTGCCTGCGGCTCGGGCGGACCCTATCTCTGCCGGCGAGCCGCGATGAGCTGCCACAGCTAAAGAACTCGCCCCGCTCTGTTAGTGGGGGCATAGGAGATCTACTGATCCCGTCACTGGAATCAGTTAGATCTTGTGCCCATGTTAGCCCAGCTTCCCCACAGTTAGAACACACCCAGGGAACACAGTTAACCCCTTCACTACACCCTGCAGGTTAACCCCTTCAATGCCAGTGACATTTATACAGTAATCAGTGGACATTTAAATTTCTGATCGCTGTATAAATGCCATTGGTCCCAAAAAAAGTGTCAAAATGGTCCAACATGTCCGCTGCAATATTGCAGTACCACTAAAAATCGCAGATCGCCGCCATTACTAGTAAAAAAATAAAAACCCCAGAAATGAATTCTCATCAACGGTAAACGCGGCCACTGTTGCGCAAACCAATCAATAAACGCAGATTGCGATTTTTTTTTTTTAAACCAAAAATATGAGGAAGAATATAAATTGGCCAAAACCGATTAAAAAAAATGTTTTTATATATATATATAAAAATATATATTTTTTTGGATTTGTATTTTAGCAAAAAGTAAAACCGTTTTTTTTAAAAAAAAATTGTCGCTCTTCTTTTGTTTATATCGGCGATCAGAAATGACAGAGGTGATCAAATACTAAAACAAAGCTCTCTTTGTGGGGGAAAAAAAGGACGCAAATTTCGTTTTGGGTACAACGTCGCACGACAGCGCAATTGTCAGTTAAAGCGACACAGTGCTGAATTGCAAAAAGTGCTCTGGTCCTAAAGTGGGAAATCCTTTCGGGGCTGAAGTGGTTATATATCTGTTAGTTTTATGCTCCCTTTGAGTACTGAGTAAGTCTTTAAGAACTGCAACATGTTGAGTACTGTGATGGATGCCCCGGGAGCAAAGGGTGTGCTATACCTAAATAAATAGAACAGGTTACATGAGAAATGCTGCTGTCTTTAACTGCCAGGCCTTCATTTGTCTTGTCTGTGTATTGGGTAGCAGGCATCACTCATTGGTGCAGAAATCTGTACTACAAGTCATGTTTAATCTAGAAAAGGGGAAACAAAACTGCAGATGTGCAAAAATCATGAAGTATGAAATGTTATGCACGTCATTGATGGCTTACTCATATTTTATGTAGTCAGATGAAAGATGAAATTGCCCTATTGGTGGTGCAGGAAAATATATGGGAATAGCTTGTAGTACTTCAATGTATTACTGAGATCTCTTTGTGTGCAGTAGAAAATCAGTAGGAAAGCCAAGCCACGTGTAATAAGCCAAATTCAAATAATAGAAATTCACACCCAAGCTGTTTGCACAAACACGTTTCCACTCACCAATTTACTGAAGCTAATGAGCAGAGGTAAACTTGCCTGTGGGGCTGCTGCTGATTTATTTTTTTTTGCTTTTTTTTTTTTTTTGCTTTCAGGATCTCTACCCAGGCTTAAATTCTGTTACTTGGCAGCCTCCAGTCCCTTGCTTGAATGGTAAATGACAACTCACTGTGTAATGGGTACCAGTCCCTGGTACAATAAGGCAAGCTTATGTATATGAATCATACTGTACACCATGCTAGCAGGGCTGTAAACCAGTGGTCTTTAAACTGCGGCCTGGGGGGGCTGGACGTGGCCCTTTGCTTGCTTTTATCCAGCCTTTGGGGCACTATTCCTTCCACTGACACCAACAACGGGGCATAATTACTGTAACTGATACCAACAATTGGGCACTATTCCTCCCAATGACACCAACAACAGCAAAGTATTCTTCCCATTGACACCAACGATGGTGCACTATTTCTTCTCCCAATTCCAACAATGGAGCAATATTCCTTCCTAAAATACCAATGATGGGTCATTGTTTACTCCTATTGACGCCAGGGCATTTTCTACTCTCGCTGGCCATAGTCTGGTCACCTCAAAGTCTGAAGGACAGTAACCAGCCCTTTGTTTAATAAGGTTTGAAGACCCCTGTAAACCATGGATGCAACATAATGCTTTCTAAAAGCTCTTCTACGCATATGGATGGCGTGAGATGTACGTGCCCTCAGATAAGTTAGCTTACTCTTTGGTTAGTAACATTGTAGCCATAATCTCATGCATGTCATTTATCACTCACAAATGCAGATGTTTATCTTGTCATTTGCTGAGATAAGATGTTTGGGAACTGTCAGTACCCTGGACAGCACATATTGTTGACCAGAATATGATACATAAAATAACAGCAGTTCCCATTTACACTCAAGGAAGTACATTTTAATAAACAAGCTAATTGTATGTAATTCAAATGAAGGAGAATATTTTCATTCATTTTTAAGTGTTTATCCCTATTAGATGAACTCCAGGCTAAAGACACTCGGATATGTTTGTATGATTTTCCTTGCCTGCCTAAAAGCTTTGTCATTTTAAAGTGTATTTTCAGTTTTGAAGCCAAATTGGGATAATGCCTACTTTAATTTTTACATCGTCCCATTAAGATATCAGAACTTTAAAATATATTAAACTGCTGCTTTGCTCTTTTTGAACACTCCTTAAAGTATATGCAAACCCTCCACATTATCAGAGGCTGTTCACTTCACTGGGTATATGGAGGGTTTGCATATACTTTAAGTATGAAACAAATCTCCCTATATAAGTTTTACATCTGTAAATAACCTTTTAGAATGTGCAGATCCTGTTAACATTTTTGCTCTTCCTTGTTACCTCTGGGAGTAGATCATTGGAATACAGCCAAGACAGCTGATTGGAGGAAAGGCACATACCCCCTCTCCTCATAGAAATCAATGTGCATAGCTCTGTTCTTAGATGACAAGCAGTGTGCTAAACTATTTATAGCAACCTCCCCATCACACAATTATCTCCCGTCTCGGAGACCGTGTGACAATTTATCAGGCTGATAACAGAAGAATGCAGCAAGATACAGCTATAGGACACAGGGCTTTGGAGAGAGATAACAAAACACTGCAGATTTATGTGCCCAGCTCAAATTTCATGAATCGGGTTTACATCCACTTTGTTTTCCCCTTTTATGTAATTTTAATGAGGGACTTGGGAGTTATGTTAGCCATAACAATCATGTCTGTACTGCTGGCAGATCTTCAATATTAGTTGTAAGCTAGATGTGCACACTGTTGCCAAAGGTTTAAAGATCTCAAGGTTTGGGTGATACATTGTATGTTAGCTTTGATTTGTTTTTTTTCCTTAAAATAAGACATGGTATACTTGCTCTGTGCAATGGTTTTTGCTTTAAATATCTAATATAGCTAGTTCAGTTAAAGCGGAGCTAAACTTATCGATTTTATAACAGTTGTAAAAAAGTTAGAACACAAGAACTTTATATTTCATAAGAGATTGCATAGCTAAGGTTTTGTCTCTTGAAAACAGAAGACTCGTGTAATAACCAGTTGTGGTTTGACCTTTACTGTCAAGTATCAGAATGCCTGTCATACAGTGTCTTGGCACGTGTAGGTACCGGGGATATTTAGCCAAAAATAGTCAAAGGGATATTAAGTCCAATAGTTAAACTACAGTTCTTTGCCAGGTTTGCCAGTGATCCGTTTCTGGCAACTGATGTGACTTGGGTTTAAGAGCACATTCCAATGCACACTATTGTAAGTGATAGTGTGCCTTGACACGCCAGAATAAAAAGATAATGACCCCCCCCGCTCTATTTTTTTTTTTTTTTTGCAATGCAGCAGACCACACCCCAAAGCTTTATTGTTTTGGTTTCTACTAATGCATTGGAGTGCCATTTACAATGAATGGCACTGCATTGAGCAGGTCTGTTGCTGTGCATTGTGGTAACATGCTTTGCCACAATGCACAAGTGTGACTGGGCCATTAGGCTTGACACCAGTCAGCTGAAGATAGCGCCCTTATTTACTTCCCGACCAGCGCCGTAAATAGGCGGCGGTCGGGTTTGAGCGGCTGTACCGGGACATAGCCTGCACCTGCAGGCTATATCCCGGTATAATTTTTTAGAGCAAGCGGTCGGCTATCCAGGGGTAACGACCGATCCGGCTCGGGAGCCGCTCGGTCATTACCCCAGGAGGCGGGAGGGGACGCCCCCCCTTCCGCCGCTCTTCTCCAGCCTCCCGTCCCACCGGGAGACCGGAGCGACGATCCGGCGCATCCGCCGGCTGGAAGGAGACCTGATCAAAGCCGTAATCAGCTCCGATCGGGTCTCCTTCGGCAAATTCCGGAAGCGACGTCACAACGTCACTTCCGGTTTACTCGGCGGCTAACTGCGCCAAATTTAAAAAATCGACAGTATTCAGAATCGCCATTTTTGGCGATCTGAATACTGTGAAGTGCAAAGGAGGGATGGGGGGTCTTTTAGACCCCCCAGCCCTCCAAAAAGAGTACCTATCACCATATATTACTATCACAAGGGATGTTTACATTCCTTGTGATAGCAATAAAAGTGATCAGATTTTTTTTTTTTAAAGGAACAGTAGTAAAAATAAATAAATAAACAAAATAAAAAAAAACAAAAATTTAAATCGCCACCGTCCCGGCGAGCTCGCGCAGCAAAGAAAACGCATACGTAAGTCGCGCCCGCATATGAAAACGGTGTTCAAACTACACATGTGAGGTATCGCCGCGATCGCCAGAGTGTGAGCAATAATTCTAGCAAAAGACCTCCTCTGTAACTCTAACCTGGTAACCGTTAAAAATTTTTAAAGCGTCGCCTATGGAACTTTTTAAATACCGGACTTTGTCGCCATTCCGCGAGTGCGCGCAATTTTCAAACGTGTCATGTATGGTATCTATTTACTCGGCGTAACATCCTCTTTCACAATATGGAAAAAAATTGGGCTAACTTTACTGTTGTCTTATTTTTTAACTCAAAGTAAAATTGTTCCAAAAAAATTGCGCTTGAAAGACCGCTGCGCAAATACCGTGTGACAAAAAGTATTGAAACAATCGCCATTTTATTCTCTAAGGTGTTTGAAAAAATATATATATAATGTTTGGGGGTTCTAAGTAATTCTCTAGCAAAAAAAATGTTTTTAGCTTGTGACCACCAAATGTAAAAAAGTGGCCCGGTAGGTAAGTGGTTAAAATATGCTGCACAACCTATGGTGCATCGAGCAGGAAGGTTTAATATTTGTTTGATGGACCTGGAAAAGGTTTTCACCTTTTAAAATGTCACCCCAATATTGAGCAGGTGGGAGCGGATGTGATTGGTTCCCAATATTTCTCTCTGGAACTACAGCTGCTTGAAATCGCTCAGTCATTTCAGTATCTTAAGTGTACTGCAATGCATGCTTTTGTTGGTGTTAATATAATACATATTGATCCAGTTAAAAATTTTAAAGTGTTCATTCTGCTTAGGGGAAAAAAAAATCTCCCCTGGTCAGCTGTGTTTCATTAAGGACTTGGCTTCATTACACAACCCTACCTTCGACTGTTTGTACTGAATCATGAATTCCTACTTCCTACTTCCTGCTTCCCAACTTTTCATTGGGATGACTTGCTATAGTCGCGTGACCTATCCAAATATTTTTAAGAGTAGATCTTTTTAAAAGAGAAGAACTGTTGAAACCGAAGCAAGCCAATCCATATGTGCCAGAAATTACTTTTTTGGAATAGTTTTGTATACCTAGTATACTCAGAATATGACTTTTTAAGGAACCTTAGTTGACTTTTTTGCTAGCCTTAAAATCTGGACCCAGGTGTAATTTTTCTAAGTAAAAAAGTAACAAAAAAAAATCCCTGCGTAACAGGGGCGGTTCACACATAGGCGATCTGACTTCAGGAGTGACTTTGCTAGGCGATTTTTAAAGCAACTTCAGTGCAACTTTGGGTGACTTGCAACGTGACTTAAAGCTACCTCCATGCCAGGTGACTTTGCCTGTGGCCAGTCAGAGAAGGGAGGGAAGGGGTTACCTGCGTAATTCGTGGGGAATACCTTGGTAAATTTTTTTCTGTAAAGTCACTTCAATATAAATGGGGGTCCGACTTGGAGGCAACTTCCATTGACTTCTATGGGCACGAATAGAAGTCACCTTTAAGGCCTCATACACACGGGCGTAAAAAAAAAAAATAATCAAAACGTCGGACCCGACATCAGGGAAAAATCTGCATTTTTTTCGGCATCTTGCACCGGCGTTAATGAGTGTTAATGCGCATTAGTGAGCGTCAGTGTCAATAGGCATTTTATTTAAAAAAAAAAACATTCCTCTATTTTTTTTAACCCGAAAACGCTGGCGTCAAAAACGCTGGTTAACGCCGGTTAACCACCTCGGAACGCGCTGGTGGGGGTTCTACTTTCAGCTCATGAACGCTGATGCCATCTACAGCTCAAAAACGGTGGCGTTTTTATAGGGCCTGTAAAAACCGCCCGTGTGTATGAGCCCTTACTAGTACAGGATCCTTTTCTGAAGGTTTTAGTAGTGTACATTAAGACGGCCCTCATTCATTTCATTGGGATTTCTTATGTCAAGCGACTTGGGGAGACAAGTCAGAGCGCAAGTCTCCTATGTGTGAACCGTCCCTTATATCAATATTTATTTTACAAAAGTGGAGCTACTCTTTCAGTAATTACTGCTTACAGCAGTATTACATTCAAAATACAAATTACCCGTATATACTCGCGTATAAGACGAGTTTTTTGACACGGATTTTGTGTCAAAAAACCGAGATTCGTCTTATGCGCGAGTCAACAGCCGGTACGAGCGCGGGGAAACATTCCAAGGGCACCCGCGGCGGCTGAGATGCATTCCAGGGATGCCGGGGATGCCGTCACGTCCGCTGACGGCCTGCTGGAGGGCGGAACTTCAGCTCAGTCACACTTGCGACGTGACTGGGCTGAAGGTAAGGGCAGAGGACACAGGCACTTCCTATGAAAGGAATAAGGCTGCCGTGTCCTTATGTAAATGTAAAAGAAAAGAAAACAGTTTGGCAATTCGATTAACTAACCATATTAACCCTTATTGTGTGAACAATAAGGGTTAATATGGTCAGATATTCAAATGACAAAACTGTTTTTTTTTTTTCTTTGCATTTGACATATGTGAAGAACACAGCAGCCTTATTCAATACATAGGAAGTAAGTATACTGTACTGTAAAAAATAAACAGTTGTACACACACACACACTCCCGATTACATGGCCACTTCCTTTGTTAGGGTCCCTAGATGGATTTGGGGTCTTTTAGACCCCAAATCTCTTCTAAAGAGGACCTGTCATTAAAAAAAATTGGTAATTTTTTTTTGGCATCTATTTTTATCTTTGAAATTTACCAGTGGCTGCTGCATTTGCCACTTAGGCTTATACGTGAGTCAATAAGTTTTCCCATATTTTTTGGGCAAAAGTAGGGGGGTCGACTTATACACGGGTCGACTTATACACGAGTATATACGGTAAATATATTGCATCCCACGAATCCTTAAATATGATGGCTGTATTAGTTTGCCTTTTTTTTTTCCTTATTCACCTGGTGATCTGGCCAGTAGCCATTCCCTGTCACTTTCTGGAAGAGCAGTGGAGCCATCCTTGGACGGCATCATTGTCAGTCTGCGGAAAGGGTTGGATGCAACAGATTTAGATGAACTTGATTAACGAAGCCAAACTCGAGCTAACCTTTTTTTAATCAGTTACAGCAATGATTTTTGGAATAAAGGATTTACGAAAATGAATAATAGCTGACCATTATAAGTACCCCTTTCAATCATTCTGCCCCTTTTGCTGGGTACCTTGGTCTGTTATAGTAAGTTGAAAAATAACACTGGCTGGATCACTAGGTGAATATAAAGGAAAACAAGGAAAGAAAAAAGTGAATGCATCCACCATATCCAAGAATTTAGGGTCCGTTAATTTTGCTCTTAGGAAGCATCTTTGTTTTCACTAATTGTAGAAGTTTCCTTTGTGCTTCTCACACATCTCTTTGCGTTTGCCAATGAACTGGTTTATTACTCTAGAGAGCAGACATGCCGCTGCAGTCATCTTGTATTACCATCCGGTGCTGAAGGCTTTTGTACATGTAAATACATCGGACTTGTGGCGTTTGTGTGGTCTCATGATAGGAGCATGCTTACCCTATGCCAGCCTGGCTGCTTTTTCTTCATTCTGTTGCACAGCATTGCAGTTTCCTGTCCTCTGTGGGCAGACAATGCCAGCTGTCAGAGTTCAACAACTTGTTGGCCTGAAGGCTTATTCTGTGAGAATGCCCGAACAGAATGCAAATCACCCATTGATCCCGAGTCCTTCATCCTCTGACAATGGAATTTTCATTAATGAACATCCCCTCAATGGTCAAATTGCATCAAAACAATTATCCATGGCCAGCCTAATTACTGTGGGATTTAATCTGCATGCACAGCTAATTTGAATAGCAGAATTGATCGCACATGTCTGTATGTCTGTTTGCCATTCTCCAAATTCTATAAAGTTAGCTTGTTTCATTAAATATTTATCATTCATAATTCTGACTGTGTCAAATTATGACTCAACTAAGATGCAAGGAGTGATTTAGCTGTTCCAGCAAAGTGAATCTAGGAACTGAGATAAATGTTCACTGTATTGAGTAGCTGCCTCCGCAATGACACACTGAGGTCATTGTATGAACTAGTCCTCTGTTAGTACAATCACCTGTTCACCTATGTTATGGTAGCACAGGTCTCTGTACCCATGGTTTCATCTAGATGAGAAAGGGATGGGGGTATATGGTAAAGGACAGGGATTTGACACACTGAGCTTGGCTCATTTAAGAAATGACTCCTTATATTTGTGGGGCGTGGAGTAGAGCTTCACTTTTACACCATTTACTGCCCTAGAGAAGAAATGGTGGTTTGGAGATGTCTGGAGTAAAGTCTTTATTGCAAAACTTGCTACTGTCCACAAGGAACTACATGTTTATTTCAACTGCCATATTCATATTGAGTTTTTTTTAAATCTGCTTCTAGTGACAGGCATAAAAAAATAAATATATTTTTTTTTTTTATATAAAGTCCATTTCTCAAACAATTGGCTGCATGCATATTTTATATGAAGCTCCAAAGCTGGGGTGTTCTGTATGCCGATAATATTGCAGTCAGGAACTACCAATCCCCCTAACCACCAGCACACACGCCCGTGCATGCTCACCTTGTTTATTATTATGGGAGCGGTTGGGTATGGAAGAACCGAGGATCTTTTTTGCATACTGAATGCTTCTGTATCCTTCAAATTGCTCTGACACATGGATATCATCATTTTTGTCAAAGGTTTGCTTTTAACTGTAGGTCAAGCCTAGAACTTTTTTTTTTCTAGTTTTGGATAGAGTGGGGACATTTTTAAGAACTCCTGTTGGGTTTCTACTGCTACAGGGGCTCTTTTGGAGAGATTTCTCTCTTGCTGATGATGGTTTTCACCAGACCAAAAGTGTGGGAAAATCTGGGCACACAGTAATCCATATCTAGGACAAGGGGTCTCCAAACTTTTTGAACAAAGGGCCAGTTTTCGGTCCTTCAGACATTAGGGGGCCAAATTGTGGCCACTGGGGGTAGAAAATGTCCTGGGCCTAGCATCAGTGAGCATAAATATGGTCTTGGGGTTGGTGGTCAATAGGAGGAAGAGCAGTGCCCTATCAGTAGAAGAAATAGTGCCCCAATCTTGGTGTCAGTGGAAGGACTAGTTCCTCATTTGGAACAATAGCGCCCCAAGGTCAGGATGAAGATTAGCAAAGGGCCGCAGTTTGGAGACCCCTGATCTAGGATCTTGCCTTTGCGTCACAAAATATTTTTATTTCTGTCTGTGTTGCTGTTAGAGTTCTCCTCTTTTCCTGCCTGGCATAATGTCAGCAGGTGAGGGTAAATCTGCCTAAGCCCCAGATAGTGGTAAAAGCCTGATAGTAGTTTGAACCCTTTCCTCACTTTATCAAAGCTAAGAAAACATCATATTTTTTTCATTAAATATACAATGGTCTGCTACTCAGTGATTGTGATAGTCCCCTTGTCTTGCAGGGATTAATTGGCTGAATCATTGAAAATCATTCAATGTCTGACTCATAAATTATGTGACCGTTATGCAGGATGGTTGATTGGTCATATATAACACTTTCTCCCATGGTTCACATAAAATATTACTCTAAAGATTAACACCACCTTAAATATTACACCTGTAGTTCGTTGACATTTCCTCCAACTCTGAACATAGGTATGGACTGTTAGCTGGAGGAAGAGTCTGCAGGAGCCTGGCATTGTACCCGCAATCCACTGATCATGGGTGCCATGCTTTGCAAGCTCCTATGCAATAAAATAATAAATGCACATTTTTTACTGCAAATATTTGCATATTTATTTTTTTGTAAAAGGTAGACTTGGCCTATAAAGTGGTTGTAAATACTTATGTATACCAAGTGAAGTGACTGGCCTCAGGTGATACACAGAGATGAAAGAAATCCTCCTATATCAATTGTACCTGTTTATCTGCAACAAATCTTCCTACATCAATTGTACCTGTTTATCTGCAGTCTTTTGTTCTCTACATCCATTCAAAGTCCAGAATGTATAAAGCTTGTCTAAGTTGTCGCCCTAAAAAAAGGGGGTAGAGAGCTGAAGATACTCTCTACAGAGCTCAGTGAGGAGAGCTCTGATAACTGATTGAAGGGATGGGACACAGCACACAGGATTAGAGCTCTGGCTGTCAGTCAGCTGGAGGTCCCTCACCTTCACCTTTTTCTCTTG
>BLSH010119132.1:595686-606706 GCA_018402905.1 Glandirana rugosa
TGTCCATAAGAGAGAGGGGGGGTGAGGATGGAAGTTCTGCTCGTCGGATTCCTCCCCCCTCTCAGGTGTCACATTTGGCACCTCTCGAGGAGTGGGGGGGAGAGAGAATACCTGTCCTTTTCCCCACATCCAAGAGCCCAGGCTGCTGACGTCGGCAGCCTGGCTCCCTCGTCCTCCCTCCTCCACCGGGTCAGTGAGAGAGCACGGTGGCTCGTGCATGCGCAGTAGGGGCCTGGCCGGGAAGCCGAAAAGCTACACTTCCAGGCTCCTTTACCCTCAATGGTGGTGACAGCACTCGACCAGCCAATCTGAAAATCGGCGACAGTGCCGGCATCGCTGGACTCCAGGACAGGTAAGTGTCCTAATGTTAAAAGTCAGCAGCTACTGCATGTGTAGCTGCTGACTTTCAATTTCTAAAGGGGCAGCGAAGGACCTCCGCTCTAAGTAGTTTTCAATAACCATCAGTCCAAATTCAAACCTGCCCTGGAAGTTTGAATGTAAATTGTGATGTAAGAAGCAGAGATTGAAGGCTACAGGAATTGTACCCCTACTGTTAAATGGTCTGTTTGCGTGGCCGACGCAGTACAGTACAGATCTCATACTATATATTGAATGAACTTTCCGATTCTGGAATATCTGCAGTATGTGGAAATGTTGCCTAAAACTACAGTTCAATAGTTATCTTGGGGATTCCTAGATTTTAGGACACCAATACTGGGTTTAAACTTCTTAATGCTGGACAGTACATGCCAAGGCTTGGCATCTAAAAAGAGAACTGGATGAGACCCACAGAAGACACTAAAGTGACCCTGTTGCTTCTCTAAAGTGTCAGGCAGCTGCACCCTATAATACAGTGGTTCTCAACTCCTGTCCTCGGCCCCACTAACAAGCCAGGTTTGCAGGATAACTGAAATGCATCACAGGTGATATCATTTGCTGCTCAGTGATTGCAGTATTCTAGTCTGCATCTGCCCAAGGTAATACTTAAAATCTGGCCTGTTAGTGAGTCCCGAGGACAGGAGTTGAGAACCACTGCTATAATAGAAGAGGGTAAATACTTACTGCTTCTATGGGGGATGAGTCTGTTCACTCACTTGCACAGTGTCCAATGCAGAGCTGGCAGTCTTCTGGTCACCAAATTCTGTGGTGGTGTATAGGCTAGCAGGAGGAACCATGGCATCCAGCAGGGACATGCTATCCAACACATCATGAAAAGTTGGATAGCGGTGGTGCAAATGATTGAGGAATGGACTCCACTGATGGAGTTGCATTCGCCCCCTTCAAACTGCTTGAATTTTATTAGAGACGTGGTAACTTTAATGTCATAGGGCCCAACACATTGCCCACCAGTGCTTTATCTGCGGCCTGCCTTATTCTGGGCTAGGTCAGCCTCCTGAATCACTAGCACAGATCCTTAATGGTGGACAGCTAGCAGACAGCAAGTCATGTGAGCAGTGACTGTGTAAAGCTGACAATCAATGTAAGATGATTTAGAGGCTGTCAGTATTTTCTTCCTAACAGAGGGAGTGGTGGTGATTTTATAGAATATGGGGTTAAACCTAAGTTTTAGACCTGGTTCACACTAATGCAATTTCACATGTGAATCAGAATGCACTGAATCGCATGACAAGGGAAATAACATTGGTTCACCTCAATGCAGCGCCACTGTGATCTGACTTTGGGAAAGGGTCCTGTGCTTCTTTGAGGTGATGCAGTGCAATTCTGTGGTCTATAGACTTTAATGGAAAAGCTTTCAAATCGCTGATCTGTTCTATTGTCATACGATTCCAGCAGGGTGTCTTCTTCAGCACAGAAATCTCAGCTTTATCCAAATTGCATCAAGTCTCATTGCAACTGCACTTGAAAATCACACTGAAAATCAGATCAAAATCACACTGCATCAGTGTGAATCAGTGTACACCTAGTCTGGGGCAGTGGATTGTTTCACACTGCTGTGCTGAAACGCACGCAGTACTTTTTTTTTTTTTTTTCAGTGCACACCATCACAATGCAGTGGTCTGAACTTGACAAATAGGAGACAAAGCATTTTGCCTTGTCATGCAGTATGACTGTGCTGTAATAGCCACCCAATGCAGTCAATCTGCATCTGGTGTGAATGTACCCTTAGTATGTTGCTTGTAAATGTAAACATACACTCTGTAGTAGATCAGCTTCTGGACTTGCAGACCTGCTATAAAGCACAATTGTATATCAGGAATGTCGATTATGTGATGCTTTATATATTGCTATACTGTTCTAGATCATAGGGGTGTGCACCACAAAGCGCAAACAAACATGAGTGTGTGTATATATGCCAGAAGGACAGAGATCAGTGTCAGTAGTTTATTTTTATTTCATTTTATTTTTTTTACAATTTTGTTTTTTTATTTTTTTATACTATATTTTATTTTATATTTTTTTTTACAATTTTATTTAGGAGCCCTGCTGGGGAGCTTTGGTGAAATATCAGGGGTCTAAACAGACCCCTGATGTCTCCCTTTTGAGAAAGAGACTGAGGACAGAGATTCCCCTGTTCCTTTCTCTGCAGCCAGGCAGCAGGGGGCATCTGCACAGAACAGGGTGATTGGGGTGTGCCCAGGCACACCTGCCACCCTATGTGCTCACGCCTATGTTCTAGATGTAAACCTCTGTGCATTTCCTGAATAAGTGGAAGTCTATGAAAGGTAACTTTATCCCCCTCTATCAACCAGACGAGAACATGCTAGACTTGGTTATGAGCATGACCTGTTCATGATATCGTACAGTGTATGCTACCAATATCATATACTTATGGGCTGTGTGGGGGACCAGTGAGGTGCTACTGGGTCATACCCTAGAAGGGGCTGGTATTGTATAAATATAGCTTGTTTTTATCGTTTTTTGAACATATTTCTGTGCAAATATTTATAGAAGGTTATATCCAAAAACTCCTTTTTAGGTACTCTGCTACAGTACAGCAAGACACAATGGGTGAGATTCACTAAAACTGGAGCACTCAGAATCTGGTGCAGCTGTGCATAGTAACCAATTGGCTTCTAACTTCAGCTTGTTCAATTAAAGCGGTTGTATCCCCTAAAATGACCTTTTCACCTACAGGTAAGCCTATAATAAGGCTTACCTGTAGGTAAAATTAAGATCTCCTAAACCTGTACGGGTTAGGAGATATTCTCACTGCAAGCACCGCTGACGTCAGCAGGCACATGCGCATAGCGCCGGACCCTGCCGGAAAGTCTGTCGTAAAGACGGGCTCTCGCGCATGCACGGGAGTGATGTCCCACAGCGCTGAAGCTCCGTACCCAGAAGGATCCATGGAGGGAAGATGGCAGCTCCCTCCCCTGGGACCGGGCGAACTTGCGGGAGCTTCGTTCTGAGGTAAAGAATTCATAATGGGCTAGTATGCGTTGCATACTAGCTCATTATGCCTTTGCCTTGCAGTTTTTTTTTTTCTGTAGGGGATACAACCACTTTAAACTGTAACAATGAAACCTTGAAGTTGATTGGTTACTATGCACAGCTACACCATATTCTGTGTGCACCAGTTCTAGTAAATCTCCCCCAGTGCTTCAGCATGGATTTTATGGGCAAGTGTCCTGTTGCAACATTGCCACTGCTGCCTCCATCTCTGGCCTGTCTTTTAGTATTCGATCGCTGCAATAGTGATTTATTGCTTGCTGATAGTTTTATTGCTTGTTGATAATTTAGTGATCCCTCCAATTTAAGTTATTAATAATTATCCCCTCCCTCTGTTAGCATATTTTATTTACTGGGTGGTGGGCAGCCAAGTGTCTGCCACGTCTATAGGTGCGTGGATTGTGAGTTTGGTGCTAAAAAGCTTAAACTGATTCCGAAATCCCTTCTTTGTATTGGGAAATTAGTGTGAAAATGAAAAATTAGGCTTGTATCCATTTTATTTCACTCTATTAGTCTGCATACAGTGTGCATTCCCTATTATAAAATTACAGCTTGAAGTATTTACAGTATAGCACGGCATTTTGAGAGTTCACACTCGCTAATGTGCTTGACCTGCACAGTACATGTATTGCATATTTTAGTCTACTCTGATTCAAATACCTTTTTGTAGAAATGCTGAAATCAATCTTTTCGTTGCACTATTTGGATGGTTGCCTTGGTCACTGTTTTTTTGGCTGATTTTCTACCACTCAACTAGTGGCAACATCCCCCTGTACCCTCCATACTCTTAACTGTAAGGTATACTGTATTTTCATTAAGCACCTATTCTGAGTTTTAGTGTTTGCCTTTCGGCAGGGGTCTCAAACTGGCGGCCCTCCAGCTGTTGCGAAGCGACAAGTCCCATGAGGTATTGTAAAGCTGACAGTTACAAGCATGACTCCCACAGGCAGAGGCATGATGGGACTTGTAGTTTCACAACAGCTGGAGGGACGCCAGTTTGAGACCCCTGCCTTATGGCCAAATTTTGGTCCGAATTCTCTTGTGGGCCACAGGAGTGCAATTTTGTACTTCTGTAACCCAGTGTCGTGTGACAAGGGGCTGTTTTTCAAACGGAGGCCCTGGAGAATAAAATGGTAGTTGCTGACATTTTTATTTTAATGTCATACAATATTTGCACAGCCATTTTTTAAAAACGTATACTTTATTAAATTTAAAAAAAAATACACTTTTAAATGCATTTAGTTCACACAAGCACGATAGAATACTACATTTTTGGTAAATAAAAGCCGATGATACATATGTGTTGGCATTTGCATGTGAGCACAGGGGGGATTGGGGGTGCTTTAAAAAAATTTAATTCTCAATTTCTTTTTTTCTTTTTGGATCAACTGTATAGCTATCACAAGAGGTGATAGACATGGGAAATGACAGGTACTCTTTACTGAGAGATTTGGAGTTTACTAGACCCCAGATCTCTCCACAACCCTCAACTGAGATCCTAAACAACAAAGTGAGGGAATCCTCATTGTTCCCATTTTCATTTGTCACCGAGGAGGTGAGGGTACAGATGTACCTGCTTCCCTGATCGCACTGGGGTGCCCAGAAACGTTGGTTTGGGGACATGCACATTAACAGAATGGCTCTAATTTCCATTCATATGCACAGAATGTTATGGCTAAAAGACAGCTGTTCTGTTCGGCACAAGACCAATTTATCAATGAGATCACCGGTAGGAAGTTTTTACTTTCACAGCATAAGATCACAAAACCACCTTCAGGAGCCCTTTACTCCTCAAAATGTAGAGCGCCTGTCTGCTCCAACCAGATTTCAGCTTCCGAACCTAAGTTCAACCTTGTCTTGTGGTGCAAGGCTTGGCCCACCTAGGCCACCAAGCCTTCCCCAAAGACCTCTTCAACATGAAGGGAAGTTTAATTCCTAAGAGTTTTTTTGTCTCTGGGCCATAGATATCCTAGACCACTTTCATCTTTCAAATCAACCAAAAACTGCCTGAGGACAGTGAGTTGCAAAAAGCCTTTAACCACCTCTTGTCTGAGGGAGTCACTGTGCCAAAACTGCCTCAAAACAGGCTATAAGGATTCTATTCAAACTTGTTCATGATACCAAATCTTAGTGGGTGCATTTGTCCTATTCTCAATGCCAGATCCCTTAGAATTTGCAAGGTCAATAATTAAGACAGGGAATACATTTCATCTGTGAACATATCTACATGTTCCCATTTACCCTCCTCATTAGCACTTTCTGCGCTTCACATTGGCAGGCAACCACTTCAGTTTTTTGCCATGCCCTTTGGCCTATCCTTTGCTGCCACAGATGCATGTGTTCACAGATGTCACACAACCTCTGCTTTCCCTGCTCAGAAATGAGGGCATCCAAGTCACAGGCTATCTTTCTCAATCCTTGATCTGAAGGACTTGTCAACTTTGCAGCTATCAGAATATGTCCACAAGACAATTCAGATTCTTCAGGCCTGCAGCTGGGTGATCAGTTTTAACAAATCTGCTCTCCAGCCTTTCCTTTGCCTGGAAAATTGGGGTCTGTTGCTTGACACATCTCAAACAAGTCTTTCTGCTAAGAAAAAATGTTCTATCTCTAAGTGCACATACTCGAACTGAGATCCAAGAAACATCCCACATTGAGATTCTCCTTGAGAGTTCTAGGCCCAATGGCCCATTCACTCAATAACATTCATCAACTCTCTCAACGGAATATCTTCTCTGCCTGAAACAAGCTGGCACCATCTCTTTGCCAGTGCTCCTGTCCAGCCAAGCAAAGAAACCTCTCTATCTTGGAGGATCCCCAACCCAACCCTAACGATGAGGAATTACTGCTTCCATATCACTGTATGGTTATAACAGATGCAAGTCTCTTGGGCTGGGGAAGAGTGTACCAGTCCCTAATAATCTAAATGACCTAGTCATTGAGAGAAGCCAAGCTTCCCATCAACATCTTGAAGATCAGAGCAGTCAGCCTGGTCCTGTAGCACTGGACCCCCTTCCGCAGGGGCACCCAATCAGGGTGCATTCAGTAAATGCCACAACTGTTGCCTACACGAGCCATCAAGGGGCCAGGAGTCAAACTGCCTTGAAGGAAGTGAACCAAATCTCTTGGACAGAATCTCTTAGATTCCAGATGTGAACATGCTAGTCCCTGGATACAATAAACTACTTCTGTTTGCTGCCACAACCAGGGTTTGTCCAACTCTAGCCTCAGATTCCTTAATCCGCTGGTCTCAGTTCAGGTGTTAGGTTGAGTCTTTTGACCCTTGTTGGGCCTGTTGGCACAGTTCTGTTTGCCTCATTGTTGCCCACCTTTCCTATTAATTGCCTAGGCATGTCCCATGGTGTATGAATATTCAGCCTGTGTTCTGTACTGTAGGATTAGGATAAAAGGAATTTTGACTTGCCTGTAAATCCAATATTTTGGAGTACGGCATAACACACAGGTCATATTTGGCTTCCATACCTTGGTTTACTCTTCATTTCTTACTACAAAACTGAGAGCTCGCGGAGTGGGTAGGGTTTGAAGGAGGTGTGTGGGTGGGGGGGGGGGGGTCCTCTTAAGCTTTGCCATTGTCCAATCAGATGAAGGTATACACCTGTGTAAGGATTTTGTTTGTGTTCTGTAATGTACTCCCAAGATATTGAATTTACAGCCAAGTCAAAGTTCCTTTCTTTTCTTTAAGAAGGAATTTAATTTTGAAGAAAGTTTTATGAATGTTACACAAATATATATGAAGCAAGAGTAATAAAACCCCAGCTAAAATAAATAGTAAGAGATTATTCAATAACCCCATATGCATTGTTTGCATACATGTCGGAAGTACAAATGTATAGGATTCGTATTAAAAAATGGCTTGCAGTGATCATCATTCTAGTATTATGCAAGATAAGGTCTGTGTAAAATTGTAAATTATTTGCATACTATGTTCATAGTTTTTGCATAATTGCCAAAGCCTGAGGCAGGGTAATAGCGTAACTTTCAGCACCATGGACAGCAGTGTATACTATATAGTATTACCATTTCTTCATACACGAAATGCAAATATTTTCTGTAAGAACTATTTATAACCAGGCTGTAGTATATTTTTTTTACAGTAAGCAAGTTATTTGGAAAGTGATATCAAAGCAAAATGTTGATGTTATGAACTTCATTTTCTACAGCATAGTGGAACACCTTGCTTTTTTGTATACAAACATACTTTTTATAAGGAAACTTGGTGTCATTAAACTCAGACTATGAAAAACCCTCATTACATGCTATAGAACAGAGTATCCATACTCACAAATCCACTAAAGCATTAATTTTATGTACAGTGAAAGATACCAGGTTAATCATGCCTTCAGCTGTCCCTCCCATCTTCTCTGTGTCCCCATTGCAGGCTGAGATTGTGTAGACCAGCTGTTGTCTTCTACTGAGCATGCTCATATTTTAATTTCCCTTCTAAGTGCTTCATGTCGTCGTCCTTTCTTAGCTGTGCAGCCCACATGAGTATAGAATCACACCTCCCTCCTTTGTCTTCCTATTGCTAAACACTGAGGGCGGGGTATAGTATACTGATTGATTGCATTTACAAAAACTCACAAAAAAGCTTAATTTTAATCTAAATCTGTATTCAATATATCAAATGTAATTGCTAATATCTGTAAAGTAGAAAAAAGCCTTGAATGCAGATGCTGTCTGAAAAAAAATGAAAGCTAGTATCAGTCGCCTTTACACCTACACTCAAAACACAAAAAATACACATTTGATGTTCATCCTAGATTTAATAGAGGCACTATAACCGTTTTTGTGATTTTATAATTTATTTTGAATTGCTCTTTTAAAACTTTGTTTTTAAGTGTTTGTTCATGTGACCGGCACAGCACCAAGCAGAACTGGCCAGACACACGCGCACACACACACACACACACACACACACACACACACACACACACACACACACACTGTAGAGAGCATACATCAGCAGTGTATTAGAAGCCCCTCTCAAGGATCTTTCCCTGCAGATGCCAAAGAGCAGGGAAAGATAATGTGACTGCACAACAGCACTACAGGAATAAAGTACTTGGAGGATTAAAAAAAGAAACAAAACAAAATACATTATGATATGACTTGGGCCTCATGCACACGGGATGTTTTCTGACTGTTTTATTTAGCTGCAGACGTTTTTTTTTTCTATAGTCAATAAACTCCCCATCATGTTATCCTATGTGTCCATGCACACACAGGCTGTTATCAACTGTTTTTAGCAGTGACGTTTTTGAGCTGTAAAAAAAAAACCCAAGACCAGAGGGTTCTGAGAGACGTTTTTCAGCTATAAAAACGTTCAAATGCGCAAAACCACTCAAAAACATTGATCTCCAACGTTTTTGAACAATTAAAAAAAAAAAACGCTGGCCCTTTTTAAAAACTCGAAAAAAGTGAAAAACGCACAAAACCGCCTGTAATATAACGCTGGTTAAAGCTGAAAAAAATCACTCATAAGCTACTAAATTTTTTGGTCATTTTTATTAAGTCCTGTGTGCATGAAGCCTTATGTGAATGAATTATGGTAATTAACACTTCTGTTGACTATCACTTTAATGCCTCTACAGCCATGGCCAAAAGTTTTGATGACACATTCATTTTCACACAGTCTGCTGCTTTTAGATTGCAATGTGTTTAGATCTTTTTGTCATCTGTTACTATGATATACTGAAGTAGAATTACCAGCATTTAGGCTACTTTCACGCTGGAGCGGTACCCGCGGTCGCGGTAAAAGCCCACTAGTTTTAGCGGAGTTTTACCAGCGATATGGCTCTGCTATGCGGGCGGGAGCGCCATGCTTTTAACCCCCCCACAAGGGGTTAAAAAGGGGTTAAGTGCCGGCGCTCAGCGCTACCGAGGCGGTGTGCAGCCGCTTCGGCAGCACGTGCCATTCATTTCAATGGCAGGGGCGGTAGAGGAGCGGTATATTACCGCTCCCCTCACCGCCCCAAAGATGCTGCTTGCAGGACTTTTTGTAACGTCCTGCTAACGCACCGCCCCAGTGTGAAAGCACTCAGGGCTTTCACATTGGGGTGGATTGGGGGCGCTTTCTAGATGCTATTTTTAGCAAAATAGCGTCTGTAAAACGCCTCAGTGTGAAAGCAGCCTTAAGTGTCAAATGCTTTTATTGACAATTACATTAAGTTTATGCAAAGAGTCATTATTTGCAGTGTTGACCCTTTTGCAAGACCTCTGCAATTCGCCCTGGCATGCTATCATCTTCTGGGCCACATCCTGACTGATGGCAGCCCATTCTTGCTTACTCGATGATTGGAGTTTGTCAGAATTTGTGGGGGGGGGTTCACTCTCCTCTTGAGGATTGAGCATAATTTCTCAAATTGATTAAGGTCTGGGGAGTTTCCTGGCCATGGACCCAAAATTTAGGTTTGTTCCCCAAACCACTTATCAATTTTGCCTTATGGCAAGGTGCTCCATCATGCTGGAAAAGGCATTGCTCATCACCAAACTGTTCTTGGATGGTTGCAAGAAGTTGCTCTCGCAAGACATTTTTGTACCATTGTTTATTCATGGCTGTGTTCTTAGGCAAAATTGTCGGTGAGCCCACTCCCTTAGCTGAGAAGCAACCCCACACATGAATGGTCTGAGTATGCTTTACTGTTGGCATGACACAGAACTGATGGTAGTGCTCACCTTTCCTTCTCTGGACAAGGTTTTTTCCAGATTCCCCAAACAATTTGGAAGGGGATTCATCAGAGAAAATGACTTTACCCCAGTCCTCAGCAGTCCAATGCCTATATCGTTTATTGGTCTGTCCCTGATGTTTGTCCTGGAGAGAAGTGGCTTCTTTGCTGCCCTCCTTGACACCAGGCCATCCTCCAAAAGTCTTCACCTCACTGTGCATGCAGATGCATTCATACCTGCCTGCTGCCATTCCTGAGCAAGTTCTGCACTCGTGGTGCCCCAATCCCGCAGCTGACTCAACTGCAGGTGACTGCCCTGGCACTTGCTAGACTTGGGCTCCCTGAAGCCTTCTTTACAAATGCAGTGGAAATTTTTTTTTTATGGGACGAAGTTCATTTTCATGGCAAAGAGGGACTTTGCATTTACTCCAGAATGTTATGAAGAGTGATCAGATGAATTGCAATTAAATTGCTAATTGCCATCATAAAAACTGAGGCAGCAGGCTTTGTGAAAATATTTGTCATTCTGAAAACATTTGGCCACAGCTGTACTATTTCAGTGGCCATAGTATCAGATATATTCTAAATGTAGAAATATGACTCGCAAACGCAGACTGGCCACACCTAGTTCTGCCCACTGCTTTCTGCATTGACTGCACTGCCTCACTGTGAGCTGCAATGTCTAAGAGAGGGAGCACGTGAGACACCAATGAAAGATGATTTAACTTCAGAACAGAAAAGAGTTTTGTTTACTTTTTATAAGGTGCTCTTCCTGTTAGAGGGTGGCTTTGTTCATTCTCCATGGTCCCACTGTATATAGATGAACAAGGGATTATGGACTATGGGATATATGGTGCACATGATTGCAATCAATGTTACTGCTTGTTACAAACAGAACCCGGGGGGGGGGGGGGGGGGGGAAC
>BLSH010119132.1:615224-626643 GCA_018402905.1 Glandirana rugosa
AGGAGGGGAGAGGATCGTAGGAGAGGATTTATGCTAGTAGGGATGACTGGGGTATTTGTGCTAGGAGAGGGGAGGATTTATGCTAGTAGGGATGATTGGGGTATTTGTGCTAGGAGAGGGGAGGATTTATGCTAGTAGGGATGACTGGGGGTATTTGTGCTAGGAGAGGGGAGGATTTATGCTAGTAGGGATGACTAGGCTTGCAAAGGGAAATGTATGCTTAGGGCTAAGCATGCCGATTAGTGCTCAATTTTTATCTGTTTATTTTTGGGCTGGGGTTTTTGCTAACTCATAATGCTCAAACATCTTGGAGGGGGGGGGTTTGGGTAAAGTTTGGCCTCCTTGCCCTGGGGGCTAGATGACCTTGTCCTGGCACTGCATGTATGGCCTGCATTAGGTTTTAAAATATGGTATGAACGACTGTATATTAGAAGCTGATTTTCCTAAATTGCTTTCAGCTGATATAAGTGCATGAAGAGCAGAATTACTCACTGGACCTGGGAACAGTACCTCCTAGGGCAGGGGTGTCAAACTTAATTTAATCATGGTCGCATCAGCATTATGGTTGTCCTCAAAGGGCCGGTTGTATCTGTAAGACTAGATGTCCAGAGCACCTCACTCCCTTTACATCAGATGTCAAGGCCCTCGCCATCAGAAGTCAAGAGTCCCCCACCCTCCCTTACCTTGTGCTGCGAAGCAGGAAGTGCAGAGACTGTAGGAGGACTAGAGGAAGGCTGGAGTCTGCTGAATGCTGAGACCAGGGAAGGTGGAGAGGAGGCGGTACTGTGGCTGCACAGAGAGGCACAGGATCTGTAGGATGAGTTCTGTCCTCCTCTCTGCTGCCGACTTCTGAGGTGGGGAAAGGGAGGCAGATATGAGCCTCTCTGTGGCTGCATGGAGAAGTGCCGCATCTGGTGGAGTTCTTTCGTCCTCTGTGCTGCTGACTGCTGAAACAAGGTGAGGGCAACCATTAGGGGGTTTCCGCAGGAGAGGGGCGAGGGCCACGTGAAATGGCCTGGAGGGCTGGATTTTGGCCCCCAGGCCTTGTGTGTGACGCGTGCGCTGCCCTACATGATCTCTGATAGAATACCCTAATTAAACATTGTTGTACTTAGATTTAAAAGTAAAAGTAATACAGCCATCATGTTTCAGTGGCTGATGGAGAGGGAAGTGGTCAGAATCACTGCCAGGCTTATATTGCTTGTTTTCATTGATGAGCTTTTTCATCACTCTTGGGTAAGATGTGAAATCTCTAAGCAGGTGCGTTCCTGGCTATTAAAGCAGTTGTTTTAGTACTGTGGGAAATGTTTTAGTACTGTGGGAAAATGATAAAGTAGTCTGGAAATCAATACGGTCCCATTGAAATGCTCCTGATCCTGTAGTTACAGATCATTAACGATTTTGCAGTAATCAAAAAAAAAAAAAAAAAACTAAACTAAACAGAGGACATGGTCTCTGGCTACCAAGACCTTTGTTGGTGTTTCACATCAAAGACTGTAGAGTCTGTTTTCAGATGGGCCTTAAAATGTCTTGTGCCCAGACCTTTATACTAAAGGATTTATATATTCTGAAAAACTGTAAAAGCGTCTGAAAATGTTTTCTATGCTTATAGATAACAGAGTGGAATGAGGAATTTTTTAAAATTTTGCATTAAAGGTATTGAAACCTTCTTGATCGCATGCCAGCACTTAAATGTAAACTCACTGCAAGTGTTTCTAAGCTGTTGGCAACAGACTGAAACTGACTTATTTTATTATTATTATTATATAAGATTTTGAAGGGTCAAGTGATACAAAAGGTAATAACTGTGAAAGTAGTTAGGTGGAGACAGGATAGGCTGAATAGAAGGGTTTTCAGGGATCACTGAAAAATGGACAGAATAGGAGATAGTTGGGCAGATTGGGGTAGGGAGTTCCACAGGATGGTCGGGGCTCTGGGGAAGTCCTGGAGGCGAGCATGGGAGAAGGTGAAAAAAGGAGCTATAGAGAGCAAGATCGTCTTGAGAGGAATGAAGAGAATGGTTTGGGTGAGAATTTTTAAATAAAGATTTATTTGTTTATTTTTTTGCAAATATGTTACCGGTTGCATAGGCAATTATATGCTAAACAGAGTTCTTTTGTAACAGTTGGTTTATCCAGCCATACTGATTATCTCAATGCACACACAGAATGTGTGATGTGTGTGAAACTCTAAAGCTGAATTAAAAGTATGTGTTTTATTTATTTTATTTTTTGCATAGTTACATTTGGTCCAGCTTTGATGTAAGTAAACGTATCCTGTGTCTGGCTTATGCCTGCAACAGTTAATACAGTGACTGTTACTGGTTTCCAGGTTTTATGCTGAGGTTCCAGGGGGTCGCACACTCAGCGCGGGCAACGTGCAAAGAACACCTTGTATTTTCTCGGTAAAAGGGGTTCTTTGATTGGGCAAGGTGAAGATCATGACATCACCATCCTGCTTCTCCACCTCCTCCAATCATTGATAGAAAAAAATGCAAGGTGTTCTCTGTATGGTGCCCATGCCGAGTGAGCGTACTCTGCAGTGGCGGTTGCTACAGTGATTCTTTACTTCCACAGGGATCACCCAGGTATGGAATATGTACACTTACGTTGGCCCAAGATAAACCAATGTAACTATGCAAAAAGCATACTTGGAATTCCGCTTTAAAGCCGATGCCCTCAGAGGATTTGGACCTTTGACAGTATATATTTGGCCTGTCTAATGTTTCGTAGGGATAAACCAGTGTTGCATTTGGAGAATTTACCTGGCACACAGTGGATGTGTGTCATGGGTAATAAAGGTATATGAGTCTGTTTATTGGATAATGTCTCTACAATAAGTGTAGGGCCACCTTGATTGACATTGATTGGATTAGGTATTCTTGTTTATATAAAATAAACTTGTGAATTAGACTTTAAATGACTGTTACTAGAAGATCAAACCTGACTGACAAGAAAAGGGTTAATTCCTGTCTCACTAGTAGAATGTGAATTCAGAATTTACCTTTCACATGGCACATTTTGGCAGAATACAAAAGACATCTAAACTGCAATGCAGATCTGCATGTACAAAGGAAAAAGGCCCTGAATGTTGTGTTTTTTTTTTTGTTTGTTTTTTTTGTTTTTTTTTTGTTTTTTCTAAAGTAGAACTAAACCCATTGATTTTAAGTTTTAAAAAAGTTATTGTCACGTGTCAGGAATGTAACTGTCACATAGGGTATGCTCTCAACCAAACGGTGACACCAAATGGTTGGTGTCATAACTGATCACTGATAACTGATCACATGTGCACCATCGTGGCAGTTGAGGATCAAACAGAAGCCAACATGGCAGCTTCCTTGGTTAAAAAAAAGATGGGAGGGTTTAGTTCTGCTTTAAATATGATTAAATATTGAGTGGGGTTCTTGCACAGCCTGCTGACTGAAAGAAAAAAACTTTTTTGTATAATCCTTAGACGCTTGCCCTTTTTGGGTAGGGTGATAGTCTTGTAGAATAAGCTAGTCTTTGCATGCCCGATACAAGTACATTTACAGCACAGTTTATAAAGGAATTGGCCAGACCCAGAAAACTGAGCCCTGTTCTACAACTTTTCTATAAGATTAGAAATTACCTGACAGTTGATGGCTATATTGTCTGTGGATCTCATCGTTTAGGCCCCGTTCACACTGCTGGTAGCAGAAACTCTCGTTTTGATGTGAGGATAGATTGACCTATGAGCGTCTGTCATGGCAAAGAAGCTCAAGGACCAAATTTTGTCCCTGTGGAAGGCGTGCTTTTACACGTGCATTTTTCCACCCAGCAAATGCGGCAAAATCATACCGCGTTTGTAGTGCCATTCAGGATGAATCGAACCCACACGTGTATCATGCATTTTGCCACTATTTAAAATCGCAGGCAGAATCCCGCCAGTTCTGACCATGATTTTTAATTGCCCAGGTGAGAATGGGCCTTATGGGTACCAGACACCAAGGATACAGTGAAGGGAAAAAAGTATTTGATCCCCTGCTGATTTTGTAAGTTTGTCCACTGACAAAGAAATGATCAGTCTATCATTTAATGGTAGATGTATTTTAGCAGTGAGACACAATAACAAAAATATCTAGAAAAAAGTATTTAAAAAAAGTTATGAATTCATTTTCATTTTAATAATCAAAATAAGTATTTGATCCCCTATCGGCAAGATTTCTTGCTCCCAGATGTCTAATATACAGGTAACGAGCTGAGTTTAGGAGCACTTAAAGGGAGTGCTCCTAATCTCAGCTTGGCACCTTTATAAAAGACACCTGTCCACAGAAGCAATCGGATTCCAATCTCTCCAACATGGCCAAGACCATAGAGCTGTCCAAGTATGTCAGGTACAAGATTGTAGACCCGCACAAGGCTGTAATGGGCTAAAAGACCATTGCCAAACAGCTTGGTGAGAGGCTAACAGCTGGTGCAATTTTATTCGCAAATGGAACATACACAAAACTGTCAATCTTCCTCAGTATGGGGCTCCATGCAAGCTCTCACCTCGTGGAGTTTCAATGGTCATAAGAACAGTGAGGAATCGGCCCAGAACTACACGGGAGAATTTTGTAAAACTCAAGGCAGCTGGGACCATTGTCACCAAGTAAACAATTGGTGTAACACTACGCCGTGAAGGACTAAAATCCTGCAGCGCCCACAAGATCCCCCTGCTCAAGAAAGCACATTTACAGGCCTGTCTGGATCACTCAAATGTTTATTAGCAAACTTCAGAGGAGAACTGAGTGAAAGTGTTGTGGTCAGATGAGACCAAAATCAAGCTCTTTGGCATCAACTCAACTCGCCATGTTTTGAGGAGGAGGAATGCTGCGCATGACCCCATGAACACCATCTCCACATAGAGAAGGAAAACATTAATGCTTTGGGGGTGTTTTTGCCCTATGGGGACAGGACAACTTCACCGCATTAAAGGGATGATGGACAGGACCATGTACTGTCAAATCTTGGGTGAGAACCTCCTTCCCTCAGCCAGGGCATTGAAAATGGGTCATGGAAGGGTATTCCAACATGACCATGACCCAAACATACAGCCAAGGCAACAAAGGAGTGGCTCAAGAAGCAGCACATAAAGGTCCTTGAGTAGCTTAGCTAGTCTCCAGACCTTAATACCATAGAAAATGTGGAGGAAGCTGAAGGTTTGAGTTACCAGACATCCGCCTCGAGACCTTAATGACTTTAAGAGGATCTGCAAAGAGGAGTGGGACTAAATCCCTCCTGAGATCTGTGCAAACCTGGTGGCCAACTACAAGAAACTTCTGACCTCTGTGATTGCCACCGAGTACGAAGTCCTGTTTTGCAAAGGGGTCAAATACTTATTTCACTCATTTAAAAATCAATTTATAATTTTATTTTTTTTAAATGCACTTTTCTGGATTTTTTGTTCTGTCTCTCACTGTTAAAATAAACCGGTGGGCAAACATACAAAATCAGCAGGTGACCAAATACTTTTTTTCCCTCACTGTATTTAAGAACAAAGCAATGGCTATATGAACTATACTGGCGGCCAGACCTGGATGCCCAAGTGCTAACTGCCATTTAATCTTGGGGTTGTTCAGTCATTAACTGTCTAACGAGTGCAAAATGACTGGCATTTCATATGCATCCTTCACCGACAGGACCTTATGGCCTTTTGCATGCTGCCATCTAATAATGCTACATTTTTAGACTCAGGCTTTTTTTTTTTCTTTATTTTACAGGACAAAATTTATTTTTGCATATAAACCAGTTGTACAAAAAACTGCTTTGCCGAACAGTGTTTTGCCGCATAGGGGTGCAGCCCATCCTCATGCTTTATTCATGAATTTTTCGTAGCAAATCTGATGTTCATACATCAGTACCGTGTGCAAGTACCCCACACCTCCCAACTTTTGAGCTTCAGAATGAGGGACACTTGAAGGAGGAAGTGACCTGTAAGCGAGCAGCTGTAAAGATGATTGTGGCCAAATGCGTAAGAGAGAGGGGCTTCCCGGGAGTGGTTAAACAAAACCCAGCTTCCTTGTACCTATAAAATATGCATTTCATACAGAGTGCAAGGTTCAGGAGTGCATTACGTACAGAGTGTAGGATTCAGAAGTGTGTTGTATACAGAGAGCAGGATTCAGGAGCACTGCCAAGACATCAATTAAAATTGGCATATCTGCATTCTTAAATTTTGATTAACAGCATACAGGAGCTGAGGCAAGAATGTAGGCATCAAATTGTTCACACTGCTGCATGTCCTGCTCGGCTGCACTCATTTATCTGTGTGAACATCTACCACGACCAGGGATTGGTGGGGAGAGTGAGTGCAGCTGTCAAATCCAACCTGTGATGTTGGGGTTGGGAGGGGCTATATATTGGGTGCTCTGCCCCCTTTGTCAGGCAACTAATGCATAGACAAACAGCCGGCATTTATACATTGCTGGCCGGGGAATAAGGTGGCAAGGGGCAAGACCAATTGGAACTACTGTATGTGCACCCACAGCGGTGTATAATTCAGGTTTATTATTCATGCACATGCAGTAGTTACAATTGGTCCTGCCTCTTGCCACCTTCTTCCCTGGCTAGCCATGTATAAATCCTGGTTGTTTATGCACGGGCTGCCTGACAAAGGGGACAGAACACCTGAAATACATTGCCCCCGCCCATCCCCGACATCAGAGGTTGGATTTGACAGCTGCACTTTCTCTCATTGTGGCCGTACCCCTGCCGACCACCAATCCCTGGCTGTGTTGGATATTGCATCACACTACTGTAGGTCCTGCTCAGCTGTTAGCATATAATGGAGTAATGTGGGACAAAATCCCTGTACACCGGGACCACGGGACAAAATGAAAATGCAGGAAACTCCTTTCCGATCCGGGACTGTTGGGAAGTATGGTACCCTATATTAATAACTTGACAAAGGTCACTTTCCTGTTACTGCTGATAAGCAAACAGGGAGACCTGGAACAAGAACCACCTAGACATATTTAGCGAATTAGAAGGCCTCCTGTATGGACCAAGGATTATTCTCTTTAAAATGCATAGTACTGTTTTGTGAATCTATACCTACTGTCTCTCAGACTACAGAGCACACAGGAAATACTGCATGCTGTATGCAGTAGTGCATTCTACCGGTTTTGCTAAAAAAAAAATTACTTATGCAAGGATGTGGTGATTCAGGTATACATAGGGCAGAATGACCTATAAATACAGTCAGGCATACACCCATAAACAGGTTCTGTTTATACATGTTCTGTTTATACAGAAAATACATGTTCTACTCTACCATACGATTATGCCTTTTATTTATTATATATAATTTATCTTTTTTTTTTTTTTAAGGAGATTCAGTATTTTCTAATTATCTGACCCTATGCTTAAATTTAGCGTTTTTGTTTTCTATTCTTCTGCTAGCTCCAATGAGATGGCTGGTATTACAAATGGGCAGTTATCCATGTTAATTTTACAGTTTGGTTGTGGTTGATTTTCAGGATAGCCGACCTCTACAGGAAGCGCCTTGAGCCATTTTTTTAAAAAGCAAAATGGTTTTTAGTTTCTGTATATATTCTTCCAATACAGCTTTGGTTTCCCATTAGTCCTATATAAGCACATACATTTATAAGGTCTTTTGCATGCAGTCGCCTCAAGGATTGTGGAAGACTCATAAAAATTCATAGAATACCATCTTTTTTTCTTTGTAGAACAGCTATTCTGATTTCTCCTTAATGGAATTTACTAATGACCAGTATGAAAGCTTTGATAGTAAATATTCAACTGCCCTTTATTGTGCCTTGGGGGGGACTTAATATGCGAATTAAGTCCTGCTTCTACAAATCCTGTCAAATGTCATGTCAAGCTCACAAAATGTATGTTTGGACTTTGATGTTTAATATAACAATATGTATACCTCTGATCTGGGTATTCGTTTTGTAGGCAGATCAGAGCAAGGATCGAATTAGTCTCAGGAGCTAGTGAATATACCTAAAAATCTCATAGCCGTGTTAAACTTTTTTTTTAACGTTTTTCTATGATCTGTGAGAGCACTCGCTAATTAAATCTGAACTCTTGACAAACTGATAAAAATGTAGTTGATAAATCTAGGTTAATAATGTCACCTATCAAAGAATTCATAAATCTGTTTAGCCAGTCTTGTGATCCAGCCACCCCTGCTGGACAGTGTAGGTAGGTCCTAGAACTCTCTGAAAACTGTGCTATAAGGCCTCATGTACACTGCTGCTGATAAACGGACTTTAGGAGTAGTTGGGCGTTTTTTTCAGCTGCCCCTGAACTCTCCTCTGTTATCTTATCAGTACTTTTACACATGGTTGTTTATAGTCAATTCTAGGCTGTTGAGTTTAGAAGCATTTTTTGGAATGCAAAAAAAATGAGTTCAGGATGGATGTTCAGAGGCATTTGAGGCTGCTAAACTCCTTTCTAATGCCCACCTAACCACTTGTCCCCTAGATCCTATTCCTATTCCCCCTCAAATACTAAAGTCACCCTCTGACTTTATCCTGTACTCTCTAACTCGCATCTTCAACCTCTCCCTCTCTTCTAGCATCTTCCCCAATGCGCTAAAACATGCATTGGTCACCCCCATACTCAAAAAGCCATCCCTAGACCCTACTGATCTTAACAATCTGCTCCCTATCTCCTTGCTCCCCTTGTCCTCTAAACTCCTTGAACGCCTTGTCTACAACCAACTGAGCAAACACCTCATTAAGAATAACCTTCTTGATCCCCTTCAATCTGGATTTCGCCCTCAACACTCCACAGAAACTGCTCTTCTTAAGCTCACAAACGACCTACTAACCGCAAAAACCAATGGACATTATTCTGTACTCCTACTTCTGGTCCTTTCGGCTGCCTTTGATACAGTTGACCACTCCCTCCTCAAAAAAACTTCACTCCCTTGGTCTCCGCGACTATGCTCTTCAGTGGCTCTCATCCTACCTATCTCAATGCACCTTCAGTGTCACTTACAATTCTACTTCCTCCTCTCCACTTGCCTTCTCTGCCGGGGTCCCCCAGGGCAGAGGACCTTTTATTTTCAATCTACACCTCTTCCCTGGGTCAGCTGATAACCTCCCACGGGTTTCAACATCATTTCTACGCTGATGACACTCAAATCTACCTCTCCACCCCTTGGCTCACTCCATCAGTCTCACGCATCACTAACTTAGACATATCTGTCTGGATGTCACACCAGTTCCTCAAACTCAACTTGTACAAAACCGAGCTCATCATAATTACACCCCATGTGCCTCTTCCCTAGACTTCTCTGTCAAAAGCAATGGCACAACAATCCACCCGTCCCCACATGTCAAGGTGCTAGGTGTTATCCTGGACTCCGAACTCTCCTTTTGGCCCCACATCCAATCACTTTCCAAAGCTTGCCGCTTCAGGCTCTGCAAAACCATTCGTCCTTTCCTAACCAATGAAACCACAAAGCTCCTGATTCACTCCCTGGTTTTCTCTCACCTCGACTACTGCAACTCTCTCCTCATTGGCTTACCTTTAAACAGACTATCCCCCTTCAGTCTAACATGAATGCCGCTGCCAGACTCATCCATCTTGCAAAACCACTCAACGTCTGCTACCTCTCTGCCAATCCCTCCACTAGTTGCCACTTGCCCAACAAATTAAATTCAAAACACTAACAAGTTACAAAGCCATCCACATCTCTGCCCCCAGCTACATCACTAACCTAGTCTAAAAATACCAACCCAATTGTCCTCTTTGTTCCTCCCAAGACCTCCTGCTCTCTTGTTCCCTCATCACCTCCTCCCATATTCGCCTCCAGGACTTCTCCCGAGCCTCTCTCATCCTCTGGAATTCCCTACCCCAATCTGTCAGGCTGTCTCCAAATCTATCCACTTTTAGGCGATCCCTGAAAACTTCTCTTCAGAGAAGCCTATCCTGCTTCCACCTAACAACTACACTTCTTATTTTCTCCATCAGCTCACCCCCCACAGTTATTACCCTTTCGTATCACTTGACCCTCCCTCCTAGATTGTAAGCTCTAACAAGCAGGGCCCTGTTATTCCTCCTGTATTAAATTGAATTGTATTGTAATTGTACTGTCTGCCCTAATGTTGTAAAGTGCTGTGCAAACTGTAGGCACTATATAAATCCTGTATAATAAAATTTGAAACGCCAAATGCCTGTAACCGCATGTAAACGCGTCTAAACGTGGTAACTTGCGTTTAGCAGCGTTTCGTTTTATAGGCGGCTTTAATTTTTTTTTTTTTTTTAAAAAGAAAACCGCTTCCAGGCGCAAACGTGGCTAAACTGACATTTTGAACGTCGGTTTCTAGCTGTCAAGTTAAAATTGTTCAGGGGAGATGAAAAAATGTCCCGTGTACATTAAGTCTTACTAAACAATATACTGGTTTAGGACCGTCTACTGGTTTAGAACCGCTAGGTTTTGGTCAGAAAGGAACAGCAACACGCTTACTGGTTTAGTTGCGCAGTGTGCTGACTTCAGGTCTTATTGCCGATGAGCAGGAGATCAGGATGTTCCAATAGAGCCAGGTTCATTTGTTATGATTCTTAAGTATTAAAAACTAATTTTAATTAAAACTTAATTAAACAATGTTACTTTGATATTTGCCTAGAATTCTACTTCAACGGTGCCTTTTGGGATTTTCTATTAAAGCTTGCTACATTAGTGCTTCTTAAACTAGAAGAGTGATCCATACTGAAGGAGCCAATCACAGCAGCTCTGCTTTGACTGCAACCTGGCAGGGTTTCTTGCTTACTGGCCCTTAAACCCCCTTCCTGCCCAGGCCAATTTTCAGCATTCAATCCTATCACATTTTGACAATTGCGCGATTATGCAACACTTTATCCATATGAAATTTTTATAATTTTGTTCACACAAATAGCGCTTTCTTTTGGTGGTATTTAACTACTAAAAGACTGTCCACCGCAGAGATACTTTGTGCAATAGACAGCGGGGGCGCACGCACGCTGATTGGCCAGAGGGGGAGCCAATCGGCTTGTCTGGCAGAGAGGCAGATTGCCATTCTGACAGAGGAGAACACAGTGATCTTGTGTTCCTGCTAAGCAGGAATACAGATCTGTGTTCACCCAGTCAGTCCATCCCCCACTAAGTTGGCACCTCCTAGGGACACACCTAACCCTTTGATCATCCCTGGTGTTAACCCCTCCCCTGCCAGTGCCGTTACAGTTACCGTGCATATTTTAGCACTGATCAGTGTAATGTCACTGGTTCCCAAGAAAGTGTCAGGTGTCCGATTCTGTCTGCCGCAATGTCATAGTCCCGCTAAAAATCACTTATAAAAACATCCCAATCAATATACGTTTATTGGGATTTTTTTAACAAAAATATGTAGCAGAATACTTTTTTTTTATTGGAAAGGTTTTATAGCAGAAAGTAAAAAAAATATATATATATATATATATAT
>BLSH010119132.1:650321-673155 GCA_018402905.1 Glandirana rugosa
AAAAAATTGTCTGATACGTGTGTGATTTACATGTCACGGAATTTTTTTTAAGTACACACACACACGTGTGTGTATATATACATGACAAAATGTTAAAAATAATAAGGCGTATGAATTTTTTTTAAGGCACTGTACATTTAGTGTGTGCATAGTCTGTTAAAAAAAAAAATATAAATCTTCGTTGATATATATATATATATATTTATTTTTTTTCCCCCCGATATGAATATATCTACTTTGTTGCCATACCATGATCATGACCAATTTGGAGCATACTAGATAAGCAATGAACAATTGGTTACAGCAGGCAAGTCTTAAAACAATCACATGACTAATAATTGCGTAGCATGTGTAACAGTGACTGATCGGCTCTGAACACCCCAATTTGTGTGCATGTGACAGATATAAAGATTAACTGCATATGAATGTGTTTTGTAAAGGACATGGCACAAACAAGCAGCATAAATATATGGTCTTTTAGCCAAAGCCAAGTAATCAAAATAACATATGAGCTAAAGAGAACTACAAGTGCACCTTCAGCAATTTTTTATTTATACTCCGTGTGAAATGGAAAACTCTAAGGAATTTATTGGAAATGATAGACTGACTATAAATTATGCCATAATGCAAGGCTGTGGAAGGAACCTAAGCAGCATTTGTTTTATTTATGATTGGACAGCAGTAGGCGCCATCAGTACTGATAATTATGAGTCGTCCTACAGCAGCCACCTTACCCAGCAGTCCTCCTAGAAGAGACCTTTTGCCTTTCTGCGCCAGTATGCGAGTTGCTTCATGAGATCTCTGGAGATTATGTTCTCCCTGATTACTTCCAATGATTTTTATGTACACAGGGACAATAAATACAATTTATGGCACAGCAGATGCGAACTCAGAAGCAGACGATGTTGAATGTTTGTTCTATTTTCTGCAGAGCCCATAAAGGAAGTCCAGAGAACACATTTTGCAGTCTGTAACCTAAAATCAGGCCTTCAGTTCTGCAGTTTGTCCTTGTTTGTAAAGTTTAATCTTGCTGCTTGCACTATTTAACATCAAGGCAAGACAAATCCCAGAAGCGAGGTAAGCACAGCATCAGGCAAATTACAGTTGGTACTAAAAACTCTGAGCCTCTGAAATTGTCAGCGGAGGCACAAGTTCTTTTGCTGCTCAAGGGCTCTTATACAGATTGTTCAACTTACCGCACTGGCCCTAGACCAGCTCTTACTCAGAGGCCGGCAGGAATATGACCACTAGCATCAAAGCTTACATTCTAGCACAGCATGGCAGAACCTGAAATTACATCTTTGTTGAGCAAGTCTGGGTATTAAAAAGCATTGCTAGGCAAGAGGTGAGCTGCTAATGCTAACCAGCAAACACTGTAGCTGTGATAAAGCCTGATTACTCTCTGAAGCCTGATTACTCAGTTTACCTTAAAGCAGGATCAAATCTTTATTATATTGCAGCTTACCATTTCTTAGATGTGATGGCTACATTAGTTTCCCTTTTTTGTTAGGCTTCCTTCTATTTTCACCTGGTGAACCAGCCAACAAGTCTGTTTTTCAAAACCACAGCTGTTTCAGCTCCAGCAGAATGTATCAGTTTACATGGATGAGACAAACCACTTAACACTGGCAGGGGTCATTAAAATGATCAGCTTTTATTTATTCATGGAAAACCTTTATCCCAAAAGGAAAAAAACTGCTTTAACTGATAAGGAGTGAATTGGAGTTTAACCTTAATTCGTTACTGTGTCTAAATCCGCTAATACATTTAAAACGAACCCCCCCCCCCCCCGACTGACAATGGTGCTCCGTGCTGTTCCTCTACGCATTTCACTAGAGGAGTGTCTTACTAATACAGGAGGTGTGTTACTGGCCAGATCACCAGTTATTACTGCTTTAACCTTTTTTTTTTTTTTTTTTTTGCTGCAGCAAGATTTGTATACATCTGCTAGGGTCAATATGTAAGCTTGTGTGCAATTTTTTTTTTACTAGGGTTCTTTTTTTGTCTAATTTGCCCTAACTGCCTTGGCGTGCCCCTGGCTGGCCTTTTGGCCGGAGAAGGTTAGATGGAGGTATTTTATGCTTCCTTGCTGGGGGCAGGCGGGGTAGGGTACGAATGCGCTAGGAGATACCTGGGTTGGATGACCACTTTGAGAACTGGGGAGGGTCCTGGTATATGCGTAACTCTTATAGTAAGCAATCTTTATGCCAGTGTTCTAAGTTGTTCCCCTAGGGCAGGGGTAGGCAACCTGCGGCCCTCCAGCTGTTGCAGAACTACAAGTCCCATCATGCCTCTGGGAGTAATTGTAACTGCCAGATTTGCAATGCCTCATGGGAAATGTAGTTCCACAACAGCTGGAGGGCCGCAGGTTTCCTACCCCTGCCCTAGGGGACAGGTGGGTTAATGCAACCATAAGTCTGTGGAATGTGATCTATGTTGTGAGGTTTGTAACGCAGATACTCTATATTCAGCCCGGGTGTGATGTATGACATCACGACCGGGTCACGTGATGTAAACCATGCCCATGAACTCGGCTGAAAAGACCGAGATCGCTGTTTTTTTTTTTTTTTTTTTTTGATCTGTCTTTCCAGCCTAGAGGAGAGATATGGGGTCTTATTGACCCCATATCTCCCCATAAAGAGTACCTGTCATGCAATATTCCTATTACAGGGGATGTTTACATTCCTTTGTAATAGGAATAAAAGTGATTAAAAAAAAATGTAAAGAGAAAGTGTAAAAATAAAAAAAATAAAGGTAAAATAAATAAATAAAAAAAAATGAAAGCGCCCCATCCCCGCGAGCTTGCACACAGAAGCAAACGCACACGTAAGTTGCGCCCGCATATGTAAACATTGTTCAAATCACACGTGAGGTATCACAGCGTGCGTTAAAGCGAGAGCAATAATTCTAGCCCAAGACCTCCTCTGTAACTAAACATGTAACCAGTAAAAAAATTTAAAGCATCGCCTATGGAGATTTTTAAGTATCAAAGTTTGGCGCCATTTCCTGAGTGGGCGCAATTTTAAAGCGTCTATTTACTCAGCGTAACATCATATTTCACAATATACAAAAAAATTGGGCTAACTTTACTGTTCTGTTTATTTTTTTTTTTTTTCCAAAAAAAACGTTTAACAAATTGCTGCGCAAATGCCACATGACATAAAAAATTGCAATGACTGCCATTTTAGTCCTTAAGATCGCTGCTAAAAAATATATATATAATGTTTGGGAGTTCTGAGTAATTTTCTAGCAAAAAACGATTATTGAATGTAGGAGAGAAATGTCAGAATTGGCCTGGTGGTGAAGTGGTTAGGGTTATTATCCGATCAATCGAAATAATCGGCCAACGAATCGATTATGAAAATAATCATTGGTTGCAGCCCTACTTGAAAGCCTGGGCCCTTACTGAGGATGGAGTGGATCATGGATTTTATGCCTAAGAGACTATGGCGGTAATCCAACCTAATTTAACTCAAGTCTACACAGCGGTTTTTCTTCTTATTTTCTTCTTTTGGCACACTAATAAGGATACAGATGTTGAAAGCCCATGTGGGGTGTCCTGACCATTAAATCCTTTACCAAGAAATGCTCTAACCCAAGAGTAAAGCTTCCCTTTTCCATTGACAAATCAGCGATTGGCGACCAGCCTCATACAACCTATCTACTTATATATGCTTCGAATCTCTGGAATTCACTTCCAAGGAATGATGTGTCATCTTCTCTAAACTCATTCAAATCAAGTCTAAAAACATTTTTCTTTAGACAAGCTTTCACATAATTGTCCTTTTTTTTTTTTTTTCATTTGCTATCCTGTGTATTGTGTTTTCAATGTAAAGTGCTACCATTAAAGGTGCTATATAAAGATGATCTTATGTGTGTGCCAGATGTGCCTGGGCACACCCTAATCACCTGTGTGGCGCAGATTCCCCCTTGTTTCAACCCCTGATAATTCACCAAATCTCCAGGCTCCTAAAAAATTTTTGTGAAAAGCGAATAAAAAAAAATAAAAAAAATTGTAAAAAATAAAAGCCGACACCATCCCACTGCCCTACTAACCCCAGCCACTGCTCTGACACTGTCACTTTGAACACACATGTGCACACACGTGTTTGAGCTTTGTGGTGCGCACCCTAATGCAATAGGCTATGCACACCTATGATTATTATTATATATTATCCTGACCCTACAGAGTAATACTCAGACAGGGTCTCATTCCCAAACACCCAGGGGTGAGCTGGCAGCCAAAGGACTTCTAACATTTACCAATATTCAGTGGAGACCTAGGGGCATTACAACAGGGTAGGCATTGCATCCTCTAAAGCAGGCATGTGCCAAGATCACCAACAAATGGGGCTGAAGTAGAGGACAGCTACAGTGTGCTATTAGAATACTGCATAAGGATTTTTTTGTTTTATTTTGAGTTGTTCCCTTAAAAAAAAAAAAGTGTATATACAGTTAATTTTGTAAAAACAAAACAAAACAAAAAAAATATATAGTTTTTGTAAAAAAAAAAAGGTGTGTGTGTGTATATACAGTGTATATGTGTGTATATAATATATATATATATATATATATATATATATATATATATATTATTTTTTTTTTAACAAAATAAACTGTATATTTGGTTATTCTGTGAACAGTTGGCTGAAGGTTAAACCAGGTCCCTTATATGTCTGTCCATGCCTGGGAAAAAAAGGAAACACACATGATAAAAGCCATTATGATATTCAATAAGAAGATTAAAGGGGCAGTTAAATCTGTTTGTGACACTCATTCATCATCTTATATATGTAAGGCAAGGGCTATATATTTCACTGGCATATGATATAGTGACCTGACAACCTGTGGACCAGTGATGAAGCATTTGTTCTGCTAATAAAACCAAGCTTTGTTTTCTGGAGCAGATTGAAAGTGGCTTTATGGTTCCTGAAGAACAAGGCATAGACGGAAATGCCAGCCAACTCTGTGTGAGTTAATAATGATTTTACTTCAGGCCACAATCTAGATCAGATTTTTCAAGCCCTGGAAAAGCCTAAAGGGCAACCAAATTATTTTTATGTTGGACACTGAGTAAGCGGACTGTCACAGTAAAGTGAAGCTGTTCATTTCCAAGGTATACAAAGCCTAGATATGTTTAATTTCAACATTAATATTTGTACTTTATGTGCAATAAATGCATAATGTACATATAGCTCTGCTGTATAATGGGTGAGCACAATATATGGCTGCTGGGCCTAAAGTAATTGGATATCCTATATGAATCATTAAACAAATGGAACACCTTTATAAAAAATATAAACTATTACATATACAGTGTGTAGTACTAAAAATGAATCACAAGTGCATTGCCAAAAATGGTTTACCTTTGGTGTTTGCAGCACATGACCAGTTAAAGTAGATGTGAACCCTAACAGACTTACATTTTGCTAAAGCAATGTGTGTATTCTAAACAAAAAATACATTTTGTTTTACAATGAAATACCATTCTTTCATCCTTTGTTACATCTCAGTACTTCTGATCTCCTGCAACTCCAAGTGTATATGCTTCCACTTAAAGCACATATACTGTTTCACCGACGATCATTTCAAACTATTGATGTTTACAGGTCAGCCCTGAGTGAGTCATTCATACAGCAACGCATTCACAGAATGACCTCAGCTTTTAGTCCTTCAGAATGGGTCGAGGTCATTCTGCTTCATGTGTCAGTGCCACAAAAATGATCCAATCAGGGCTGACATGTAAACATCACCCGCAGCACTGATTACACATTGCTGAGATATGGACCCAAACAAGGGCCAATATGGTTCATTTCCATTGTACACATGCAAATGTTAGCACAAACTTTACATGTGTATATACAACGCTGGTGTTTCTGCCAGTGATCTGGTAAGAAAGATTTGGGCATTGCCAATAGGAGTACATAGAAAACATAAGGCATGTATCAAACCTGTAGCAACCAGAATCAGGAGTAGCTGTGCCTGGCAGCCAGTAACTGAAGCTGAAGATGTTGCCATTCACAGCTGCTTTGGATTCTTTGCTCCAGTTTTGAAAAATGCTTTGTTTTCTATGTGGAAATTTTAGTTTAAATGAGCAGCTACGTGGACTTTAGTGGGTCACCTCACTAATGTAGTGAAGGCCTGGTTATGGGCTTTAAACCCTCCATTGTTTAAAATGCCTGATTTAGACATACTGTAATAAAATATTTTAGAAGTGGACCACAGGAAAATGAGCCCAGAGTATTTTAAGAGGTCCAACTATTTAAAAGGGTTTCCCATACTTGTGTTTTTTGATTGCAGGATATCTCTAAAGTTGGCTACAGACGGATAAAATCTGGTTTGGTTCAGTCGGGACCGGCCAAGATTCAATCTATCTATGGGCAGGCTGGTTGTTCACCAATCGACTTCAGTACAACCAGCCTGTCCAATTTTTTGCATGTGGTCACTGCCGGTGGCTATAGCCGCTAGCAATGATCATTGTGTTCCACTGACAGGGAAGGCTCCACAAGGTCAGAACGCAGTAGCACTGCAGGAGTGATTTCCCCATTTACACTGACACTGTTGAAGGAATTGAGCAATTTTCTTTCTTTCCACCCATGGTGAAAGGAAAGAAAATTTGTATAAGCTATGACTTGCTTTCATGTAATAAAGCAAACCTCAGCAATTACATTGGTTGGTAACTATATTCGCAGTGAATGAGTACCTATCTGCCAGCAGACTTTGCGCACTGCACACCCTTGCTTTTGTCTGTTTACAGACACCAATGGTACTGCTTCTTATGAATGGTTTCATGCAGTGGATAAGCTGGGTACAAGAGAGCGGGTCTGTTTTATTCTAGCTCATAAGTAATCTTGACCATCATGAGGCAAACGCATCCATTAGTCTAAAGCCGGGATCTCCAAACTTTCTAAACAATGGGCCAATTTACTTTCCTTCAGACTTTAGGGGGGCAGACTGCCACTATCGAGGGTAGAAAATGTCCCGGTCTCAGTGGGAGTAAACCGTGCCCCATAGTTGATGTCATTTGGAGCCCCATAGTTTGTCATTGGGAGGAATACTGTCCCATCATTGGTGTCATTGGGAGGAAATGCGCCTCATCATTGGTGTCAGTGGATGAAATAGGGCCGCATCCGACGACCACTGGTCACCACGGGTGACATCACTGCCTGCTACTAAAGTAAATAGCTTCTAAATGGTGCATGTTTAAGAGATATCTACTGTACCTACAGGAAAGCCTTATTATATGTTAACCTGTAGGTATAAATAAACAAGCGGACTTTACTACTGCTTTAAAAAATAGTGTCATGGACCAATACGTTCTACATTCGAATTTGTGTAGATTGCTAGGTGCAGCATAATTTAAGGCCTGTTCAGTTTGCGTTTGAGATCTGTTTGAAAGGGATCTGTGTTCCTGTAAAGTGATTCTGACCCTTGCAAACTGCATTTGACCAGCTCTAATCTTCTTCAAGCTGATTTTCTAATTCTATTGATTTTGTATGGGAAGAGAGCAGTTCTGCCATAATCAAATGTCATGTACTCAAGCCCTTAGCAAACATGCACTTAACATGAACAATATATCTGACGTTGCTTTTGCTTTAAGATACAGCTTGAACTCCATAAGACATGCATGTAAAAACGAGCAAATATTACAATTTGGTGCTTTGCGGAGCAATTTCCTAGCATTGTTTAGCAACTGAAAACTAATATCGTATTACATTTGTGCACATTTCAGTTCAGTGCCTTTAAATTATTGTGTGCGCCTTTTATCGCTCCAGCAAAATGAAGTAATTTAACTGATAAGGGCTACCAGATGTGTTGTATCTGTAGGGATGCATACTGATTTGAATGGTAACTAGGTTTTGTTTTTTTGATGAAAAAGCTTGCATTGAGTCCCTTCACCAGAGCTGGTACCATAGCCAACACATACTAGACTGGATAAAGAGGGCAATACTGGCCATTATTTCTGTGAACTGCGACTTCCTTTTAATTAGTGTGCAGTACAGATAAATCTTCACACAATCACCCTTATTCAGAGTATACAACCTGATCTCTGGGCTGTGACCTCAAATAAAGACTCTGAGGATTATCTGCCTTCATTGTCCTTATTTCAGTGTCCAGCTCTATTTCTGCTTGTGACTTTAACGCAGGCTTGGATCTGGTGAATATTTTATTCTCCGGTTTGTGTAATTCGTTATGAGGATCTTCTTAATTAAATCCCCTCTGTCAGGGAGTTTTCAGTTTAATGAACATCTGCCTCTACTTTGGGGTATTTTCCTTGTCTCCTGGATTCTATTAATAGCACACTAATGGCGCCATTACATAAAACAACACATCTGAAACAGCGGGGAATAGAGGTGTCACGTCTGATGGTGTCATGTTTTTAGGTTGGAGCAGCCTTGAAATCCCACAGGCCTGATGTACAAAGGTGTCTGTTATTCATAGCAGCGAATCCATGTGTCCTTTTTTTTTTCCTTTTGCTGGTAAGACGTGCACATGTCTGAGCTTCATTTTTCTGCACTCCAGCATATATGCATGGTGTAAACAGGGCACATAGAAAGCAGTTGTTTTTTATGTGCACTGGTGGGCAGACATGGTGTGAACAAGCCTTAAACAAAGCAGGTTGATGTGGGCAACATCTGCTCAGATTATAATGCAGTTTCAGCCGCTAAACTCAAATTTTTGTTACATCAATTGATCTAAAATATCAAGTATACCATGGCTGTTACTTTTTGTTTTTACAGTTTCAAGCTTCTTTCTTCTCATGTGCATGCTCCCTTTTTGGTCACATGATCCTTTGTGTACTACAATTCCTGTAGTGTCTGTACAAAGATATGTAGTCCAGCTCAGGGGCAATCAGGAAAGGGTAGCTATGTTCATATACACAAGGAAAGCATGGAGAAGAAATGTAGCCACCCGAGAACAGGAAGTCTGTTTCAGCTTTCAAAGGCAAGTTTTTCTGCTATTCACAAAGGAAGAAAGAGATATAAGGTGCATTCTTATTTTATTTACACATATTATACTTGATGAAAAAAATGTGCGTTTACTGTCACTTTTAGTACGATTTTCAGTGCAAGTTGCAATGGGTTATGATGCACTATCACAGTATTTCACACACCTCACAACTTTGTACAATGAAAAAAAAAAAAAAAAGGGCAAGTCATATTTCCCAAATTACGGTGCCAAAAAACAGAGATGTGAACAGAGCATATTTTATAAGCTTAGGACTATGTGCCCACACGTATTGGTGCATTGCAATGGTACAGTTTAAGTTAAACAAGTAGGGAAGGTTTTGTGAGAACTAGCAAAAGCAATTAAATTATTCTCTTTAGATTTACCAGCAAGTAGCATTGTCATAAGTACATTTTAAAGAGAACATTTGAAAAAGCCATTTTACAATCGGTTTCTAGTTGGCCCCTGATTGTCTTAACTATAGTTTTCAGAGACTAGCATTTATTTTTATTTTTTTTTTTTATTTAAGACCGGTTTACAAAAGCACAATTAAAATAGTGTGTTTATTTATTCCAAATCTAGTGGGCTGGGTATAACACATAACCAGTGAGCCTGTGTGTCATTGACTTGTTCTAAGCTGATGTGTCTCATCCTACTAGTACAGAAGATCCATCCACATCCACTGTATATCCATGATGTACACTGCAGATTTTTCAGCAAAGCTGAAAAACCGTTATGCCTTAGAAGGTACTTTCTGATGGTGGTATAGTTTGATTCCACTTCACATCCTTGCCCTTAACTGCCTCCTGCGTGATGGGGTACGATTGATTTATTTATTACAGGTACTTATAGCACAGTATATTGTACATTTACATCAGCCCCTGCCCTCAAGGAGCTTACAATTGAATGAATGAATTAACAAATGAATTAACCTATCAGCATGAGTGTGGAAGAAAGGGGGAAACCCACACAGGCACAGGGAAAACATGCAAACTCCAGGCAGGTAGTGTTGCTGTTGGGATTTACTACAAAAATAAAAATGGTGCCAAGAGGCACCCAAAAAAAGCACTAGTTTGGAGCTAATAAAATCAGCACAAGGTTTGTACATTTTACACCTATGTTAACACCCCACCAAAAATAAATACTGGTGGTTTACCCTCTGTTGATGCCATTAATGGACTTGCTTTCCCATTACTCTTTCCTTTTATTTTGTTTTGACTTGTTGATCCCACGAGTAAGGGAATTTTTAAATCGGGTGACAACAGTGGCAGTTCTCCTGCAAGCGCATTGTCACCCAAGGAGACATGGACTGCTGCTTGGCTGTGCACCGGCTCATGTGTGCCACCAGCCTTTTACACCGCTTCTAGCTTCTGTCCTGCCCACAGCTAAGATATATGGCAGAAGGTGCAGGACCAGAGCCAGAGTCACGAGCAGTTCTGCTTGGCATATAAAGTTTAAAAAAATAGAACCTTTTTCAGTGTGGTGAGTTGATTTATCCACATTGCTAGGTAGGGTTTAATAGAGTTAAGTGATGTATAGTAGATTTACAGTCTCAGAGGTGACTGTAAAATATCAAGCTTCAGGCAAGTTTTAATAGGAAGACACTAGTATCTATTGGGGTCCCTCAAATGGACAAGGTGTTTGTTTTAATGCATATTTTAATGAATATTTTATGGCATATTTATTGTTAGTGTATTTTGTCTAAACTAGTCTGTAGAAAATACCTAATGTAGTGTGTTAAGCTATCACTGAACTTGTCTAATAGAAGATGCTGTGCATACATAAGCATGCAAAGGAAACCAGAATGATCTCACAAATTATCCGATGTTACATACATGCTGCCTTGTGCTTACCGGGGTGGCCGCCTCTTATCGTAGTGTAGCAGACTTCAACCGTACATGACCTGTGACCTCCCATTTCATTCACTCAGTGTAGATTTATAACCCCCCACCATAAAACCCATCATTAACTTCACTGGATATTTTCTCTTCACATGGAGAGTTCTGCTTTGTGACATATTTGTCTCAGTTTACCACACATACTGTCATTTAAAAATGTCACCAAGCTTTTGTTCCTGATTTAAATGCTTTGCAGCAATGTGGTTGAACTCTTAACTGATGATTGTGTAATTAAATGGTCTAATCTTGAACATATACACTGGTTCTAGTCCATTGGAACGGTTGATGCAAAGGGAACCTGCCATATAGCAACATGCCAAAGCCTAAGACACCACATATAACAAATAGTTGTTAAGATGATTAGTTGTTTTTAATATCTGAGAAATCCGTATAATTTCTCCTTTGTAGGAATAAACATGCAGTCTTGAATATTCCACGCATGATATTTTAAAAGGGTATCAGTGGACGAGTTTTGCTTCAGCATAAGGGATGCCATACACATGCAAATATTAGCAAGTCATTCAAATGGGACATGTATTGCTTGCAATAATGGAGAAAGAGTATGGGAACATGCTATAGCAATAACCTGTTGTAAACATCTGGAAAGCAAATAAACACGTAAAGCTGTCATCAACCACAGAGAGGGGAATGGCATCATGATTTCATGTCCATTGCAATAAAACCTCAACTAAGCCTGGAATCAACTTTACAACAGGCCAGAGGATAGCATTTTAATAAAAGATCACATTCTTGATGAGATAACTGCAGTTATTGCCATCCTTGCTCGGTTTCATCAGAGCCACATTCCTGGCTCATGGATTTCTATAGGGCCACCAAGTGGACCTTCAGATATATTTTTTCATGTTAAGTGTATGTGTGCCAATTAAAGTGCAAGTGTTAAGTCTTAGTTATTCTCACAGAGGTCACCCCCCCCATACACACACACAATATTTTTATCTTTTTCAGAAAGATGAGGCCATGTTTGTTTAGCCATTACCCAAGGTCAGCATCTACTAAGATGTCTCAGATGGGGCCTGATCAGTAAATGGCTTGCCTGCTGCAACCTCTAACCTTTTGTGTTCCTACAAAGTTGCAGTGTTGGAGTCTAATCACTGAGGGGGAGGAAACTGAGGAAATCCTTTCTCATGCTTGCAGTAGACTGGTGACTTTGTCATCTTCTGTAAAGTCCCTGATCAAGAACTGTTTTTTAATGCTGGAAAGTTTTTTTTTTTTTCAATATGTATGTCGTGGCAAGTCAGGAATATATTGATGCAGACTTGTAGGGTTACAGACAGGTCCACTTTCAGAACAAATATCACACTTGTATGAAAGGGGATCTGTAAACTTCAAAAGTACTGTTCCTCTTTAAGAGGAAAACCATCACTTGGCATTTTGATCAGCAATATACAAACATGCATTCATCTCATAAATAGAAAAATGGTGCTTCTCCAAAGCAAGCCAGCTGTTTGGCTTCCTAACGCTAATTGACAAGCTCCTTTCCTTTGCAGCCTCACAATCCAAGCTCCATTTTATGCTACTGCTGGTGAGCCTGGGGCAATTGTACTCTTTGCCCCTTCATTTCAACGGCTCTAGGTTTCTGATTTATTTGCATAGCTCTGTTTGCAATCTGCATTCTCTGTAGGACATGTTCTGCTGATTTTCCAATAGTTTGTAAACTTATTTGGTTTTTGTGTTACAGTGACTTACCAGGGTAAAATATGGGAAATGGCTACTGTTCTGTAATGCACAGGATCTAGTTCTCCTGCACACCCCATAAAATGGCATAACAAACTGTGCTGAGCATTGGCAGCCATCCCATTGTAATTACGCAGTGTGCATTTAATTGAAAACTAGGGATGGGACACAAGGTCAGCGATTCTAAATCAAGCCTCAGTACTCAGCGTTCAGATGTTCTAGTAGTGTATCAGCAAGATCAATATCTTTCTGGGAGCTTTAAGTTTAAAGAGCCATGAAAAAAAATATATTTTTTTTTCAACAGTCTATATAAAAAGTCCTAAAAAACTTGTATTTGATAGTGTGTTTTAAAATGCATTTTTTACTGTGGGTATTGCAAAAAGCATAGGCATGTGTAGAATAGTAATTTTCAGCTACTGACACTTGTTTTTTAGCCAGCAATACATGGATGACAAGGATAACTAGAATTCTCTGCTTTTCAATATATATACTATATGCCTTTTAATTTTTTTTTTATTAGATGGAGGCAGACCTACTGAATCATTCTCTTGTATCTCTTTTGGACTCCTGCTTTAGGATCTCCGAATTTCAGTTCCAGATCCCCCAATCGCTATACTCTTACAAATGCTGTTGAATTGTTCATCTATTGAACAAAAATGTAGCGACATAGGAACACACTGCAATTGAAGGTTAGCCTGTGATGGAGGTGGAAACTCCAGTAACCGATCTTGCTACAGGACTCTGAGAACAAAATCGCCATGACTTTTTTTATTTTGCTCATATTTTCTCTCATCATTGAAATATACATTTTTGCGCATATAAACATGCACTGTATTGTCAAATGTATTGAGACGCCTTTACATGCATATGAACTTCAATGGCATCCCAGTCTTGGTCCGTAGGGTTCAATATTGAGGTGACCCACCCTTTGCCGCTATAACAGCTTCAACTCTTCTGGGAAGGCTGTCCACAAGGTTTATGAGTGTCAATGGGGATGTTTGACCACTCTTCCAGAAGCATATTTGTGAGATCCGGCACTAATGTTGGACGAGAAGGCCTGGCTCGCAGTCTCTGCTATAATTCATCCGAAAGGTGTAATCTCAGGTTGAGGTCCGACCAATCAGGTTCCTCCACCCCAAACTCTCTCATCCATGACTTTATGGACCATGCTTTGTGCACTGGTCCAAATCATTTGGTGGAGGGGGGATTGTGGGGTTGGTTTTCAGGGGTTGAGCTTGGCCCTTTAGTTGCAATGAAGGGAACTAATGAAGGGTGTCAGCATACCAAGACATTTTGGACAATTTCATGCTTCCAACTTTGTGGGAACAGTTTGGGGAGGGCCCCTTTCTGTTCCAACATGACTGCGCACCAAGGTTCATAAATACATGGATCAGGGAGTTTGGGGTGGAGAAACTTGACTGGCCTGCACAGAGTCCTGACCTCAACACGATGCACTTCTGGAAGAAACCTTGTGGACAGCCTTCTCTTGAGAATTGAAGCGGTTATAGCTGCAAAAGGTGGGCCAACCTAATATTAAACCCTACAGACTAAGAGTAAGGATGTCATTTAAAGTTAATGTGCGTGTAAAGGCAGGCGTCCCAATGCTTTTAACAGTATAGTTAAACACCTTAATGTGATTGCAAATACACTTTGGCAAACAGGTTTATACTTGCCTGTTCTGTGCAATGTAATTGCGGAGAGCGGCCCTGAACATCCGCTTCTCGGGTCCCCCGCTGGTGCTTCTGCTTCCTCTTTTTTTTTTATTGGACCCACCCCTGCTCCCTACTCTTTCATTGACGTTGGTGCCCGCTGCCTCAGCAAAGCCTGTGAGACCAGGCAGGGAGGGGAGAGAGCCACTGCAGACAGGCGGTTGTAAGGGGGTATACTACTCCTAAACATTTTTATCTTAATGCAAGAAATGGGTTAAGGTAAAATATGTTGAGGCTTTGTAACCACTTTTAAATTGGCAGATAACACCTCCACATGTCTGTATGGGATATGGTATGAGCACCATCAGAAACCAGAACAGGGGGTTCAATCGTGGAAAAACTATTGACATGTCCCTATGGTTGCTTCCTGCTCTGTAAAAACAAAGTTTAGGGTGTTAATGGCCTTTATAAAACCTATTTTTGTTGCTTTCTGCTTTGACTTGTTCCAATGACTTACTATTTTCCCATCGCTGTGACTAACCACTTCACCAGCCAACAGTGAGGTCCAAGAGGTGGCAGATAGTGGAGAAGCTGGTTGCTGTTTTCGTCTTGGTGTGCCACACTTCTCTGAAATTAGAAAATTCATGCCTGAGGTGCCAGTTACATACAGTATGTGTCATGTGGGTTTAACCCCTTCCCACCTGTAATGTATAAAATAATGGTCCCTGGCACAATGGTCCTTGCTGAGGACACGTTAATGAACATTCTCCCCTTTTTCAGCCAGCAGCCAAATCTTTGTGCTGCTACTGGATGATGGAGAACCAATCGGCGGCGTTCCCAATCATGTGGTCAATAATTCAGCTCTGTCAAAGTGATCCCATGCAGTATTCACTGACAGAAATATAATCTGTCAACCTGCTCATGACTATTGCCACCTTCGGGCTACAGTTTCTGTATTGCCATGTAACTCTAATAGTGTAGAGTAGAACTAAAGGCAAAACTTATTTTCTCTTTCGTTCATTGACGGGCACAGTAGCTTCATGGACAAGTGGGTTATACTGCCCCCTCTCCAGGAGTGACTAGGCAGAACAGGCAGTTCTAACAGCAAAAGAACAGAAAGACACAGCTCCACCCAGGGGGCAGTCCTCACTGGCAGATAACCCTCTTCCCTGCTACTGCTAGCTCAGTTTTTTTCTGCCTAGTGCAAGGAGTAGACCTAGGCTCCCTGTTGGGATCTGTGGTACCTCTCTGGGTCCACTTCGGCTGTCCTGGAGGACAGCCTAACAGATGAAGATTGCAATTAAGTAGCCATGCTTAGTGACAGGCTGGGCTTTAGATCCAGGTAGTCTCCCCAGCCGGTCATCGAGCACGTGCAGATCTTAGTTCTACGTTGGGACGGCCGCGACAGGCCCCGGACCGGACCGGACGGGGTGGCCCCGTCCGTTTTTTGTGACCGCCTGCATGGTTTGGCCTCTAGGGTGCCCAGCGGCCATTTTGGTGTAGCCGCGGCATTCCTGGCTGGGGTTTTGGCCTCTAGTGTGCATCGGCAGCCATTTTCTTGTGGCCTATACACGTGTGCCGACCTGTGTATGGGGGGGGAGGTTCTTGTGGCTTCTGGCGCAGTTTTTACCCCCCACACAGCACTGAGAGCTCTCCTGTGGGACAGCAGCACCAGCAGCAGTAGCAGCAGCAACAAGTGTGGAGGACGGGCGGGCAAGGCAGCGTCAGCGGCGGACAGCAGCAGGCACGGCTCCTCTCCTGGACAGTTGAGCGGGCAGGTGGTGAGTTCCCCCGGGGTTACCCTCCTGTAGTAAGTCCTGCGCACAGTTTTGGGGTGAGGGGTGCCTGGTCTCCTGGTACCTAGGCCTCAGTCAGGTGGCGTGTTACCAGGGTGGGTGACACAATTGCAGCCGATGCGGGTGCTTTCCTCCCAACAAGACCTCTGTGGTTGCAGCCAGCGCCTCAGGGACTGTGATCCCTATTGACGCTCTGTCAGCGGTCCTGGAGTCCTTTGTCTCCCGGGTAGAGACAGCATGTGGGCGTAATGTGGCGAGAAAGCGGCCCCTACCTCCCCCCTCTTCTGGGGAGGACTCGGACCCTGACGGGGGCTCCACCATGACGGGGACCCCCCTTGAGCTGTCGGATGGCAAGGCCCCGGATTCTACAGATAGTTTAGAGGAATCTGAGGTGGCCACTGCAAGAAGGCACTAGTCAGCGCCCTGATCACAGCGGTGCGTGAAACCCTGAAGCTGGACGATACGGCGGGACCCTCGCAAGAGGTGCCCATCCCCTTCGGGTCACATAAACTGGCCCGCGTGGCTAGGGTTTTCCCCTATGTGTCTTACCTGGATAAGTTTGTCTACAGAGACTGGGAACGGCCTCAGAGCTCCCCATACCCAAACGTTTCTCTGTGCGCTATCCCTTTGAGGACAGCCTGGTAAAGAAGTGGGCATCACCCCCCGTGGTTGATCCCCCTTTGTCTCGCCTGAACAGGGTGACCACGATCCCTGTTCTGGCAGGGTCGGCCATGCGGCCTGTTGTGTGGCTTCTGCTCTGGTGTCAGACGCTCACTGAATGGGCGAAGCTGTTATACCGCAAAATGAGCAATGCTAAGGTTCTCCCTGCCTGTGTGGAACTTGCTGAACAGCTTGTCCAGGGGCTTAAATATCTGTGCGATGCAGCCCTGGATACAGCCCCCCTGATCTCCAAATTGTCCGTGTCTTCGATGGTGGTCAGGCGGTTGCTCTGGCTAAAATGTTGGTCGGCGGACCAAACATCTAAGAAGGCCCTGGCGGACTTGCCTTTTCAGGGTGGGCGGCTCTTTGGAGCCTCCTTTGGATAAGATAATTAAGGATCTCACAGGAGGGAAGAGCACTTTTCTCTCGGAGTCCAAGAAGAGTGCGGAGTCCCGTCGCAGACCGGGTCCCTCCTTTACGGCTCACAAACTGCTTTTTCGTCCCTCCCGCTCCTCGGGCAAGGGCTCGAAACCCACCAAGGCCCCCGTGGGTGGGCAGAAGTGTCCCTGGCAGCATAAGCGCGACGAGCCGGAGGACAAGTCCTCCTCCGCATGAAGGGCTGCACCCACCCGCTCTTCGGGTGTTCGTGGACTTCCTGCATTTCGGACCACTGGGTGCATGAGGTGATCTCGTCAGGGTACAGAATAGAATTTCATCCCTGTCCTCCGGACAGGTTCTTCGCCTCCAACTTGAAACGGCCCACGGGCAGGCTGCAGGCCCTGCTTGGGGCGGTGCAGGACCTACTTTGTGAAGGGGTAGTGGTCCCCGTTCTGCACGCGGAACGTTTCCACGGGTTTTACTCCAACCTGTTTAGGTCCCGAAGGATGGGGTCCATCCTGTACTGGACCTGAAGGCCCTCAACTGCTTCGTACGTGTACGAAGATTCAGGATGGAGTCTGTCCGCTCTGTGGTAGCGGCTCTGCACCAGGGCGATTTCCTGGCTTCCCTCGACATCAAAGATGCGTACCTGCATGTTCCCATATGCACTCGGCACCGGCGCTTCCTGCGCTTTGCGGTCGGGGAGCGTCACTAGCAGTTTGTGGCTCTCCTGTTTGGCCTGGCCTCTGCGCCCCGCGTCTTCACGAATCTGCTGGCCCCGGTTCTAGCTCTGCTGAGACAGAGGGGCATCACGGTGGTTGCGTATCTGGACGATCTTCTCTTGTGAGCAGAGTCAGCTCCAGCTCTCGGGGACAATGTGATGATCACCTTGCACACTCTGCAGGAGTTCGGCTGGGTGATCAATTGCCCGAAGTCGGTGATGACCCCCTCTCACCGCTTGGAGTATCTGGGTCTGATTCTGGATGCGGCCCAGGCAAAGGTCTTACTCCCACTATCCGACAGGCACTTCAGTTGGCGGTTCGGTCCCTGCTGTCCCAGAAATGGTCCTTCCTACGGTTTTGCATGTGGGTCTTGGGCCTCATGGTGTCCACCTTCAAGGCGGTCCCATATGCTCTGTGTCACACCCGTGTTCTGCAGCGGGAGATTCTGCAAAATTGGGACAAGTCCCCCTCATCCCTGGATCGGTTGATCAGGGTGGACCACCGGACCAGGACTTCGCTGCTCTGGTGGATGTGGGCTACGGCCCTGCGGCTGGGGAAGTCGTTACTCCCCCTCCATTGGATGGTGGTCACGACAGATGCCAGCCTGATCAGCTGGGAAGGCGTCCTGGGGCTATTAGCCCAGGGACGGTGGTCTCCGGAGGAGTCTCGTCTTCCGATCAATGTCCTGGAATTGCGGGCCATGAGGTGCTGCCTCTCCCATTGGACAAGGAGACTGCATTGGACGATGCCACAGCCGTGGCATACATGAATCACCAGGGCGGGACAAGAAGCTCGGCTGCGGCCTCAGAGGTAGCTCACATTCTGCGGTGGGCAGAACTCCACATACCGGTAATCTCCGCCGTCCACATTCTGGGCGTAGAGAATTGGCAAGCGGACTACCTCCGTCAATCAGATTTGTCTGAGGTGGGGTACTCCAGATGTGAACCTTCTAGTGTCTTGTCTCAATCGGAAGGTGCAGGCCTTCGTGAGCAGGACAAGGGATCCCCTAGTGGACGCGGTGGATGCATTGGTAGTTCCGTGGGTTTGGTACCGGCTCCTCCACGCCTTCTGCGCGGAATAGAAACTGAGGGCATACCGACCATTCTCGTAGCTCGAAATTGGCCACGGCGTCCTTGGTACGCCGGCGTAGTTCAAATGGTGGTGGACGTTCCCTGGCGGCTCCCGCTTCGCGAGGACCTACTGTCTCAGGGGCCCATCTTGCATCCTGCTTTACCCTCGCTGGCTTTAACGGCCTGCTATTGAATCCCAGGTGTTGAGGGATCGGGGTGTCTCGGACTCAGTGATCCCCGACTCAGTGATCCCCACCATGCTTAAGGCACGTAAGGTCACTTCCAGGGAGATTTATCACTGCACCTGGAGGGCTTGTATATCCTGGTGCGAGAATGAGGGGTGGAATCCCTGATCTTTTTCTGTATTTCGGGTTCTGGCTTTCCTGCAGAAGGGTCTCGACCAGAAGCTGGCGTTGAGTATGATCAAGGGTCAGATTTCTGCCTTGGCGATCTTTTTTCAGCGTCCTTTTGCGATGCATTGTTTGATCCGTACTTTCGTGCAGGGGGTTCGACATGTCGCCCCCCCCCAGGTACGGTCGCCTCTGGCACCATGGGGCCTTAATTTGGTCCTCTCGGTTCTTCACAAGCCTCCCTTTGAGAATATCAGGGAAATATCGCTGCAATTGTTTTCGCAAAAGGTGGCTTTCCTGGTAGCTATCAGATCCACTCGGCGGGTGTCTGAGTTGGCGGCTCTATCATGTAGGTCTTTATATCTGGTTCTACACAAAGATAAGGCGGTTCTGCGGCCATCACCTTCTTTTCTCCCGAAGGTGTAATTTTTCCATATCAATGAGGACATTGTCCTTCCTTCATTATGCCCGTGCCCATCTCACCCTAGGGAGGTTGCTTTGCATTCCCTGGACGTTGTTCGGGCCCTGCGGGTGTATCTGGCGACCACAGCTTCCTTTCGGAGATCGGATGCGCTTTTTGTAGTGGTGGATGGCCCACGCAAGGGTCTGGCCTCGTTGGCCACTATTTCACGTTGTATTAGACAGACAGTGACCCGAGTCTATGCTGTTCAGGGTATGGAGCCTCATTTTCCAGTCACGGCTCATTCTACCAGGGCGATTAGCACTTCCTGGGCTTTCCGACACCAGGCGTCTGTGTCTCAGGTGTGCAAGGTGGCTACTTGGTCCTCAGTGCACACCTTCTCAAAGTTTTACAGAGTTGATGTTTTAGCATCCTCGGATGCTGCGTTTGACTGCAAAGTTTTGCAGGCGGCCATGTGAGAGATGTCTGGTTCCTCACGGAGGGTTCTGTTGGGTGTAGTTCCTTTGTTGTTCTGTTACCCACCCCTCATGTATTTGGCACTGCTTTTGGACGTCCCACTTGTCCATGAAGCTGCTGTGCCCGTCAACGAACGAAAGAGAAAACATGATTTTTTACTTACCATAAAATCCCTTTCTCTGAGTTCATTGACGGGCACAGCACCCACCCCTCTAATATTACGTTGCACTGCTTGTTACGAACTGAGCTAGCAGTACAGGACGGAGGGTTATCTGCCAGTGGGGACTGCCCCCTGGGAGGGACTGTGTCTGTCTTTTCTTTTGCTGTTAGAACTGCCTGTTCTGCCTAGTCACTCCTGAAGAGAGGGCAGTATAACCCATTTGTCCATGAAGCTGCTGTGCCCGTCAATGAACTTTGAGAAAGGGATTTTATGGTAAGTAAAAAATCCTGTTTTTTCATTTGATTATAACTCCTGTTTTTGCCTTCTCCATGTCCCCGTTGGGAAGTGAGGGTAAATGAGCACAAACCCTTATTAGAGTGATGTATTGTTTGAACCTAATAGGTTTTTATTGCTGTGTCCACATTGGGGAGAATAACCTGTAGAAGCTCCCAGGTGGCACCCTTCCTGCTCTAAAAGAGGAGTAGGAAAATACATACTTTTTGTTCATAATTTTGCTAAGATTCTGTCTGCAGTTTGTTAAAGTATGGAATCGAGGTACAGTTATTGATTACTGTTACTCACAGGTCATGTAACACATGAAGCCAACTTCTCCACTATATTTCAGGCTCAATAATGCAAAAAATGTTTTTTTGGGGGCGTGGTCTAGACATGGCGGCGTGAGGACACTTCTTTCTGGAGCTCTGCACTGACCGGGACAATCTCCGCTCATTTACCGTCCAGAGAACACAGATAGCCCATGCCCGGGGCGCAGAAGCAACCACTGAACCCGGGGACGCCGCGGACGGCCGAAATTACCAGATATTTCCTCCGCCAGCACCCTGCGCAGACACAAGTACAAGCGGCGGCGGGTAGTCTCAAGATGGCGCCGCCACGAGTCACACAGCCCGGACCAATACAGGGAGCGAAGAAGAACACAGCGCCGAGTGGCACAGGTGAGCCCTCTGTGGAGATCCCTCGCCCGCTATCCCCCATCCCATCCCCGGAACTCCCCCGGCCAGGTACACCGGCCACAGCGTGCAGCTCCCAGGACCCAGGGACATTAATAGGGGGAGACATCAGGGACATGCTGGCAGACCTCCCTACACGCCAGGATATCCAGGCTATGGCCGCCTCTATTGTCTCAGCGCTGTCTAAAGAGCTGAGTGCCCTGAAACAGCAGGTCGATGGGGTGGAGGAGAGAGTGGAGACCCTGGAGAGTAGCTCAGTGACTGTGAACGCTAGGCTGGAGGCTCTGGAGGCTCATCAGGCCGCAAACAAACAACAACTCATAGACATGTGCCTGCAATTAGATGATGGGGAAAACCGCAGCAGGAGGAACAACCTCCGTCTCAGGGGTATTCCTGAGGCAACCATGGGGGGAGACCTGCGTGCTACTGTGGCTGCCATCCTTAATACCCTCCTGGAGCGGGCCCCCACTACAGACATTGAGCTGGACCGCGTACATAGGATTCAGGGCCCACGTCCCTTGTCTCAGGGAGCAGCGGAAAGGCCGCCACCCAGAGATGTGCTCTGCAGGGTGCATTTCTTCTGTCTAAAGGAAGAAATCCTGCAGCGGGCCTGGGCCCATGGGCCTATCGATTTTTGATGGAGCCTCAGTACAGATTTACCCTGATGTGTCACGCCAAACTAGGAGAATGAGGAGTATGGTGCGCCCGCTGCTGGAAGTCATCAAGGAAGCTGGGGCGACTTACCGCTGGGGCCATCCCTTTCACATAATACAGAAGCAAGGCTCTTCCTTTTACCTACGCTCCCCTGCCCAGCTTCCCCTGGCGTTTCAGTTCCTGGACAGACCAGCTATCGAAGTGCCAGACTGGTGGGAGGCCCTGCTGCAGAAGACAACTCCGGGGCCTCCGATGCCTCGTCCACAGAGACCCCGGCGAGACAGATCCCGTCGTAGGAGCGAGAATCCGCCCCGGCGGACGCCGGCAACCTCGGAGGATTAAGCTCCCGTGCTGAATATCCAGGAGACAAGAGAATCTACAGTTGACTAACTCAGGTTTTGAGAGCATTGGCCAAGTTTACAGGGATGTCGGGTGGTAGCATCTTTCAGGTGGCGGCAGATACAGTGACGCTGGGGCCCCCTGCCCGGGCCTGCCGGGACTCCCCACCTTGGTGACCCACCTTTGCTCTCTCTCCCTTGCTCCCTGAAGACACGAACCACGAAGCTCCCCACAGACCCCGGGCCAGAACCCGTTCACTTGACCCTGAGGGGGGGGTGGGTGATCCCGTTGCTCGTTGGGTAGTGTATCTCACAGGGCATCGTACCACTTTTGGTCCCCAGGTCTTCCCACGGACGGTAGAAACATGTGGGTCATACTGGAGGAAACTTTGGGGCCCGGGGGGGGCCACAGGAGCCTTCTGGCGGGGAGGGAGCTGGGGGGTGGATTGGCTGGGGAGCATACAGGGTTATGTGGTATACTGCCATACGTGATGTGCCTAACCATGTTTTCTTCCTACAGGTCCGAACCCGCCGTAGTACGGGTGCTAGGGGGGGCGCTCGCGCACCGGCCTGGTCACGAAGTTCCACAATTTTCTCCCCGGTCCCAATGTAGGGATCTTTGGGGACATCCTGTTGCTCCAGATTGGGCCGCCCCCCCCCCCCCCCCCCC
>BLSH010119132.1:686779-701530 GCA_018402905.1 Glandirana rugosa
CCCCCCCCCCCCCCGCCAGGTGCCAGGACAAGTCTGATCATTGGAGGGAAGTACACGGACTTCCCAGCATAGACTAGACAACTGACCACAGTGTGTTCCTCTGCTTAATGTGGTCAGTTTGTAATAGGTAAGCCGAGGGACTGGCAAAAAAAAGAGAACAGGATACTTTTCCATGCAAGTACATTGTGCAGCAGGCGCATAACAGGAATATGAAATGTTGGATTTACATGGTCTTTAAGACCCCTTTCACACCAGAAGATTTTTGAGGCGTTTTTGTGCTAAAAATAGCGACTGAAAAGCGCCTGAAAAACTCGCCCCAATACACCCCAGTGTGAAAGCCTGAGTGCTTTCACATTGGGGTGGTGCACTTGCGGGACAGTAAAAAATGTCCTGCAAGCCGCATATCTGGGGTGGTGTATTCTCCACTCCCATTGAAAACAATGGGGCAGCGCGCCTGAACACCGATTCGGAAGTGCCGCTAACCGGCACTTTTAACCCTTTTTTAACCTTGTGAGGGGGTTAAAAGCGCACCGCTGCCGCCCGAATACCGGTGCCATAGCGCCGCTATAACGAGCGGAAGAGAACCACAAATTAGCGGTGTTTTACCGCTAATGCTCATGCGGCCCTGGTGTGAAAGGGGTCTAGATGCAAGCAGTGTAAATACTTGTATTTGACCTGGTATCCGCTTTTTGACGTCCCTGTATAGCAGGACTAGGGTGTTCACACAAATGTGCATGAACAAATCACTGTGCTGCCTTTCCTCTTAGTTCAGTAAGAGACTAGGGCCGGTTTAGGATGACCTGGGCTCAGAGGAAGTGGAAGAGGAAGAACGATGCTGTCTGATGCAGAGACCAAATTCATTCACTTTTGCTGAAGTCCAATTCTAATTCATTGCTATGGATAACATTGAAGGATTATCAGACATGGATTTTGAATAAAGGCAATCCTTTATTTCAAGTTTACCTGTTTATGTAGAGTTCTGCTTTTTAGTATGAGTATCTGGAAATTTTCAGAAGTGTTCTAGTGTATTTTGACCTATAAATTTGTGATCCAGTAATATAAAAAGGCTTAAAGTCCCCTACTACTCCCCAGTGTGCTTCCTGACAAACAGCACTAATTTACCTGTCAATAGTCACATTGACCAGATTTAAAATAAACCAAGAATAAAAAAAAAAAGCTAAAATGACGTGCCGTCCCTTTTGTCAACTCTAAACACAAACCTGTTAAACACAATGCACACTGTCAAGCTGTCATTTCTTTGTCAGGAAAGTGTTCTAAATTCAGCAAGGATCACTCCTTCCACTTCCACACTGCGCAGCTTGAAAAAAAGAATACATTAGCAGCAATTAAAATGTCACTCGCTACTCGTGACATTTTAAAATTGTATTAAGGAAAGTTTCATTGTTCTAATACTGTGTTTTTAATATGTTAAATGTTGATGGTTGGAGCATTTTTATGAATTATGGCTTTTTGGCCATTATAATGGTGTGATTTTAGCTGTTGCTATGGTAACCTTGGTCGAGGAAACATTTTAGGTTGTGGCTGCCCTCTTCTGCTGGGAGATTATATTTTGATACAGGCAGCTCGAGAAATATGGCATGGATATTAAAGAATCCTATATGTAGTCGGAAGTATGTAGGCTTATCATTGCTAATCTCTGCTGGTGAAATGTGAGTTTCCTGGCTGTTGTAATGAATCAAGGGTTTTTTAAGACTTTGTTTCAAACTCAGAACAAGTATGCAGATACGCTCAGATATAGCTTTCCTGATCTCCATGCTTGTCCTAGATCAATGTCTAGGAGATTATTGAAATTATTGGATTAGCATGACTGCCAGGCAGCTAGCATTTTCAGACGGTCATTGCAATCCCTGCTTCCTCTCTCAGTACATGTGTGTATTTTAAATTTGGTTCTAAAGGCTTAAAGTGTTTACCTTCATGCATTCTATGGATGAAAGAAAAAAAAACCTACACTGTGCAGCAGCCCCCTAATACTCACCTGAGCCCCATCATGATCCAGCGATGTGAATGAGGGCCTAGGCTCTCCGGAGACTTTTCCGCCTCCCATTGACTCCCACTGCTGTCAATCAGTGAGCCAATGAGGAGAGAGAGGGTGGCGGGGCTGAAACACAGCTCTGTGTGTAAATGGACACGCAGAGCAGCAGCTCTGGAGTGAGCCTGCTTGGGTGCCCCCATAGCAAACTGCTTGCTCTGGAGGCACTAGGCAGGAGGGAGGGGTCAGGAGCACCGGCAGGGGACCTGAATAGAAAGATCTTGGTTGCTATGTGGAAAACCCTTACACAGAGCAGGTACGTATCACAGGTTATTTTAAAGGAAAAAAAAGCCTTTAATATCACTTTAAGACTGCAAACAGAGCAGTAGTTTTAAGCTGTGAGATCTTGTGTCTGTAAGATCTTTGTGACGAAGAGGTGGTGCCAGTAAGGTAAATCCTCTATATTTCTCTCAGTACAGGCTTCCTTGATATAAATTCTGTAATGAGGAGGCCATTACTAATTTACCTTCTTAACCACTTCACGCGAAACGACATAGCTATATGTTGTTTTGAGGAAGTGGTTGTACCAGGGTGAAGCGTGCAAATTTAGGAGATATTTACACTACCTATAGGTAAAAGTCAGTGATGGAAGTTTGCTTCCTCTTTTAAATTGATTGTAAAGGCTTTTTTTTTTTTTTTTAACCACTTGCCGACCGCCGATCGGCATCTGACGGCGGCAAAGTGGCTCGTTCCCGCAAAACGCCGTCATACGACGGCGGCTGCGGGCACGAGTTTAGTGAGCGCGTGCGCGCCGCCGAAGGCGCGCCCGCGCGCTCACTCTGTTCAGGGAGGGCCAGGGAGCGGGTGCGGCGGCTTCGATTGCCGCCGGCTACCCGCGATGGCCCCCCCGGAGCGAAGGAGCGGAGGTCCGTGTATGTAAACACGGACCTCCGCTCTGTGTGAGGGGGAAGGGCTGTGATCACAGCCTTCCTGTACGTGAAGGCTGTGACCACTTCCCTTCCCCAGATAGTGCAGCCCCCATACAGTTAGAACACGCCCAGGGAACATAGTTAACCCTTAGAGCGCCCTCTGCAGGTTAACCCCTTCACTGCCAATGGCATTTACACAGTAATCAGTGCATTTTTATAGCACTGATTGCTGTATAAATGCCAATGGTCCCAAAAAAGTGTCAAAATGGTCCGACATGTCCGCTGAAATATCGCAGTACCGCAAAAAATCGCAGATTGCCGCCATTATTAGTAAAAAATAAATAAAAAATAAAAACCCCAAAAATTAATTCTCATCATCCGTAAACGCGACCACTTTTGCGCAAACCAAGCAAACGCCGATTGCGATTTTTTTTTTATCGCAAATATGAGGAAGAATATAAATCGGCCAAAAACGGTGAAAAAAAATGTTTTTTTATATTTTTTTTTTTGGATTTGTATTTTAGGAAAAAGTAAGAAATTTGGGTTTTTTTGCAAAATTGTTGCTCTTCTTTTGTTTATAGCGGCGATCAGAAATGACGCAGCAGTGATCAAATACCACCAAAAAGCTCTATTTGTGGGAAAAAAAGGACACAAATTTCGTTTGGGTACAACGTCGCACGACCGCGCAATTGTCAGTTAAAGCGACGCAGCGCCGAATCGCAAAAAGGGCTCCGGTCCTAAAGCTGGAAATCCTTCCGGGGCTGAAGTGGTTAAATAACCTGTCATACTTGCCTCCTCTGTGCAGTTGGTTTTGCACAGAACAATCGGATCCTCCTTCTCGGGTCCCTCTTTGCAGCTCCTGGCCCCTCCTCCTATTAAGCGCCCCCTCAGCCAGCAGCTTCCTATGGGGGCACCCAAGCTGAGTCAGAGCTCTGTGTATCCATTCAGACACGGGGCCCCACCCCCTCTTTCCTCTGGCTGACTGACAGCTGCGGTACATAATGGCGCCACTGCTGTGTCTCAGCCAATCAGGAGGAGTGTCCTGGACGGCTAAGACACTCGTGGACATCGCTGGAGAGAGAAGGGGCCCAGGTAAGTGCATGGGGGGGCCTGCTACACAGAAGGTTTTTTTTTTGTTTTTTTGTTTTTCTTAATGCATTAAGATAAAAAAAAACGTTTGTCTTTACAACTCCTTTAAGCTACCAGTGTGCTTGTGACCGAGGCCTGGTGGCCTTTTTTTCTTATGTTCCCCTCTTTCTTATCCAGTACAATGAGTGATGGCTTTACAGGGATCTAGGTAGGTGTAAGGGTGACAATAGCACACTGACACGTGAGTGCTCATTGCTTGTTTTATGTGAGATACATTGTTGCAATAACTACTCTGACAGCTTTTACCGTGGAAGAGAATGAAAGGTTTGTTACTGTTACAAGTGCTGCCTGAGAGCCTGTTCACACCAGAATTGTACAGGAAAAGGTCCACCTTCCTGTGTGTTTACCTACAGTGTGATTTTGCAGCCTATTCATTTGAATAGGCTGCAAATCACATTAGAACATACAAAAAGAAGCGCATGCACCACTTGAAAAACACATTGCAGTAAATTGCATGGTACTGGGGGACCACGTGATCTGATGCCTGCAAACATGGCGTTTGTTAATGGCACCCCAAACGATCACAATGTATTGGCACATGCAGCAGATCGCAGTGTGTTTTCAGTGCGGTGTGGCAAGCGCGCCTTTCTGCACTACATTCTGGTGTGAACCAGAACTGAATGTTCTGTATGTTCCATGAAGGAGGGTCTGGAGTGCTGGTGGGGGACCCTAGATGAGGATCAGGGCTGCTCTGTCCAGAGCAGGTATATATAGGCATGTTTGTTATTTTTATTTTCAAAAACCTTCAGTGTGCGGCTCCCTCCTCAGCCCCCCCCTAATACTTAAGCCCGATCTCGATTCAGCAATCTGCACGAGACCTGGCTCCTGTGCCTGTTGCACAGCCAGTGAGGCGGGGAGTGGGGCTGAGCTGGCTTGGGAGCGAGTGCCCCAACCGCAAGCCGCTTGCTATGTGGGCACTCTGCAAGGGGAAGGGACCCAGAGCTCCAGTGGGGGACCCAAGAAGAGGAGGAACAGGGCTGCTCTGTGCAAAACCGCTGCACAGAGCAGGTAAGTATGGCATTTTTTTTAACTGAAAAATTTCCTTTTACAATCACTTTAATATCAAATCATGCAGTATGCAAATGGTTTTGAAATTGGTAGTATCAGTCCAGAAGTCCAAAGTGCTTAGCATACTCCAGAAATACAAGTTTAGAATCCCTTTTTGGCACTTTAAAGCCCATGCCAAATTGTCCCAACAGATCTTTTAGGGCTGGTTTACACCATGTCCATTGAGCTGCGTGTTTCTGCACGCCAACACTTATGGCATGAACAGGGCACACAGGAAACAATGGTTTACAATAAACCTTGCCTCCTGGTGTAACTGCCTTAACAAAGATGGCAGTACCCAGGATACCAGTTAAGGTTTTGTTAAGTGGTGGCCTACCGCTATACTGTATTTGAGCTTTTTTCCCCCATAACTTTTTGTTTAATGTAAATGTAGATTGGCCTAACAGCATCTGTTCTTAAAGAGTAAATGTATAGAGAGAAATATTCGTTCATCTCAAAATGCATGACAAGGGAATGTCTTGGCAGGTTACATGTAATAATTGCTTAGCACAGACGACAGTTCTAATGATCCATTCTAAGAAGTGTGAGAAGCAGTGATCTGAGGATAGTGGCTTATGAGGCTTTTAGAAGGAGACCCGCATGCTCAGCAACTTGCCTGACAAAATGCTGACAATTACCGCAGTGCAGCCCTTAATAAGAACCCATATTCACAGATGCTGCTTCTCTCTAGCATTGATGATCTATATCACTTAGTTCTAATTGTGCCATCTTACCTAGTGCCGTGATTTGAAACACCATGGAACAGCTGTTCCTTTTCTCTCTGAGTGAGAAGGATTGTTCTTGGAAAGCATCTCTAGGCCCCAATGCTTATTGCCATAATTAACGTGTTATCACAGGTGTAAGATCAAATCATTTTTGTTATAAGATTTCATGATGGTCCAGTCACAATCTCAATTAATCCAAGACTCAATGAGTTGTGTATGTCTTTCCCAGCATTATTTCAATTGATATCAGTCTGGACTGTAACGACGGGTATTTGTTCATTCTGTGTAGCTTTTTATTTTTTTTTTTAATTCATTTTTATCAGATCTTAATGTTAAAAAAATTTTTTTAACATAAATGATATAGTAAGATATATTTTAAATGGTGGACAATACTAGGGATAGCACTGCTATCCCTGCACTTGAATATATATGAATGGACTTTTGTTTGCACTCGAGCACTATTATCTATCTATATCCCTGAAATAGGCGATATTAATTGACTAGGCTCATGGTTTACACATTAGCGTTTGATGAGGCATATTTGCACAGTTAAAGGCATATTTGCCACAAACCAGGTAAATGGTTACGTTCATCAACAAAATGCTAACTGATCCTCTCCTTCCCTAGAGGAGAGCAGTATTCAGATCTAATTGTCTCCATCATTGAAAAACTAGATGGTGGTTGCCACATCCCTTAATACTAGAAAAGGTAGGATATCTCCTAAATGGGACTTTCAAATGGCAACAACACTACCAAAATTAAGTAAAATCAAATTTTATTCAAACATGTTAAAACATAGTCACTCTCACAAGTAACCCTATGTATAAAATGCATATAGCAAGAACAATTTGCTTGAACGTTGTACACAATTTACAATGCATAGATATACATATGTTGTCCAAAAGAGTTTCTCTCCAGTATCCGAAAATAAATATTCGGTACCCGATGAGTTTCAGGTCCATGCCTTTCGTAAGGGGTATTTTACAGGAGAATATAAATTCAATAATTTATCATATAGGTAGTTGATGCAATGCTCAGATGTAACACACTGATTCAAGCAGGGACTGTCAGCCACTGCTAGCGGTGGTTATGGTTAGGAGGTCCGGTGCAGCCCCCCGGGCCAGACCAGAAAGAACCCATGGAGGTCCCCCAATCCGGAGATCGCTAGAACATCAGGGATAGTGAATTTAATCATATATCAAAGGTGGGGTCAAACGGCTCCTGTTTTCCAGCATAAGGTGCCGCTGTCTGCAGCCTGAAACAAGGCTTTCCCTGTGATGTATCCTGTCCGTGCGCTGTCCTCCCTGGCAACTCTTTTGGACAACCTATGTATATCTCTGTACAGTAAATTGTGTACAATGTTCAAGCAATCTGTTCTTGCTATAGGCATACAAATAAATCACTTGTAAGACTGACTGTTTTAACATGTGCGAATAAAACTTGATTTTACTTCATTTTGGTGGTGGTGTTGCCGTTTGAAAGTCCCATTTAGGGGGTATCCTACCTTTTTCTAGTATTCATATCTATGTTTAGATTAGAGAGGGTGGGGGGAGTAAAACCTATTAAATCCAATTTTGAAATCCATATCTGCTGTTTTATCTGCAAAATGATTGCAATTCTCTTCCTACTTCACCCTTCTGTCAGGAAGTTCACTTGTGATGATCCTTGGTTTAGCCTTACATTTTATATCCTCTCCCTGCTGATTGGGCAGAGCAGATCATTCTAGGTTATTGTGAAATAAGCAGCCCAGAGATGGTTGAGGCTGCACAGGAAGCTGTGTTTCTGAACCAGAAAATAGATGTTTGTGTAAATCAGAAGATCAGGAAACCGAATTGAATAGTCCTCCTGCAAGTAAATTGCAGTGCACTCCAATTCAGTGTGAGTGGCACTCCAATGTACATAGGCTGCATGAGTCAGTGCACCGCCATTCTGGCTACTGCAATGCACAGATTTGAATGTAATGGCCGTTGTGGTATGCTGAAGTGGCCAGAAAAGTGCTGGCCACTGCTAAGATTAGTAAAGGCTTGTTTAAAGCCTTCCTTAAGAGATATTGCTCCTTGAATGTCCAAGATGTCATGTAGCACAGGTTCACTTTAAATACAACACTTCCACTAAATGAACGTCTTAAAACAAGACCATTAAAGGTGCCTTCAGTAAGTACTGTATTCTTCCTAAAAGTCATTCACTTTCCAACAACTAAGGCCATAAACCGTATTGACCCAGTGTGAATGTCATGCCATGTTACTACTGTCTATAATCAATGCTTATATACATATACCCTTTATAGTTTACAGATCAGTGAGTGCACCTTGTTCTGTTCATTTTATTTCCCTTTTGTTTTGCTCACAGTAAAGTGGTTTCATAACAAGAAGCAAGGAGTGCAATTGGACTGATATACAGAACTAAAGTCTTTAGCAGTTTGGCCCCTTCAAGAATAACTATATGTTTAATAAAGGGCCTCTTGTTTCCGCCACAGAGGTTTACCTTGACAATTGTAATTCTAATACTAAAAATTAGGAATGTTAACCCTTAGTCAACCAATATGAAAATTTTCACACAGGTGTTAGACACACTGTCAGCTTGTACATGCTGGTTAAAGTGACAGTCCTTTGTAAAGGGTCCTGACCTCCCAATACCTTTCCAGTGATCTCCTACCACTACTTTCTCTTCTGCTGTTGCCACTGAAATGACTGGTTGGTGAGCTGGTGATTTGGCAACGTTCTTTCCAATTGCACTGACGTAGGTATACAGATGTGAGAATACATTATGGGCTGTTATGAATAATGAATATCCCTCAGACAGATTTCTGTTCCAAGGGTATACAGTTTTCCAGAATAAATGTTGTATTCCTGGTATTCTCACAATAAACCCAACCCTATCTTTGTCATTTATTAGTGGTAAGGAACTCCTACTTGTGGGCACTCTACACGATCCATCTGTTTCAATGTTTATGATGAACTATACTTTACACAGCAGCTGTACACTTTGTCCCAATCACAACACCACCAGCTGTCACTTTACAATGGATGACATGAAAATGCATTCCAAAGCGCAAAAATGTAACAAAATGCGCAGAAAAAAAGCATGTTAAATGCACATCAATGCACATGCATTTTGATGTATTCCACTGATTTTTTATATTTTTTATTTTATGTTTAGTATGGTGTGAGTGGACCCTAGTCCTTGGTTGTAACATTAAAAAAAATAAAAAATCCTGTTCCTTTATAGCAGGTTAAACCGCACAGTGCTTTTGCTGTCCAATCTGTCCCTCGCTATGCTGTAAAAAAAACCTGGTTGATACTGCCTGTTCCTGTGTCCCCCTTAGTGTGCTGACCATGGTAATCATGGCTGCTGATCCATGATTACCATGGTCAGGTTGCATGCCTCCATTATCCCGCTGCTCTCCTTTCTCCCTCCCTGCCTGCCTGTCAGCTCGTGTGTGTGTGTGTGTAATCTCTACCTCCTTCTACTATTAGTAGCTGGCAGTAAAGGTAAAGAAATAATACAGCCATCCTACACTGTGTATGTGTTTGTATAAAACTATGCCTGTGAATACCTCATCTCAGATCTTTTCTGGCCAGTCACGTGACCTCGGACACTCTCCCCCCAATCTAAGGGCTACAGTGGGAGGGGCTGAGTGGCCAGCACAGTGGTCATTTGACCGCCCCGGCGGAAGCCAAAGGGCGATCTCAGCCCCTCCCACTTTATCCCTAAGGGGTAGGAAAGCAGCCAGAGATCATGTGACTGGCCAGAAAAGACCTGAGATGAGGTATCCTGGACAGTGCATGTGATCAGCACAGGGTCAATAGGCACTCTCCAGACAGAGGGTCATGGGTTCTGCAGTCCTCATAAGACAATCAGGAGAATGAAAACTCCTCCTACAAGCTTTAACCAGACAATGATAGAAGTCACAAGACTGCTATATACTGCTTATGAGAAAAGGTATTTAGCAGTTTATAAAATTGCATTTCCATGTTCTATGTACTGTGGGAGACCAGATATAGTGAATGCAGGATCCTGGGTTTATTAACACTAACTCTTAAAAATGTCTTAGAAACGGAACACCGGATTCACCAATGTTTTTCACTAGGTGAAAAAATTGATTTTTTGTATAACTTACCGTAAAATCCTTTTCTCTGAGTTCACTGACAGACACAGCCTTCTTATGACACATGGGGTTATGCTCATCCTACTAGGAGTAGACTAGGCAAAAACAAACAAAAGCGTAGGTTGGCCCCTCCCAGGGGGCCGTCCTCACCTCAGCATATAATCCCCCTGCTCTGCATAGCACATCAGTTCGTAACAAGCTGTACAAAACCAACGCAGAGGGGTGGGTGCTGCGTCTGTCAGTGAACTCAGAGAAAAGGATTTTACGATAAGTTATACAAAAAATCCATTTTTCTCTTCCGTTCACTGACAGACGCAGCCTTCTTATGACACATGGGGACGTCCCAAAGCTGTGCCAATCAAGAGGGGTGGGCAAAAACCATAACAAATGTACCCAACAGAAAGACGCCCTCTCAGGCGGCGCTAACCTCGCCTAAACTGCCGCTTGTAATACCTTGCGGCCAAAAGCAGCATCCGAGGATGCTAAAACATCAACTTTGTAAAACTTAGTAAATGTGTGCACTGAGGCCCAAGTAGCTGCCTTGCACACCTGGGACACCGAAGCTTGGTGTCTAAACGCCCAGGACGTACTAACTGCCCTGGTGGAATGAGCCATGACTGGAAACGGGGGAACCTTACCCCGAATCTCATATGCATGAGTCACGGTCCTCCGTATCCAACGTGATACGGTAGCTGACGAAGTCGCCAAACCTTTGCGCGACCCTTCTGTCAGCAAAAATAAAGCATCAGACTTCCTAAAAGAAGCTGTAGAACTTAGATATACCCGCAGAGCCCTCACCACATCCAAAGAATGCAGCTCGACCTCTTTAGGATGTGACGGGTGCGGACATAATGAGGGAAGAACAATATCCTCATTTAAATGAAAAGAAGAAACCACCTTCGGAAGAAATGAAGGTGAAGGCCGCAGAACTGCCTTGTCCTTATGGAGGACCAAGTAGGGTGACCTGCAGGACAAAGCTGCCAGCTCCGACACCCGCCTGGCGGATGTGATGGCCACCAGAAAAGCCACTTTCTGCGACAATAAGCGTAAGGGAATATCCCTAATCTTTTCATATGGCGGTTTCTGTAACACAGAAAGCACCAAATTCAAATCCCACGGTGCCAAGGGCGACCGTATCCGAGGGGCGACATGACGTACTCCCTGTACAAATGTACGGATCAATGAGTGAGACGCCAATGGTCGTTGAAAAAGAACCGCCAGGGCCGAAATCTGCCCTTTAAGCGTACTTAACGCCAGGTTCTTGTCCAATCCTTGCTGTAAAAATGACAGCACTCTGGATACTCTATAAGAGCGGGGATTCCATCCTCCCGTCTCGCACCAGGTAATGTAGGCCTTCCAGGTCCTATGATAGATCTTACGTGAGGTGCTCTTACGTGCTTTCACCATAGTAGGGATTACGGAGTCCGAGACACCCCCCCTATCCCTCAATACCTGGGCCTCAATAGCCAAGCCGTCAAAGCCAGCGAGGGTAAAGCAGGGTGCAAGATGGGCCCCTGAGACAGCAGGTCTTCGCGAAGTGGAAGACGCCATGGAACATCTGTCACCATCTGTGCTATATCGGCGTACCACGGACGCCGCCGTCAATCCACAGCTACCAGCATTGTCGTGATTCCCTCTGCTTCTATCCTGCGCAAAACACGCGGTAGAATCTTCAGAGGAGGAAAGCTGTATAGTAGCTGATACCGACCCCAGGGTGTTACCAGTGCGTCCGAGGCGACCGCCAACGGATCCCTTGTTCTGCACACAAAGGCCTGTACCTTGTGCTTGTACCTGGAGGCCATCAGATCCACTTCTGGGGTGCCCCATTTGCAGCAAATCTGGTGGAACCCCTCTGGATGTAGGGACCACTCCCCCTGATCCAGAGTCTGGCGGCTGAGAAAATCCGCCTGCCAATTTTCCACGCCCGGGATGTAGATTGCAGAGAGAGCTGGCAGGTGATGCTCTGCCCACCGAAGGATCACAGCCGCCTCCGCTGTGGCATTGTCCAACTGGACCTGAACAGGGCGGCCTCGCAGCCTTTCTGTCCAATGAGACAGGCAAAGCCTGATCGCTCTCAGTTCCAGTACATTTATCTGAAGACGAGCTTCCCGTACTGACCAATGACCCTGGACGGAGGATTGTCCCAGGACTCCTCCCCACCCTGACAGGCTGGCATCCGTTGCCACGATCGACCAATTGAGGGGAGGAAAACTCTTCCCCAACCTTATGGCCGGAGACTGAACCCACCAAATCAGAGACTCTCGAGTCTGCTGATCCAACCTGATCCGTCTGTCTAGGGATAGGGGAGACTTGTCCCACGGAGACAGAATTGTCCTCTGTAGGAGTCGGATATGACTCTGGGCATAAGGCACCGCTTCGAATGTCGACACCATGAGACCCAATACTCGCATACAGAACCGTAAGGAGAACCACTGGCGTGACAGCAGGGTTCCCCCACTGTCTGAAGAGTCAATAGCTTGCCTGGTGTTAGAAACACCCTTGCTTGTACCGTGTCCAGAACCAGACCCAGGTACTCCAGCCTGCAAGTCGGAGTCAATGATGACCCTTGTAGGTTGATCAGCCAACCGGACTCCTCTAACGTGGCTACCGTGATTGTCACGTTCTCCTCCAGAGCTGTAGCCGACTCTGCCCTCAGCAGTAAATCGTCAAGGTACGCTACCACCGCGATACCTTTCTGTCTCAGCAGCACCCACATCGGGGCCACCACCTTGGTGAACACCCGGGGAGATGCGGCCAACCCGAAGGGAAGCGCCACAAGCTGGTAATGCAGATCTCACACTGCGAGACGCAGAAAACGCTGATGACTGAGACAAATCGGAACGTTGAATCTTTCCATCCTGGGCACCGGTATGATCACCCCCTGTTCGGCGAGAGCTCGGACAGCGCCTAGAAGCGCCTGGTGGTGTTCCTGCGTGAGCCTCAGGTTTGAGGGGAAGAATCTTTCTGGGGGCAGAGAGCTGAATTCTATCCTGTACCCGGAAGACACCACCTCCAGGACCCACCGATCCATGATGCGGGCAGCCCATCTGTCTGCGAACCCCAGTAACCGGCCCCCCACCCGTGAAGTGGGTGGGGGCAACCCATCATGCGGATGCGGATTTATCCTTCGCTTTTTCGGACTTATTCTGCCAGGGCCTTTTACTGTGCCCTGCGAAAGCTCTTCCGGTCTTGCAGCCTTTCCCTGCTGAGCCGGATGCCCGAAAAAACTTCTGACTTGACGCGACAGGCCCCTGTCTGCGCCGCAACTCACGCCGTTTAGGCTCCGGGAGAAAAGTACTTTTACCTCCCATGAATCCCCTAATGATTTCATCCAACCGTGGGCCAAACAGACGCTCTCCCTGAAAGGGAAGGTCCGTCCGCGCTTTCTTTGAAGCCTGATCGCCCGACCAAGATCGGAGCCATAGCACCCGTCTGATAACGATTGAAAAAACAGACATTTTTGACAGTATAGGAAGGAGGTCCAAAGCAGCCTGACATATGTAGCAGAGCCCCTCTTCCAAATGTTGTGCCCGCTGTACCTCAGCCTGTGCACAATCACAAGTCAAATTAGTGCATAGAGCAGTAGCCTGCACCCGCAGCGACTGTGCCGCCATTGCAGTTGCTAGTGCCGGCCGCATGGCTGAGCCAGCCAACAAGAACAGTGCTTTGGACACTGTCTCTGTGCGGCGATCGGCCGCTTCCTTAAAGGAAGGCGACCCTTCCAAGGGAATGGTGGTTGCTTTATTTACCCGCGCCACGGCTGGGTCCACCACCGGAGAGGCCCATCTTAGTAAAGCTTTCCTCAAAGGGGTAGCGCACCGCAAAGCCCTTAGGCAAAGTAAAAGAACTTGGTGGCCTACACCACTCCTTAAACACCGCCTGCTCAAATAATGGGTCATAAGGGTAAGCCCTAGGGGCCCTAGGCGGTTTAAGTGGGCCACAAACATAAGCGGACTCATGCGACTCCCCAGCTGGATCAAGACGCATGGACTTGCGGATATCAGTGCTTCCACTATCGCCTTATCACGCGAAGACAGAGTTTCTTGACTCTCCTCATGTTCTGAGGGTGGTTCACCCTCTGACAGATCCACAGGTGTGACCAATGATGCGCTTTCCAGATCTGAATCCTCCCCGGAGGAAAGAGGGGGTGGTGGGCGTTTGAGGAACCCTTGGCACGGGTACCTCTGCCCTGGGAAGGAACTCCCCAAACACCGCCCTCAGCTGTTCCAAAGACACTAGCGTTCCTGGGGTGGATTGTAGATCCGCAGGTACTCCTGCCATAGTATTGCTGGCCTCTGACATTACAGGCTTCCGGCACCCCCACTGAGTAACCACCACCTCAACTCCACCAATCAACCAGGGAGACCCGGGAGGATTGCCCACACCGCTACCAGCACCCAGGAAGGGCCAGCTATACTTGCTGTTTGTGGGCATTGCTCTTCCGATCGGAGTGCTGAGGCATCTAAACTACTGCAAGCCAGGAGCCTGCTGCTGTGTGTCAGCCACGCTGTACAAGCGAAAACCGGAAGCCAACCTCCGTTTTTAAGCACTTCCTGTATCAGGGCTGCACTTCCTTGAGCTACCACTGGAGGCCGCCAGACCGCAGGCTGAGAACCGCATGGTTTCACAAACAAATGGACGCTGCCATTACACCCGCGTGGTCGGCCACGAACGAGCGGTGCTCTATCTTTCAATGGCGGAGACCCGCCGAACACAGCGCTCCGGACGGTCGGTGCAGAGTCGAACGGTCAGTGCAACAGTGCTGTACCGCGGCTGGGGGGAGTGGGAGGGGGGAGGGAGGAG
>BLSH010119132.1:701540-725769 GCA_018402905.1 Glandirana rugosa
CCAGGAGCCTGCTGCTGTGTGTCAGCCACGCTGTATAAGCGAAAACTGGAAGCCACTTCCTGCTTTTAAGCACTTCCTGTATCCAGGCTGCACTTCCTTGAGCTACCACCGTAGGCCGCCAGACCGCAGGCTGAGAACCGCATGGTTTCACAAACAAATGGACGCTGCCATTACACCCGCGTGGTCGGCCACGAACGAGCGGTGCTCTATCTTTCAATGGCGGAGACCCGCCGAACACAGCGCTCCGGACGGTCGGTGCAGAGTCGAACGGTCAGTGCAACAGTGCTGTACCGCGGCTGGGGGGAGTGGGAGGGGGGAGGGAGGAGGGGGGGGAACGGAGGCTTAACCTCACAAGGGTACTACCCAAAATGTCCCTCTACTGAGCCCCCACCGGTCGGCTTACCACCAAAGCTGCCCAGACGCCTACTCTCCACGCCCTAAGGCCGCAGAGGGGTCCACTCCCCAATCCTCGACGGGCGCAGCGGTAGCCACCGGAGCAGACCTACCATCCCCTAGGGGAGGCATGCTGCTGGCCAGGCCCTTGGACAGGCGTACCTAGTCACTGGGCTCTAGTGGGTTTTAGCCACTGGCCGCCCGCACGGAACGGGCGCTATGCGGTGGGCACCCCGAAGGGCGTTCGCATAGTGTCGGCCGGACTGGGGAAAGATTTGGATTCGAGATATCCTCTATACCACCAGCCAGCTTCTTGATAGCAGTCTTCATCAGATGAATCTTCAGGAGACCGCAGATCCCAAAGGGAACCAGGTCTACTCCTTGCACTAGGCCAGGGGTAGGGAACCTGCGGCTCTCCAGCTGTTGTAAAACTACATTTCCCATCATGCTTCTGGGAGTAATTGTATCCATCAGCCTTGCAATGCCTCATGGGAAATGTAGTTCTACAACAGCTGGAGAGCCGCAGGTTCCCTATCCCTGCACTAGGCAAAAGAAAACTGATGTGCTATGCAGAGCAGGGGGATTATATGCTGAGGTGAGGACGGCCCCCTGGGAGGGGCCAACCTACGCTTTTGTTTGTTTTTGCCTAGTCTACTCCTAGTAGGATGAGCATAACCCCATGTGTCATAAGAAGGCTGCGTCTGTCAGTGAACGTAAGAGAAAAATACATGTGTTAAAGAAATAAGTGAAAAAAATTAGCAAATGACCTGTTCTATTTTCAAAGCCGGCAAATCTCAAGAATTGCCTTGCCCCATTATGCTTTTGTCATGTTAGAAAAGGAATACCTGTTTCCTATTTTGAAAGTGATGTTAGTGAATACGGTCAGTGGGGAAGACCAGAATTCCCTGTGCTCTGAAAATTGTTCCCTGGCTCCGGATTCCCTTGCTGTTTGACAAGCCTAGCACAGAACAGTTTTTGAATTGAATTAACATTAAAATGAAATTGTGTTTTCATTTTATCTGTAGCAAATAGGGAGGAAAAAAAACATGCAATTTGTTCAGTGTTGATAGGGTGCAAACACAAAAATCGAGTTACTGACCATTCATTTGAAGATGTTTTGTATAAAATGATTAGTCAGCTAATCTGTAATAATAATAAAAATTCTCCTGGAATGCTTCACTTAATGACCAATTAATTAGATCCCATGCATGCACATCACAAAGTGTGCAGGTAGCAGAATTCCATGACTAAATAGAGAATTTGTTTTATAATTATTGGTGTATGGAAGTACAATACGTTAAATGTGGTGTGTTTTTTTTCCCTTATTGATGGAAGATAATTTGTGTTCCCAAGAATAGATTTCCTTTCCTTGGAGGCTACCTTTTTTGCCTGCACATTATTTTCATACGGTTTATTTTTCTCCCCATAAATCCATATTATTCTCAGTGGGTCCTTGCAGAGACGAAACATTGTATTGTCAATGTTTATGACAGAACTTGCTGTGCTTAATGCAGCAGAACTGTTTTCCACACTATTTCCTTAAGTGGAAGAGAAAAATCAATTGTGGTCAATACTGTGGGATTTTTGCCTGTCACCTCATCTTGGGTTTAATCTTTTTAATCCTAGATTCAAATTGCAAACAATGTTAATTGTTTCAATAAAGGCTTTCCATCTTTTTGTAGTCCCATGACCTGAAAAAAGCATTTGGGTAACCTTTCTCTATATTCCTTTTACTGACCAATAGTACATTACCTTTATATTTTCCTTGTTTTAAAATACACATTTTTTGCATTAAATGCTATCTTCATCTAGGAAAAGGAGTAGTCATGAGGAATGAGCTTGAGGTTTAGGTGGACCTTGAGTTCAACCCAAACCCAAGTGGTTCATGGTTTGCGGAATGGGTGGACAAATTGGCTAGTTGGCTTGCCTGAACCTCTGACCTCTGTAGCTGGAAATCATTCATTACTGCAATTGAATTACAAATTCCAGCTCAGAGCTTTCCTCCCCATCTTTGGTTGCTAGGGCACTTGTGGCCACCTGTAGTATAAGAACCGTCGTTGGTTGCTACGATGTAGGTAGCAACCGGCATCCTACCAATCATATTTGTGTCGTTGGGGCATCGTTCATAGTGACTGAGGATGCATCTTTATCACTGAACAATGTGATTGATTTACATTATGGGATATAATTTGGGGACATTTATAATGAACTTTTTTAAATGTGTCCGCTTTTATTAACTACGGTATATATTGTGAAAGAGTAATTAGGGGTACATGTGGGGGAGCTATCTAAGGCCCCCTCTTTAAGTTCCTTCTGTACAACTGGCATCCACTGGGCCAAGGAGGTGAGGTTAGAGGCCCTGGTCCCTATCACCATAGGAACAAGGTGTTTAGCTGCATTACCCCTCTGGCAAAAGTAGATGTGTGGCACTCACCATTAGTAACGGTTAAGGGAGCTGAGACTGGTGCATTTTGAAGACATTGTCTTTGAAGATCCAACACTTCTAACCTCTGAAATCACTGTAGTGGGGTTCTAAGTAACCAAATGTAGCAATTCAAAGCAAAACACAGTCCAGGGCAATCACGACAGATCACTCTTCTTTTGTTATATGTTTCAAAGGCTAAGAACAATTAAAACAGATTTAATCAACGAATGTATCTCGTGCAAAGCACACACTTTCTAAAGGTAGTTGAATCTGGTAGGGTGGTGCTTCCCATGTTAAAGGAGTTGTAAAGGCAGAAGTTTTTTTATCTTAATGCATACTTATGTGTAGCAGCCTCACCAGCACCCCATAATTACTTACCTAAGCCCCATCTCTATCGATGTCCATGAGTGTCTTAGCCGGTCAGGACACTCCTCCTGATGGGGACCAGGTCGGAGCTCTGTGTCTGAATGGATACGCAGAGCTCTGACTGCGCCCGGGTGCCCCCGTAACAAGCTGTTGGCTGAGGGGGACCCTCGATGGGTGGAGGGACCCGAGAAGAGGAGGATCCGGGCTGCTCTGTGCAAAACTAGCTGCTCAGAGGTGGCAAGTATAACATGTATGTTGTCTTATCACTTTAAGGGCTTGAGACCTGGTGGTATTCAAGGGTGGGGGTTGAACACTCTCTGAAGACTCCTTTACAGACCAACCAAGCTGCATGCTATAATACGGTTCTGGTATTGATTCAGAAAAGTGGTTTGTGGGGTGCATGCCCATGTAGGTTTTTTTTTTCTTTTTCTTTCTTTCTATCCCTTCCTCCCCTTAAAATCCCATAATAAGCCCTTGCCAAGGATAAGGGTCTGGATCGATATCTGAAGGGGGGGGGGGGCAGTATGCATTTTTTTGCTTTTTTTTTAATATTGTGAATGGAGTTCCCCCTTAAAATCCATACCAGACCCTCATCAAGGAGAGTTTGGTCTAAGGTCATCTAGGATTCTTGTATTAATGTTTTTGTTGAAATCTTGTTGAACATATTCATTGACAATTTACTGTGAAATTTGGAAAGCTTTCCTTTCACCTCTTCTCTGCTGCAAGTTCTTGCATGCCAACACAAGACAAACAGGGGTTGGTCTCCTTGTGAGTTCAGATTACATATTTGTGTCAGGCTTGAAGAAATCAAATCTAATTTTTAATTTCTTTTTAATGGAAGTAGAGAATGCCTTTGACACACTCTGAAAAGCGTGGTGAAGCGGCATCCTTGGAGGGGCCAGTCACTATGGAAACACTAGAGATACTGCTTCTCATTGAATTCAGGTCTGGCTTTTCATCTTGGTTGATAGACCTCTAGCAGTACAAGGGTTAAGTGTCTCTGAGGATCATTAGTTAAAAATAAACATTTTTTTTGCCAGTGTCAGAGCATTTTCTCAGCAGAGATGTAAGTGGTTACTCTAAATTATTAATATGCTTGCCATATAGAAATAATCCTGCTTCTACCCACTTTCCTGCATGATTGAAATGCTTATTGCTGGATGCTGTTTGACCAGAATGCTTATTGCGTCTATAAGAAAGAGAGAATGCTTTCATATGTTGATTTTTATTCATTTTATTTTTTTACGGGCTTTTATAGAAACGCTGTAACAAAATTGCCACTAATTATGGCGGTCACATTAGTGAAGCGCTGCAGTTTGGTGCACTGCAGAATTGAAATTCTAAAACAGTGTAACTAGCCCATTTTAATAAATAATAGGCCTATACTTCCCAATATCTTGGCATCGTTGTTCATGTAATGGACAGTGGCCAAAGCTGCCAAGTTTTTTGACTGGTTACAATATGATTGTTTTAATTCCGCAATGGTTGCTTGTAGAAAGCCTTCACAGATGCTGGGAAGTACCTGGGTGAGTGCCATACTAAGAACCCCCCCCCCCCCCCTCCTCCCCACTGCAATGCAAAATCATAAGGGCGGCTTCACACTGCCCTGCTGTGCTTTTCATGCCAGGTTAACTAACCTTTCCCATAGACTTTTTGAGGTCCGGCGGTTTTGGTGTAGTTCGTAAGTACCCAACCAGTGGCCTCAGGACTCTCTGTGGCCTGCAATGACCTACTCTGGGATGGCAGATTGGCAAGCCCAGAGCATCAGTGTTGTAAATGGATCTGGTGGTAGAGGAAGCAAGCAACTATGGAGGGAATGGAGCCGCAGAAGCCAATGCTTCCTTTATAGTGCCAAGTGATACCAAATGCACTCTGCCTGGGACAGCAATGGTTATTAGCCTGCTTTCAAAATGATCTGCCCGCAGGTACAGCGCATTGCTTGTGCGGGTTAGCTGTACTGAACCATAGGCTTTAAATTATAGCCTATGGTTTTGGTGCGCTTTCTGAAATCGCACCAAACTCCTGCATGCAAGAGTATTGGCGCGCTTTCAGAAAGTGCACCAAACCTGCACGATTTATAATAGGTCTACGGCAAAGCATAGCTAACCCACAGGAAAGCTGCTCAGGCCAGTCTATTGGAAAGCGCAGCTAAACTGAACGAAAACTGCACATTAGCTGCTCTTTAGCAAAAGTGCAGCGAGCAGAATAAAGCCGCACTAAGTAATAGCCAAATAAATTACATTCATAAAGTGAGACATGAAACTTTAGACCAGCAGTTCTCAACTCCGGTCCTCGGGACCCACTAACAGGCCAGATTTGCAAGATAACTGAAATGCATCACAGGTGATATCATTTGCTGCTCAGTGATAGCAGTGTTCTGGTCTGTATCTGCTCAAGGTAATACCTAAAATCTGGCCTGTTAGTGGGTCCTGAGGACAGGAGATGAGGACCACTGTTTTAGGGTCCTTTCACACGTATGGACCGTTAAGGTCCGCCTGTCAGTTTTTCAGGCAGACCTGACATGTCCGCTGACATCCGTTTCGCTCCGATCTGCTAAACACATTCCTCTAAAATCATGCTTGATTTTCTTCAATGCTGCGCTAGCGCAACGCCTTAGTGAGAAAGCATCCATTGAGATGCATGAATAGTTTTTTTTATAGCGTTATTTTAGGGGTAATTTTATCGCTATAACACTGTAATAACGCCCCAGTGTGAAAGGGGCCTAAGAAATTCCCAGAACATGGCCTGTTGGGGGTACTTGAGGACAGGGCTGAGAAGCACTGCTGTAGACTACAAGCAATCAGATCTGCCCAGAATCGTACATGAACTGAGATTTCCTTGCAGACACAAGTTGTGTTCATGATACGATGGTGTCTGCATCAGGAACATTTTCTGTGGTGTGTAGGAATGAACATGCTGGTACATCTCGATAAATAATCGCCTATTAGGTGTCATATCGGTCGGGGGAACAAAGTGCACACTGTATAACACACATCATTATTTATGGTGCTGTAATGGAGCAGTAGAATGCACTTGCAGCTGGTAAATAAGCCAGCATGTACATAGTAAAAATATACAGCGTACTGTGTAAACCTTTTCATGCTACATTTATTTCTCATTCATGCCATTTGGTGGAAGGTAGAAACAGATGGGAAATATTTTTTTTTTTCATTTGGTGTGGTAAATCTGTCTAGAACAACACATCTCAATGTACATGGTTTTCCGTAACTTGTTGGAGTGAAAATATGTTCCTGCTAAAATTGGGTGTTGTCTTCTGCAAACTGCATGCTATCTAATTAAAAATGAAATAAACTTTTTACCCATGTGTACAGTAACTGTCATGCAGAACGTTCATCATTTTGATCTTTTATAGTGCTCCGTGCTTTATAAGCCAGTCTCTGTAGAATCTGTTCAGAGGTTACTACAGCTTTATTTTGAAACTCTGTGGAAGGAGGGCTCCTGCTTTGCCATGAATCTGGCTAAAGAGTACTGTAGCTCAGTTCTCAAAATGCCTTTTCTTGCTTTATTTTGAATGTTAGCATCACTAAACCCACATTATTAAAAATGATCAATAAATGGTGTATTACATCCTGTTCATACTCACTATGAGATAGTTTTCTGTATTCTGCAAAAACCTGGTTGATCCTGCTGCTCTCTATCTTCACCTTTTGTTAATGTCCCCGATTCAGCTAGGGATTTTGCAGCTGTAGTGGCAACTCTGCACATGCTCAGTTTTCAGTGCGTTTCTATGCAGAGCATTTCCTATCACATCTGAGCAGCCCATGTGTCTATACAGTCACACATGTTAATGTATATACAGTGGTAAATGACAGCCCACTTCCTCCCTCCCTCCCTCCTCCATGGCCATTAACCATCTAAACACAATAGGGGAGGGATATTACATGTACAATAATGGTGGATTCACCTCCCTCTTATTCTAAGACACAGGCTGGAGAGGCGTGACACAACCTGTGACTGACAGAAATCCGCCCACACAAGGTTTGCCACAAAATAAAGATTTAATTTTAAATCTATATTTGTATGCCAACTTAAAACCGTTTATTGGTATTTATTTTTACTCTGTATTCCAAAGGCTGTTTTTTTTTTTTTTTTTTTAGGCCCCATACACATGAATGTTTTTACAGCCGCGTTTTTCAGTGGTTTTTGCAGCTTAAAAACGCATCTCCATGATGTTCAATGGCCCCATACACTCAGACGTTTTCTGAGCTGTAATTGGCGTTTGTAAGCTGCAAGCAGAACCGGTGACCAGTGCGTTCTGAAGCTAGAGCGTTTTTTGACGCTGAGCCGGCAAAAAGCTCACTAACGCTCATTAGCGCTGTAGCAACGTTAATCTGTGTTTTTAGCTCCAAAAATAGGGGGATTTCTTTTCAAACAAAACGCAACATAGCGCTGACACTCAATAACGCACATTAATGCCAATGCAAAACACATGAAATCACGTTTTTAACGCTGATTTTTTTTCCCTGCCGTCGGTCCCGACGCTACAGCTCGTTTTTTCAATATGCCCGTGTGTATGAGGCCTTAAACTGTGACCAGCTGCAGAGGGCTAGAAGCTCCCCCTCCTTATGGCTGGGAAAGAGCTGGGTCATGTGACAGCTGCTGTACATCGATGAGAAAAAAAGGTACTTAGATGTTTTTTTATTTAAATGACAGTGCCATCATCCACTTACAGAAATAGAAGGGACAATGCAAAATAAATGGTGTGTTTAATATCACTTTAAAGTTCAAGGAAATATGTTGGACAAATAGCATCCAAATAAAATGAACTACTCGCCTACTGGACAATTTTACCCCCTTCCTGCCCTGGCCAATTTTCAGCTTTCAACACTGATGCACTTCGAATGACAATTACATGGTGATGCAACGCTGTACCTAAACAAATTGTTTATAATTTTTTTTGAGACAGATTTCTTTTGGTGGTATTTAATCACCACTTGGTTTTTTATTTTTTGCTAAAAAAAACAAAACCAAGACCCAATATTTTGAAGAAGGAAAAAGGTTAACCTATTTACAAAATTTTATAACCCAAACTAAAGTTTTTCTACTTTACCGATGTGCGCTGATGAGGTGGCAGTGATAAGGAAGCACGAATATGCAGCACTAATAGGCGGTGCTGAAGGGTGGTACTGATTATCATCACTGATGGGCACTGTGGGGCTGCACTGATCGGTACACTAATCTGTGCAGATCTCCCCTGTAAGGAAATGCCACTGATCGGCTCTCCTCTCACGCTGTCAGCGTGAGGAAAGGAATGCCGATAACTGGCATTTGCTTGTTTACATGTAATCAGCTTTGATGTGACACAGCTGATCACGTGGATAAAGAGCCTAGTCACCAGCTCTTTATGGGGATCAGTGATGCACTGTGTCCCAGGGACAGAGCGCACCGCCGTGCCCACGAAGAGAGGGGGATGATGTCCTAGGAAATCTTCTCAGAGAAAGCTGCTGCCTGCCAGTCGTTTGACAATATGGCAGGCGGGAGCTGGTTATTTTTTACCGGCCAGGAATTTAGCTTTACATTATTACTGCTAGGCATTCATTACGGGCTGGTTCACACTGAAGCAGCGAATCGAGTCGCTCCACTCGAAGCAAATTTCGCGGCTTGCAGGAGACCTTCTATCATAAAAGTCAATGCAAGCCGCGCTGAGGTTGACCAAAAAATAGGGCAGGAACTTTTTTTCTAAGCGGAGCGAAGCGACTCGCTCCTATTAGAACAGTTACATTGCACTGCATTGAGGCGACTGGTGAGTTGCCTGACCAGTCACCTAAGTGTGAACCAGCCCTAATTGTTAAATGTATTAAATGTAATTCATATCAATTTGGTTTGGTATCTGCTTTTTTGCAATCCCTTATACAACAGTACTCAGACTGGGATAGGGAGGTTATAACTACATGCCAGTCAGTATTACTGAACTCAAATGTGCTAACAGGAAGCATACTGAAAGGAGGAGAGTGCAGAGAAATGGCCTTATCAGTCTTTTGTTCTCTCTACTGCTAGTCTGTTGACTGGACAGTGAGGACAGTACTGCATTTCTTAACTGAAAATGTGGTTATACTGCACTCCTGTGACTTGTCTTCACCCGAGAGCGGGCAAAAGCGAGCTAAAGCTGACGTCACTCAGTCCAGGCTCCAGATCTGTCTGGACTTTACAGTTGTGATCCACCGGGTTATCTGGACCAGCAGCTGGCTCAGCCTCTCAGCGAGCCGCTGGGTGACTGAGACAGCCCCCCCCCCCCCCCCCACACACACACACACAGCACACTGCTCCAGGGAGGGAGCTGAGCAGAGAGCCGGTGACTGACGGTGGACATTTTTTGATTCAATATAAAGATGATTCCTTTGAGGATTAAGGGAGTGCGGAGTGCTGCCATCTGGAGCTTTGAGTGTTGCAGCAGCAAACTGGGCTGGCAGCCCTTCTGTACTGGAATGAGGACTTGCATTGCCGGCTTACCTGGAATAGTGGGAATTTGTTTGGTTTCCTGGATTCCCTGTATGCCAGATGATAATGGGCTTGTTTGTGTTATATTTAGGTTCAGAAGATTTTTTTCAATTGCTTCTTTCAAAAGTGACAGCACCATTATTGCATCGTCCAGGTTTTCCTTGCAAAGGAGCAAGACTGCACCTTTCCCTTGTAATGTTTGATTAGAGTTGGAAAAGGGGAGCATTTTGTATTTGCATCGTCGTGAGAAAAAAATGAAATGGTTTGCTTTGAGTATTCATGATTCATTCAGAGTGCCTTTTAAGAAGTCTCTTCCTGCCATGTTCTCATCTCCATTTTAGGATCCAGAGAATCTTCTAACAAAAGTGAAGGTTTCTTGTTAGGGCCATACTAAGGACTTTTAAATATGTATGTATTCATCAATTGTTGCCAGCATACATTTTGCAAACGTCTGGCTATAACTGGTAGGCTGCATTCACATGGGCGACCCGACTTCAGCGCGGCTTTGCTAGGCGATTTCAGCGTGACTTTCAGCGCAACTTCAGGCGAATTACAACACGACTTTGTGGCCAATCAGAGAAGGGAGGGAGGGGCTGCCCCAAATTCTATTCTTTTCACTACAAAGTCGCTTGTGTTTAGATGGGGGATCCGACTTGGAGGTTACTTCTATGGGCACAAGTCGGATAGAAGTCGCCTCCAAGTAGTACAGGAACCTTTTCTGAAGTTGGAGCGACTTCTGTAGTGTACATTAAGACTGCTCTCATTCACTTCAATGGGATTTCACTTTTCAAGCGACTTGGGGCGAGTCAATTCGGAGCACAAGTCACCCCTGTGTGAATGGGCTCTTACCTGAAAACCTGGTTATTTCCTTGGAAAATTGAATTTTATGATGTACACAAAAATGTATTTCTTATATGAATGGTAAGGAATTGGTGCAGCTATTGGTTGTATATGATATGGTATATTGGCAATATTTTTTTTTTATTAAAAAAAATGTTCTTTATCTCAAATCTACGTCAAATAGTTTTTGAAGCAGTATTTTCTGCTTGGTGACAATGCATTCAAAGTGAAAGCTACATGATTTGCATTACAAAGCCCTGGTGGCATCCTGTAGACAGGAGTCATCACTACACAGGCAGAAGCAAGATGCTCCTCTTAGCCTTTATAATAGCTACTTAATAAACTATGAATTATTTTAGAGTATAGTGTAGAGGCCATCTTTGAGGATATGTGTCCATTATTTCCCACAAAGAGTCCTTATAAGAATAATAATGCTGTTATCCATTTGAATTGAAGCAAAAATAAAAGGGATTATTTATATCAATAAAAAAAAATGGTAATGTGCACTTGAAAGAGCAGCAAGTTAAATTCGTATGGTAGAAGACCAACCTCCTAACCAGGCTAGCTTCTATCTCCATGTACTTTGAAGCTCTTTTAAAATAAGGCAGTAATGGAATGCACCACTTTCACGTATTATACATAACGAATACAATTGCTGAAAGACATAAAGGTATACTGCTTACAGGGCCGGTGTAAGGGTTTTCGTCTACTTAGGTGAAGGTGCATTTTGCCACCTTGTTTCTATCACTTTCACATGAAAGCTTGACAGTCTGCTTTACTAAAGTACACCCTCCCAGTCACTATAGCAGCCGGGGGACCGAAGTCAACTGCTTAAAGCGGAGTTCCGCTTCTACATACTTTAGCTGCTGACTTTTAATATTCGGACACTTACCTGTCCTGTAATCCAGCGATGTCCGCACCCCATCGGCTCCCGGGTGCCATTGCCATTCGTGGGAACTCTGTGGTAACTCCACTTTTGGGTGCAGCTCCGCTTTAACCGTTTCCACACCGCGCGCAGTATATTTACTGCGGCGGTGTGGACGCTGAGCGCAAATCGCCGTAAAAAGGCAGCGATTCACGCAGGCGCAGCCAGGGGGCGATCGTCCCCGACTCACTCCGGAGGAGTGTGCCTGCGGCTCGGGCGGACCCGATGTCCGCCGGCGAGCCGCGATGAGCGGCTACAGCCAAAGAGCGGGGAACCGCCAATGTAAACACGGCGGTTCCCCGCTCTCTCAATGGGGACATAGATCTACTGATCCCTGTCACTGGGATCAGTTAGATCTCCTATGTCCATGTTAGCCCAGCCCCCCCACAGTTAGAACACACCCAGGGAACACTGTTAGCCCCTAGATCTCCCCCTGCAGGTTAACCCCTTCACTGCCAGTGACATTTATACAGTAATCAGTGGATATTTAAATTTCCGATCGCTGTATAAATCTCATTGGTGCCAAAAAAGTGTCAAAAATGTCCGACATGTCCGCCCCAATATCGCAGTCGCCATAAAAATCGCAGATCGCTGCCATTACTAGTAAAAATTAAAAAAAAAAAAACCCAGAAATGAATTCTCGTCCATAAACGCGGCAACTTTTGTGCAAACCAATCAAACGCCGATTGCAATTTTCTTTTTTTTTTTTTTTACCAAAAATGAGGAAGAATATAAATTGGCCAAAACCGATGAAAAAAAATCTTTATTTTTTTTTATTTTTTTTTTTTGGATTAGAATTTTAGCAAAAAGAAATATAATTTTTTTTTTTTTTTTTGCAAAATTGTCGCTCTTTCTTTATAGCGGTGATCAGATCAAATACCACCAAAAGAAAGCTCTATTTGTGGGAAAAAGGACGCAAATTTCGTTTGGGTACGTCACACGACCGCACAATTGTCAGTTAAAGCGACGCAGTGCAGAAACGCAAAAAGTGCTCAGGAAGGGGGTAAATCCTTCCAGGGCTGAAGTGGTTAAAGCCGCCTTATGGTAGCACCGGCCCTGAATACCTAAACCACAAAACCGATCATTTAATATACTGCAACTTACACATCTTTACATGTGGTCTCTGCATTTATTTGTTTTCAGCCTTTTTTAAAATTCATTTTCACTTAGTAATCCTGTGGCATTCAATACACCTGTCTATGGGTGACAACACCCACTCTGCTGTATCTATGGAGGGAGTCATGGTTGTCACCCAGACTTCACTCCTGATTTGGACTACAAACAAATGTAGTCTTTTCTATCCTATCGCATAGGGGCAGAGAAATTTGTAGTTTACAGAAAATAGCTTGGAAGAAAGCGAAGATGTTTGGGCTTTTAGTTCAGTTCATAGGCAGGACAATATATATCTGGAAATGGATATTTTCTATACTTACTGAAAGAGTTTTGCAAACAAGTAAAACTATAGCAGCCACCACACCTAAGGATTGTTAAGCTGTAATATAAAACACAGTAGTTTAGTGGTTGGCACTCCTGACTCGATTAGTCATTGGTTTGAATCCCACACTCCAAAACATACTGTCAGGGTAATTAGCCCCTGTCTAAAATCAGCCCTAGTGTGTGTGTGTATGCATGTGAGAAGAGACCTTAGGTCATAGGCTCCTTGAGGGCAGAGACGGTTTTGTATAATGTAAAGCACTATGTAAATAATTGCTGCTGTATAAATTAAATAAACTTACGTTCCTGGGTTTAGATATTAGAAAAATGCTATTTTACCCATCCTGGGACTGACCAAATGGTGTGGCTTTAGGTTAAAGGGGAACTGCAGTCTGCTCACATAATTTGTAATATTATGAAGCTCCCCTCCAACTACTTTGCATATATATATATATTTTGTATTTGCCAAATATGCTGCAGAAATCTCCCTCCACGAAGTCTGGCTGCAGCCATTTTAACTGTGGGCAGCTGAAGCTGCTCAGAGTTCAATTCCTGGATTTGCACAGAGGCACACCTCCAGCCCTGCGGCTTTCATTGGCCTCCCTTCCTGGTAAACTTTCACAAGAGGGGGAGAGAAAGCTGTGCAGCATGTCATAAGCCTAGGCTAATGACCAGACAAGAAACAGGAAGTGGGTTGTATAAGGTATTTACTGGCAGAAAAAAATGTTTTACTATCCAAAATTAAATCAAGGGCAGGAGATTTAATAGATGGAAAGATGAAAAAAATGACTCAAGGTCCGCCTTAAACACCCTATCTAATTTCAGGACCTTCCAGATAATTTATCCTCACAGGATCCTAATGTAGTGTGATTTCTAAATATGGCATTATGGAAATCCAGTGGTGGTATAACTTTTGCAGACATTTGCCAGGAAAGGTTGTGGAGGGGGGGAGGGGAGATACTCATTTACACAAGTAGAGGTGAGACCCGATTTACCTCACATTTTCTTTAAAAGATACCTACAACTGTGCCGTGTGTTGGAGGCTTAGTTCAAGGACCAGGAAAAACAAATATCTTAATATCCACTAATAGTGGTAAAGGCACCGAAAGGTTTATATCTACGCTTTATCCCCACTAGCTACATCAGCTACATACCGAGCTGGGTAAAACTGCATTTACTATAAAACTAAATGTAATGAAGGAGAAGCACCTCTAAGTGCAGCAGCCAAAAGTTTTATTATAGTAAGGAACAGATTAAAAACACTTACAATCATGTGCTGCAAATCCAGTCAGCCGATCAGCGGAATATAACCACTTGGTGTGTCATCCTTCAGCAGCAGCAGTGTCCTGGATCCTGATAGCTGACTAGCAGCTATGAATACATGAGCCGGCAAGATGGCCACCCGGCAACTTCTGGGACCAGTGTGGAGTGCAAATACGAAATGACGTCACACCGGAAGGAGCAGTAACACGTTTCGTGAACATGCCCAGTTCGCACCTTTGTCAAACAGTTTGTCAGCTATCGGGACTCCAAACACTGGCTATTTATGCTCCATGGGGTGTGCACAAATCTATACACTGCAGCAACACTTATAAGCATTAGTGAAAACAATGGCAAGCTGTAAGTGACCCTCTATGTAATAAAAGATTGTTACATACAGTAGGTAAGGGGAAGGTATGCATTTACAATGTCATGAGGCATGATGGTCCGGCGATGTTATAAGGGGATGGGGCCTCCGGATGACGCCACTGGGTGGCCCCGCCCCATGCCAATTTAAGCCACTGCAGAGCCCGGAGATACCATTCATGCGGGAGATCGCGTCATGTCAACATGGGAAGAAGAGCAGAGGGAGAGGACGGCGGCAAAAGAGCAGAAGACCGAGCGGAAGATAGAAGACCCCTCAGAAGAAAGAAGGCCCCACAAAAGAAATAAGACACCGGAGAGGGGAGAAGATGCTGGAGCTGATTTAATAAAATATTTTAAAAAGCTGTGTAGTGTATTCTTTTGACGCTTTTTTTTTTTTTTTTTTTTTTTTTTTTTTTAGGTGAATGGGTAGGGGTAGATTTACCCCATACTCATTCATATAGGGTGGGGGGCCCGTTGTTAAAGGGGGCTTCAGATTCCAATAAGCCCCAACCCGCAGACCCCGACAATCAACGGCCAGGGTTGTCGGGAAGAGGCCCTTGTCCTCATCCACATCGCTCTTCTCCACCCCCTTTCCTGGCCTGCCAGGCTGCATGCTCGGATAAGGGCCTGGTATGAATTTTGGGGGGGGGGGGACCCTATGCTAGTTTTTCGGCATGCGGGTCCCTCTTAAAATCCATAACAGACCGAAGGGTCTGGTACCTCGTGGGGGGGACCCCTACACAAATTTTTATTTATTTTTGTGGGGGTTCACCTTCAAGATCCTCAGCACACAAGTTGCACCGCAAGTCGGATCATCCCATAGGGAACCATTGATTTTGAATAGAGTCAGAGAAACGCAGCTGAAAGCTAGGGCTAAAAAACGCACATTGACGCCAATGCAAAACGCTGATAAAATTGCATTTTTAACTGTGCTTTTTTTCCCTGACGTCGGTACTAGCTTTACAGCTCATTTTTCAGAATGCCCGTGTGTATGAGCCCTGAAGAGAATTAAAAAAAACGTGTACCTTTTGCCCCCGCCCATGTGCCAACTGCTGCTCCATTGAAGAGAAATTGGATGCTTCTTAGTGTTTCCTTCCTCTGAGGCCTATACTAACATGCAGGTTAGTGGGAGGAAGAAACGCCATGGACTGCTGTGGGGTACACATGAAAGATATTACTGAAAAAAGATTTCAGCAGCTGGTTTAGGCAGTACGAGCAGAGGGAGATTTAAGTATTTACAAACTTCATTGCAAGTACATCTTGTATTCTGACTTTTTTTTTTTTTTTCTCTTTTTCTTTTCAAATCCAAGATCACATTAAGAAAAACAAGTCCCCTCCAGGCCCTAATGTATTACAATGCCAAAGCCCCTACACTCTGCTAGGCAAGTTGTTCAGATTTCCATGGAAACAAGAACACTAAGGCATCCTTTTTAGCTTGGCACATGCACCTTGCAGCCCCATAGCCAGCAATTGATTCTGGGCTCTTCCATTACAGGAAGACGGGAACCAATTATAACCTATGGGGGTTGTAGGTCACATGTGCCAAGTTATAGTGCATGTCTCAATGCCCATGTTCCTATGGAAACCTAATTACTAACTTGCCAAATAGAGAAGGCCTGGAGGGAGCATATAATTTTCTGGTAAACTTGGATTTACCTTTTATTAAACTGTGCAGTAAATGCAATGAAATGATACCACTACCATTGATTGGCTTCTACAGCCAATGGGGTTCAATGCACTCTTAAATTAACCAAAATGAATGATCAGTCTGCTTTGCAAGGCTCAAATTATCAACATTCTGTATACCTTTTAAAGATTACTGCTGTGCATACAAGCTTAAAGTGAATCCCTAGCCAAAACCTTTAGAACCTTTTTCAGTCTTTTATTGCTGTCGGTCCCCACTAGAGATAATTCACCCTTTCTATTTGTCAATTTGGAAGCTATTGTCACCAAGACCACAATTAAGGGGATATCTTTCAATGGAGAACTTTTATGGCGAGGATCACCTAAAAAGAAAAAAGCCCTTCCAATTGAGATTTTAGCTTCCTGCTTTAAGGCTGAACTCCAGGAAAGGAAAATATTGTCTAAATGCAAGAAGCATGTCTCTTCTTACTGGAACCTTGGCACGCTTTGCGTATTCCTCCGGATTTGTGCAGTAACCCAGTATAAAGTTTTGCTACTGTGCAGGAGCTCCATTTAATCAAGGCCAAGCACGGTTAATCGCTCTCTATGTAGGGTGACTAGTCTTGCATCCACTTCCTCTTCTAGTTTTTGCTGGTCTTGCAAAGGCATTTGGTGTTCACAAAGAGGATTTATATTGTTTGTAGTTTTTGAGGTATATATTTAGCTATAGATTTTTGTGCCCAGAGTTCAGGTCTAAGGGCCTGGTCACACCAGAATTCTCGTTCCGTGCGTATTTCTCTCACCGCGTTCAGAATGCACTGGGTGTGCGATCTGTTGCGGGTTTCCATAGATTGCAAACACCTCAAATGAAGATGGCAAATGTGCATTTGGCTGCACGGGATCTCATGGTACTGTCATTTCATATGATCCCGTTGCAGTGTGTTTTTAAAAGTAGTGTATGCAATACTTTTGGCAAGTTCCAGTGCAATTTCAGCCCATTCAAAAAATAAGGCTGAAAATTGTATCGCACTGCAACATGGAGCGTGTTTGTGTGCAATTCCGATGTGAACTGGCACTTGGCTCTGTATTTCACTGTAATTATTCAGCCTATTTAGTAGCTATTCTACAAATATCCTATTTAATACAATAACCATATTTTAATACAACAACCACATTATGGCTACTTACCACCTCTTCTGGGGTCCCTCACTATCACTGTCCACTGCTCTGTGTGCTGAGGGGGCACTTGTGTGGGCACACCCCCGAACCTTGCTGTGTGGTTCCATAGACCCACACACAGTGGCTTGGCCCTGCTCCTTCCTTCCCTACAGGATTTGATGAATTGCAGCAATAGCCAATGGCCCTTGCTGCTGCCTCTGTGTCCTATGAGAAGAGGGAGAGCGAGCAGTGCTGCTGCAGACGAGCAAAGTACTGGATCGAAAGAGGTGTTATGGGGGTTGAGGGGGCTGATATTGGAAGGTTTTTAACATTAATGCATTAAATGCGTTAAGCAAAAAAACTTGTGCCCTTTAGAACCACTTTGACATACTCATATGTTACTCATATGCTGTGTGATCAAGTAAAAGTACTTATACAGTTTGATTTTTCTAACTTTTTTTTTTTCTTCTAGTTTTATTTATTTTTATTTTTTTTAGGTAGTTTGAATATTTACAATGGTAATTCTTGTAGCCACTGCTTTTGCAGTAAATTATGTGATAATGGAAAGTGGTAAAGAAACCAGAAGTCAAACGGTGCCATTGTCAGGTCCATCATTCTTTTCTGCTTGGTTACCATGCAGAATGCCCGCTTTCAGATGGAGGGTGAAGCTCATCAGGAGACTAATTACACAGGAGTTAACCTCTGACGTTTATAAAAGAATAACCTCAATTAAGCTAATCAGAAATAATTCACCTATCCTGTTGGCTGCACTGCTGCAGAGTGGATACGAACAGCTGATACAGCAGTGACTGCTTTAAAACAACAACATTTCTTCTGGCTCCTGTAAGCCTTTTACAGCAAAAAGGTATAAGCATTACTGTGTTTCAACACTGACAACACTGAAGAAATTACACTTTGCTACAATGTATTGAGTGTACAGCTTGTATAACAGTGTAAATTTGCTGTCCCCTCAAAATAACTCAACACACAGCCATTAATGTCTAAACCGCTGGCAACAAAAGTGAGTACACCCCTAAGTGAAAATGTCCAAACTGGGCCCAATTAGCCTAGCCATTTTTTCCTCCCAGTGTCATGTGACTCGTTAGTGTTACAAGGTCTCAGGTGTGAATGGGGAGCAGGTATGTTTAAAATGGGTGTTATCGCTCTCTCTCATACTGGTCACTGCAAGTTCAACATGGCACCTCATTGTAAAGAACTCTTGAGGATCTGAAAAAAGAACTGTTGCTCTACGTAAAGATGGCCTAGGCTATATGAAGTTTGTCAAGACCCTGAAACTGAGCTGCAGCACGGTGGCCAAGGCCATACAGCAGTTTAACAGGACAGGTTTCTCTCAGAACAGGCCTCACCATGGTTGACCAAAAAAGTTGAGCACACGTGCTCAGTATCACATCCAGAGGTTGCCTTTGGGAAATAGACGTATGAGTGCTGCCAGCATTGCTGCAGAGGTTGAAGGGGTGGGGGGGTCAGCCTGTCAGTGCTCAGACCATATGCCGCACACTGCATCAAATTGGTCTGCATGGCTGTCATCCCAGAAGGAATCCTCTTCTAAAGTTAGCTGAAGACAAGCAGACTAAGGACATGGATTACTGCAACCATGTCCTGTGGTCTGATGAGACCAAGATAAACGTATTTGGTTCAGATGGTGTCAAGCTGAGCAGTACAAAGACAAGTGTGTCTTGCCTACAGTCAAGCATAGTGGTGGGAATGTCATGGTCTGGGGCTGCATGAGTACTGGTGGCACTGGGGAGCTACAGTTCATTGAGGGAACCATGAATGCCAACATGTGCTGTGAGATACTGAAGCAGAGCATGATTCCCTCCCTTCGTAGAATGGGCCGCTGGGCAGAATTCCAACATAACCCCAAACACACCTCCAGTGACTCCAGTGGCAACCTGTGAAGCTCTGGTGAACTCCATGCCCAAGAGGGTTAAGACAGTGCTGGAAAATAATGGTGGCCACACAAAATATTGACACTTTGGGCCCAATTTGAACATTTTCACTTAGGGGTGTGCTCACTTTTGTTGCCAGCGGTTTACACATTAATGGCTGTGTGTTGAGTTATTTTGAGGGGACAGCAAATTTACACTGTTATACAAGCTGTACACTCACTACTTTACATTGCAACAAAGTATCATTTCTTCAGTGTTGTCACAAGAAAAGATATAACAAAATATTTACAAAAATGTGAGGGGTGTACTCACTTTTGTGAGATAATATAGATTCATGAAATAACACAATGATTCCTGATTAACTTTTATTGGTTAAATATTAATTTATTTTACAATTTTTATTACATTTTACATTTCTAAGTGAAATACAGAAAGTGAACTAAGCACCAGAGGATTTCATGAAATGTAAAGAGTTGCATTGTGCCAAAACAGTGTACATTGGAAAGAGTTGATCTAAGAGTCCTTTCACATGGGCATTCTGCCCAGCAGCCTCTGTTTTGCTTAGCAGGGGATTGCTCCGTTGATCCTCGCTGAGCAGGATGACAGGTCCTGCTCCGATCAGTGCTGAGATGGACCTGTCAGTGCCCCACTCTCTATGGGGAGGTTGGATGAAAACGGACCACCTGTCTGCTTTCATCCAATCCCATCCAATCTGCCAGATGGATGAAAAATAGGACCTCCATCTGTCTCCATCCTAGCGGACAGGGTCGGTTAGTGGCAGGTGTCAGCAGACATGTCACCGTTGACATCCTTCACTCCATAGGGCCGAATGGAGCATTTGATCAGGTCTGCCTGAAAAACTGACATGCAGACCTCATTGGAAAGCCCGTATGAAAGGGGCCTAAGTGATATAGTACGTGCTAGAACACTGAGATATATACAGACTGGCAGGTATTATGGGAATATGGCAACTGTGGTGTTAAGTAATACTCAGGCCATGGGCACTATAGTGTATGTGCCATGGCTCCCTGTTTCTGGCAAGGAGATGGAAAATGACAGGGACAAAAACAAGTCTGCTTGAGGGAAGGCGAAGAGTAGAGGGGTAAGGAAGTACTGGGAATATAGGCAAACAAAGGAGAGGAAAGGAGTAGGATAGAGAACAAGAGGACAAAAAAGGTGGTGCAGAGGGTTGGGTAAAATGAAAACAGGAGGGTTTGGGGTCAGTCAGAATGATAAAAAGCAGCTCAGTTGGCAGTTCTATTCTAACCATGGATACCATGTTTTGAGAACTTTAGAGGGAGTTATAATTGAGAATATTTCATTAAGAATAGTGGTATGTTTGTCATGTATCATGGTGGCCATCACTTCCTGCTTTAGGTTTTGTCCAGTGTTTGCCTGATGGCAATAGATAATCGAAAAGATAGTTTACTCATTTTCATGTTTAGAGAATTCAGAGTGAATATGGAGCAAAGCTCCGAACAAACTTACAATGCAGTACTGTACTAATGAAATTATTTAAAACTAATCCAGACTGCCACCATGTATGTCACCGTGCCGCATTCCACGTAACCCTGAAAGTAATCGGGAGTGGCATCAGGGCCGGATTTAGCAATGTAGTGAGTTGTATACCAACAAAAACGAACCTCGTTAGATGTTAAATATCCATTTTTTTCTTTTCCTCAAAAAAAAAACTTCTACTAAATATACTTTTGTTTTTATGTTGGTCATTTACATGACAAAATTGTGATCTAAAATAAAAGATAAAATGAATCCTGCATCAGGGTTACCTTCAGGTCATGTTTGTTTTCTTTAACCACTTCACGACCAGCGCCGTAAATAGGCGGCGGTCGGCTTTGAGCGGCTCTACCGGGACATAGCCTGCAGCTGCAGGCTATATCACGGTATCATTTTCTAGAGCTGGTGGTCGGCTTTGCAGGGGTAATGACCGATCCGGCTCGGGATCGCCGCTCTTCTCCAGACTCCCATCCCACTGGAGTTTTCCCACAGGAAAATAGTGCAGGGACTTGTTTTCCCTGCACTGGAATCTGATCGCATGGGTGGTCTCACCTATGCGATACAATTTCTTTGTGATTTCACAGTTCCCCTTGCGATCTGTGAACCCATCTGGGGGTGTCATTGACATTGTATTGACACCCACAGCGGTTTGCAGAGGGCAGTGTGAACTTCCTGCGAGAGAGATGCGATGCGGGAACCGGCGCTGGAATGGTTCTGGTTCCTGCATCGCATATGTGTGAACCAAGCCTTAAAGGCTTATATGCAAGTTATGGGGACCCGGGGACATGTATCAATGCAAAAAAGTTTGTAAAACGATCGTTTTTAAAGGAGCAGTGATTTTAATGATGCTTAAAGTGAAACAATAAAAATGAAATATTCCTGTAAATATCGTGCTTGGGGGGGGTCCCCTTGGTCTGCCTGTAAAGTGGCGCATCTGTGCGTTGTCTAGAACATGCTGCAATTTCTAAAGGAAAAAATGTAATTTAAACTTGCTCGCGGCTGTAATGTATTGCCAACTTCGGCAATCTAGATATTTTAAAAAAAAGTCTTAGGGTCCCCCTAGTCCATACCAGGCCCTTTGGGTCTGACCTCAGAAGGGGGTGGGGTCACTTGGTTGCGTCACCAGGTGGCCTCGCCTTTGCCTGTCTCATAGAAGAGAGCAGTTGGCGGGAGCCCTCCAATTGAGGCGGAGCTTTTTCCGTTATTTTTCTATTTTTCGGGTGCGTCGTGATTGACAGTGGATGTACATCGCGTGACTCAATTTTTTTTTCTTTTTTAATAAAGAAATTGTTAAACTGTATCTTGTGGTTTTTAGTTTTTGACACTTTTTTTGGTGAATGGGTAGGGGTACAATGTACCCGATACCCATTCACATGGGGGGCCAGATTCCAATAAGCCCCCGCCCGCAGATTGTCGGAAGAGGCACCCAAAGCACCCTCCCAATGTTGAGGTCAAAGGCCTGGTATGGTTCGGGGGGGAACACTCACTCATCCCCCCCTTTCCTGGCCTGCCAGGCTGTATGCTCGGATAAGAGTCTGGTATGGGTTTTGGGGGGGGGGCCCCCATGCCATTTTTTTCTCTCTCGACTGTATTATATATACTACACTGACTGCACACTACACTAACTACCTGCCCAATCTCTATTCGTTCACTATATACGGCTGCTGTGTAAGCAGCAGCCTTATATAGTGTGGGGGGGGGGTGGACTTAGCCCCTGAGCCATGATTGGCCAAAGGCACCCTGCCTTTGGCCAATCATTGCTCTTACAGCACATTGTGCTGCGACTGGCCAAAGCATACAGGTCATGTGTATGCTTTGGTCAATCGGCAACGTCAATTCACTGCGATCTTGCAGTGCATTATGGGGCGCTCCAGAGCGGGCGAACTTCCCACGAGTGCCCCATTCTATGAACAAACTAACCGTTCGAGTTGCACTTGCATTCGACTCAAACATCTAGCCCATCCCTAATGAGGAATGGGCAGGGGTATTGTCATGGTAGAAGAGGACTCTCAGATGAAGCTTTCTACCATGCTTTTTGGCATGGTATGGTATGGCATGTCCATTGTCTCCATTGAAAACTCTGCTCTTGTCTGTTGCTGATCTGAGCGCAACCGTTTTGGTACCCAACGAGCAGACAGTTTGCTTAGCTTTAAGTTCTCAGATAACATTGTGTGAACAGAACCTATTGAGCTGTTTAGGGTGTTGGCTATTTTTTTTCTGTTTTTTAACCTTGGTCACCATCTGATTAATTCTCGAACAGCATCACATTTTTTCCTTACAAACTGATGTCAACGGTTCGGTGATCGCCTTAAACTCGGTCTCATTTTCTTTGAAATGGGCTATCCCTTTGTAAATTGCAGGGTTTTTTGGTGAATCATCTCCATAGTCTTTTATCAGTGATAATGATGTCTTCGTTCTTGCAGCCAAGTTTCACCATAAATATGATGATCTTCAATTTTGACAGAATTTCATGTTACACCGCAGAGGGTTGGCTTAACACTGGCATATGTTTTTGTCTAACACCGTTAAATGTTACCTGCTCTTATAGCATGTAAGTCCGGATTTAGTCTGTTATAAACCAATATATAATTATACATTTGTAAGCTAAAGAAAGCATATTCTCTGTAGCTGTTCCTTTTAGATCTATGGCCAATTGCTATATACATGGTACCTGGCAATTGCTCTACACCTGCAGATGGTGAACCCACAGGGTCTCAACAAAATCTCTGCAGGCTAAACAAAGCTTAGATATGTTTGTGGATTGGCCAGCTGCTTGTCTGTGAACTTTGCCCCCAGGCCTAGCTCCGTAGATATTTACTGGCATCTACACTTTAAACAGGTTGAAACTGTTGTTTGTCTTCTCACATTTGATTCAGAAATGTGGCAGAACTCCCCAGGAGAAGCTACATGGCAAGAGATTGTCAAACCATAATTAACAGTGCCAGTTTGGAAAATTATAAGGGCACTTCCACTGAGCTTTGGTAAGACAGCCATGTGTCATAGGTAGAAGGACTCTTTGCTATAATGTTCTAAATCAGTGGTTCTCAACTCCGGTCCTCGGGACCCACTAACAGGCCAGGTTTGCAGGATAACTGAAATACATCACAGATGATATCATTTGCTGCTCAGTGATTGCAGTATTCTAGTCTGCATCTCCCCCAAGGTAATACTTAAAATCTGGCCTGTTGGTGGGTCCTGAGGACCGGAGTTGAGAACCACTGTTCTAAAACAAGGATGTGCGTACTGGCTGAATGGATTTACAATGATTGCAGAGTTTGCTTCTAGTCAGTTGGGCCACACAAAGGGGGGAAGTCGAGGCATTCCTGTTCATCCTGCCTGCCTTGCAATTTCTGCAGATATCAAGAATGACCTCATTAATTTGCCCTTTACATATCTAACACAATGCAAGGCTTTTGGAATGTGGAAAAAGTTATAAAGTATGCTTCATTTTTTCTATTCTAATAAGGTCTTCATTGATGGTCAATCCCAATTACTGTATACAAATGATTATAAAGGACTTCAAGATTTTAATATGGCATTACAAGGTTATTTACT
>BLSH010119132.1:742136-777826 GCA_018402905.1 Glandirana rugosa
TGTAGTTGTGGAATAAATCGTAACTTACCACGAAAGCTGTACATGTGGAAACGACATTGTCCATTTCAGTGTTGGGACATTAAATGTTTCATGTAGAAATAATAAATATCACAAGATAATCTGTAACACCCCTGTAGTTTAACTCGTCTGTTTGACTAACCAACGGTAGACTTTGTAGTTTTTATTCTCGTATGTACCAAATTTTATGTCATTACGTGAGACGAGACGTGTACGAGTCAATGCGAGATAAGAGTCGTGACACGGATTTTAGGCTCGGTGATCTCCGGCTGGTCGACTGTAACTTTTTTTTAAAATGTCCGGTTTGCATGAAGCCTTATTGCTAATGCTTTCTTCCACTTTCTGCAACCGTAAATCTTCAAGCTGTCAGCTGGTCGGCCTCTAGTGGCTCGGATTTTAGGCACAGTGCTGAGAATAGAGCGTAACTGAGCATGTGCAGAGCAGAGTGCATTACTGTATTTTAAACCATGTATGCTCTTATTTTTGATGTTTCAGATGGCAACCAATCAGTTTGTCTGCTCAATTTGATGTCCCCACAATGTCTAATAGAACACTATAAATAATAAAGATGTACTTTGTAAATTACAGGGTTGTGACTTTACCTGTTACAGCAAAGGTGTACATGTCGAAAGCACCATTCAATGCTAAATAAGGTGTTGATGTTTATAATTTGTGTTGGGTTGAAAAAATGAGGGGGCTCAGTGTACTTTATGGAAAATCCAATAAGGTTGGCTAGAAATCAACTTATGTAACTTTAGAAAAAAAAATGTTGCTAAAGTCTGTTTTTCCCACAAAGCTTGTGTCTAGGGACAGTTCTTTTTGATTTTCTCTATGAACTACTACTATTGAGGGATAAGACATGCTCACACTTGGTTTTTGTTACATAATACGGAAAAGCAGTAGTTGTCAAAGACTAATGGCAGCCAATCAGAAATCAGTAGGTTATCTTACCATATTGATGAAGGCAGTGGTTGCTCTTGGTTGTTACACACCATTGTAGTTATTAAATGAGCTCAAGTAGTTTGAGCTGAGGGACTTTCTGCTTAAACTCAAAGAATTAGCTTCATGTGTAAAATACTTAACATTTTTGTATGTACTTTTTTTTTTTTTTTTTACTTGCAGACAAAACTGTAAAACTATGGAAAGTCAGTGAGCGTGACAAGAGACCAGAGGGCTATAACTTGAAAGATGAAGAAGGAAGGCTGCGTGACCCATGCACAATAACTACACTTAGAGTAAGAACGCTGCTCTCACATTGACACGTTATTTCGCATTACAGAATGTGTTTGTTAATAATGCATTTCCATCTGATTTTTAAAATGAGCGATCGAGGCTCCAGGCTTATATACTTGAATCAAAAGGAATTATTTGTCAGGAACAATTTGGTCCCAGTTGGGACTGTTCTTTGAATGTTCGAAATCCTTTGCCATTCCTTTCATTTTACATCATTCTTTTGAGTTATAGGGCACTATAAGGTTAAAAAGTTTGCTAACTCTACAGTTAGAAAGAACCTACATTGAAAATATAACACCGCTATCTCAAATATAGTAAAGGACAAGTTTCCTTCCCTTTGACACCAGGAGCTATTACATTTGTTGTACTTGTGGCTGGAATGTAGCGTCCCTCCCAGGGTGCCATGAATCTGCCAGCACCAGAGGGGGCGCCTGCTTCCTGGTAAAGTCGCTCTGCCTGGCACTAATCAATAGTATACAGTTTCCCCAGTGTGGAACTGCTTTAGGTGTAAATTACAACTTGATTTACATCAAAGAGAAATGAATAGCATTTCCAAACATGTCGTTTAAAATTTCAGTACCGTATCAAAACTGAAGACAGAAAAAATTCTGACATTGAGAAGAATGACTTTCCTGCAACCAGATAATGGAATAGGTTTAGTCGATCTGTAGATAATCTCATGAACAGCACAGTGGGCATAGAATGCCTGATGAACCCCATCTTACTACAGAAGTATTGGTTTCAAAATACTTTGAGATCTATTTATAAAAAATAAAAAAAAATAACGGTGTTAGGGTCTCAGCATTCACATACCCATTTCCAGTAATCCATGTAAAATGTTTATTTCCTATGATAGTCGGAGTCATCTAGTGGCCACAATATGGTATTTTCCTTAAATACCTTAACCAGGGATTATTCTCGACAGTTGTGACATTTGCACAGCAAATTTTATCATATATAGAACCAATTACGTAGTGTACAAATATTACAGGTTGCTTACATATGTTGCCTTTTTCCTGTATATGCTTGCCAGTCATTTGTATATACTAAATGTTTTTGCAGCAGGTTGACCTACAATTGTAATTTTAAGCCTTCTGTAAATATAGGCGTTAGACTGCTTGCTTGACACCATGCCAAAGAAAGAATTCCATGGGACTAATACGTTGCCCTTACAGCAGTCTGGTCATCTGTATTGAAATTTTAACCTTGTATGAGTCAAGCAATCAATAGGGATTTGACCATGCTGTCTTGTGAAGGCATTAACAATATTTGTACAGCAATCTCACTACATATAATAATTGCTGTGGATATTTGCTGTGTTAAAGTTGCAGGTTAAATTGCAAGACTACAATTTATTATTCAAAATGTTAAACTTTATGGTCCACTGAAAGAGAGCGATTTAATTACGTAATGTGAAAACATTGTATACAAAGTGCTATAATCTCATGTAACCTAATAGGGATAATGTAGGAATGATTAAAACCCCTTCAGTTTTTTTTTTCTGTGGCGTGTTGTGCTATTGCATACCCATTATAACAATCCCATGTTTCAATAAATCATAAGTTCATAAATAATGTGAATCTGTGAATAATAAATCCAATGGTTCATCAAACATCACATGCTTACACCATCTAGTGCTGCAAAAACCTCCACCATCACAATGAGATTCCCAGAGTAACAGACCCCGCAATGCAAGGTTCAAATCACGCTAATCAATTAGGTCCTCCAGGCTGGTGGCTCAAATAGCCCTTCTGCATTTGGAAGGCATCCACTTTCATGCAAAAGGACTGCTATCACAAAGGAGCAAACTCTTCTGTGCTTCCATTATTCAGCATAAGTCACTAATAGTCTCTGCTTCTGGTCTGGGTGAAATACACCAGATCCTGCGTGGAAGGTCAGTTTAATTTTTTTATCACTTCCTGGAAACTCCCTTTGTAATATCTCTGTCCTCCAATTGGGAGTTTATGACCCAGCTAGCAGGTACAGAAAGTACCTGTCAGTGCTACCTCAGCACTGCATCTTTCTCTCCTCAGCCTCTAGACAGGCTGATGTGCTCTCTAGTGTCTCCCCTTTGCTCTAGCAGATTCCTCCTGTCTGCTCGCAAGACTACAGAGCTCTGCCTGTGTGTCCCAGGTGAACCTAAACTGCCCAAAAGTTAGAGAGCAAGACCTGGAATGTACAGATCATTAGAGCGCTGGAAAGATGTACCTAATGGTGCGCCATTGGATTCAGTATTCCCTGATGGACATGTGCACTATTATTTATGGACGTATAATTTATTGACACATGGGATTGTTATAATGGATGTGCAATAGCGCAACACACCTAAGAGGAATTTAATTGTTACGTACCAAGGTATTGAGGTATTTGTGAGTTCTGCTATTTGTTTATGGACCTTTGTGGTAAAGAGTACATCATTTTTGCACCTAGCACAGTATGTGTTTCTATTTTTCTTCTTTCTGTGTTCTGTTGGAGAGATCCCCCCCCTTTGCCCGTCATACCTCCCTCAAACCCTTCATTATTGTAACCAGAACAGGTGTCTCCAATGGGGGAGGTTTCCCCTTGTACTCAAATTTTGGATTTCCTACCACGTTTTATTCTTGTAGCAATGGTCTCAGCACAAATAGAGTAAATCTCCCAATGGGCGTATAGGCCACAATAAAACCTGACAGAGGTTCCAACACTTCTCTATCCAAAACAAACCAACACAGTTTTATGAATAAGTACTTAAAAAAAAAAAAAAAGTGTTGTCACACTAGAATGTGGTCTTGGTTTAAAGTTGACCCAGTCTGGAATATTTGATACCATTATACAAGCAATAAACAGTATAGTTATGAGCCCTCGAATAGTGGGAATTTCAGTGGCTTTTCAGCAATGCCACCAGTTGGGAGGGTTTCAGTGGATTTACATGTACTGCTTCCAGGGAGGGACAGCAATATGATACAGAACATAACTATAGCCAGAGCAGACCATATAAATGCTATGGAGCCCAGCACTGTCTGGCTATACAGTGATATATGCAGGTACATTTGCATTTGACAAATACATTTGGACAAAATATACAGAGTAACATGGGAAACCTCCATACACATTGGTAAAAAAGCAGTTTTTCTATATTACTAGAGGACTTGTCTTTGTAATGGTAGATTATAAAGGCGGGGGGGCTATTTAAAAGTTTTGCTATAGGACTATGTCATGTATGGTTACAGCTTTGCTGATGCTTGACTGCAAACTACAGAATCTGCAGTCCTTGATGGTTGAAAAATATAAGGCAATCTTCTAGTGTGTTCTTTTTGTTTTAGAAAACATGTTGTCTGGTAAATGTTGTTTGGTCAAATGTTTGGCTGCAATTGTTTGGTAAAGAAGCCCTAAGCAAATAGTCAGAATCCAGCTCGGATGATTGATTTATACCTCAAAGATCAGTCAGCCAGGACGTTCCTACAGGAGTGGCTAGAGATGCCACCTTTTTTCCTTTTTTGTTAGTAGTAACATATTTTCATATTTTTGGATACTCAAAAAAAAAAAAAGTATCCTATAGCTTGATCTCGAAGGAGAGGTGGCTTTTGAAAACGTGTTTTTCTTGAATTATTAGAAGGCAAAGGCCTTGAGGTCTATCCAAACCTCACCAACATTGAGGAAGGAGCTTGGTGTGAAGGATAATGATTTCTGGCAGAAGCTTCTCTGTACACACTGATCAGCCATAACTTTGACCAATATGAAATCCTTTATTGTAAGCAGCGCTATTACACACTTTTTTTTCTTCCATAACTTTGACAACCCACCTAATATTGAGTAGGTCCCCCTTTTGCCACCAAAACAACCCTGACCTGTTGAGGCATGGCCACCACTAGACTTCTGAAGGTATGCTGTGGCATCTGGCACCAAAGCTTCAGTAGCAGATCCTTCAAGTCCTGTAGGTTTTGAGATGGGGCTTTCATGGATTGGACTTGAATTTCCATCATATCCTGCAGATGCTGAAATGGATTGAGATCTGGAAACATTGGAAGCCAAGGCAACACCTCAAACTCCTTGTATTCCTCAGATCATTCTTGAACTATTTTTGCAGTGAGGCAGGGTGTATTATTCTGCTAAAAGAGGCCACAGTCATCGGGGAATATGGTTTCCATTAAGTGGTGCATAAGGCCCTTTTCACAAGTTCTGCCGGACTTTGCTAGCTCAGCGGGGATCGCTCTGCTGATGCCCGCTGAGCAGGCAGATGACAGGTTCGTCTCTGCTCACTGTGCTGAGATGGACCTGTCAGAGCCCTGCTCTCCTCTATAGGGAGATCGGATGAAAACTGACAGCCTGAACCTTTTTATCCCATCCGCTGGACGGGTGGAGAACGCATTGCCATATGTCTGTTTTGAGCTGATCTTATCGGATGCCAGGCAGGTGTCAACGGACACATATCTGCCGACACCTGCCTCCCCATAGAAGTCAATGGGTGGAAAACGGACAGACTGATCGTGTGAAAGGGGCCTTAGTCAGCAACAATGTTTAGCTTGGTGGTACATGTCACGTAATATCAATATGAATGACAGGACCCAAGGTTTCCCAGTGGAAGATTGCCCAAAGAATCACACTTCCTCCACCATCTTGCCTTCTTCCCATACTGCATCCTGGTGTCCTCTTTTTTCCCAGGTAATGGACTTGTATGCACCCAGCCATCCACATGATGTAAAAGAAAATGTGATTCATCAGACCAGAGCACATTCCTCCATTGCTCCTTGGTCCAATTCTGATGCTCACATGACTATTGTAGGTGCTTTTTTGACTGTGGACATGAGTCAGCATGGGCACTCTGGTCTGTGGCTATGCAGCCCCATACACAAAAAACTGTGATGTCCAGTTCTGCCATCAACAACACATCAGCTTCACATATAACATGTTTACTTGCTCCCTAATACTTTACAATGACATCTGAAAGATGGGGGGGGGATATAGAGAGTGGTGTTCACTTAACCTGTCAGTGGTCATGAAGTTATGGCTGATCTGTGTATATTCTTGGTTATATGATCTTAATAAAATACGCTGCCATAAACTACTTCGATCAAGAGCTTTAGGCCTCATGGACGTGTTTGAGCTTTTTTTTTTTTTTTAAACGCCCCTCTGTTAATCTATGTGTCTTGCACACTATAGGCGTTGAGACAAAAAAAAAAAAACACTTGTGCATTCAGGAGAGGAGCATTTGAGCATAAAAAAAAAGCCTGACGCACCTAAGCGTGGGTAACCACATCTAACTACACGTTAACGTTAGGGGTTTTTAACGTTTGAGCATTTTTATTTTTATTTTTTTCATTTCAATGGCCAAAATAAATATTCTGGCCAATGAAATTAATAAATTTTGCAGCAGCACCTGCCAGGAACAAAAGCATTCACAAAAGCCCCAGTGTGCACGAGGCTGTAGTATAGTAACCAATGTCTGACTAATGCAGTCTCTTGTTTTAAGCTTTAATAATTCCTTGATCTCGCTCTGCATAATTTCACACTTGTCATGATTTTATCCAGTATGATCGGTCACTTTAATGAATGCATTTATGAATTGAATTCTCCTTTAAAAGAAAAAAAAAAAAAGGGAAGAAATCTGCAGCACTACCTGCTACTAGAATCTATAGATAGCTCAGCCAGAGGCGCATAGGTCTGGAGTAACTGCAGCCTCATGACAGCTAAGTGGCTGTTTTTCTTCCCGCTGTCATAACTCTTATATTCAAAGTGTGGCAGACCTGCCTGACGCTCTTCTGCTGTATATAGAAAAAAAGACTCCAAAGGCTAGAGGGAGGTCACAGAAAAAGGCAGCAAGTTGTTTTGCCTGCATTCAAATTCAGTGAAGGGATGGATATCATCTTGGAGCTGTTCCATGTAGCAGATGTGACTGCTGAGCCTGAGCTGCTGGAATGAGCCAAGTGTGATGAAGCTCATCTTCCTTGTCCTGCCTTTATTCCCCAGGGTGACAGCTTACTGAGAGCTCCTGCTAAGTCACACATACACACAGTGCTCAGTTCAGACATGCCGAGTCCTGGATTCGCACACTGCAGCTTCTCGACAGACATTGCATTTAAATTGGCGCTGTTTTCAGGAAATTACATTTTTGGCTAGAAATAATGACAAGTGTCTAATACACTTTATTTGATAGTTGTCTGTTTTTTGTCAAAGAAAACTTGGATTTTGATTTGCATGTAAAGTAGAACAACTGCTCAAACTATAATCTACAGATCAACTGATGCTGGCGCTGCTTGCTTTTTATACATTTTTGCCTAAAGTCCACCTTATTTTGCCTTGAAAAGGAAAGGGTAGGGTTAGAACCTCAGTCAGGTTGTTGCACTCACCACTAGTTAGATTCACACTATTGTTTTCTGTTTCTCTGGTGTCCATTGGAATTGATTTATTGAATGTAATTATATGGAGGCACTTAACCCCTAGCTGCCCAAGCCAGTTCTGACACTTCTCACATACATGTAAAAAATCTGCATTGTTTTTTTTGTTAGAAAATTACTTGGAACCCCCAAACATATATATATTTTAAGCAGAGGCCCTGGAGAATAAAATGGGTCCTGCAATTTGTGTCACAATATTTGTGCAGCAGTTTTTCAAACGCAAATTTTTTTGAGAAAATATACTTTAATGAATTTTAATGCACAAAAACACAATCTAACACCCAATCGTTAGAGTATAAAGATGCTACACCAAGTAAATAGATACCCAACATGCCTATAAAATTTAAAATTGCATATGCTCACTGAATGGCGACAAACTACAGTACTTTTGAGTTCGGACCGATGTGATGTGCGGAGCCAGTACACAAATTGTCAAGCCTGCTCAGTGGCTTTCAGATATCAGTGGCCCACTAGGCAAGGATCGGCTCCGCATGAAGGTTTTTGAAATTGCCTTACTGCATACAAGAGGGTGTCGTCTTGTGTTTTGGGGCTTCTGGTTTGACAAAGGAACGGAACGCTGCCAATAGGGTCAGATACCCAGGAGCTGCCACCAAGCAAGCATTCCAGCTCTGCACATCACAGCACTCCCTTGTCTTTCTCCATCCAGCTGCTTCCTGGTCAAACTCTGCACCACCAGCCGCTTGCCTGCCAAGCTCTGCATTATACGGCCACTCCACAGATTACTTCAATTACATCAATGACCTGCTGATTCCATCTATTTTCCACTGAGTACACTACCTCAAAGTTGAGGAAAGTCTAGAGTAAGCTAATTCATGTATGAACCTATGGTGGTGTAACAAAGTAATTGCTTCCAATACAATGTAAAGGGAAGCTAACCATTCTGGAAATCATAACTCTAATATACTGTAGACTGAATCTTTTATACAGGTTGCAACAGCACAAACTTTCTTCTGCCATATTGGTTACTATTTTTATTACTGCAATACGTTAGGTTTATATAGGACAATTCCTATCGCCAACTAAACTAAACCTATAACCTTGCACTCCACACCACAGTGTACATGTATAATGCATTCCATAATGCTGGTTGCATAATTCCAGCAATACATTATATTTGTGTGTTGCCATTCATGTAAATTTCTGTGCATGTCAGTGCATATTAGAGCAGGACATATTTTTTCATGTGTTGAGGTACATTGACAACTTTTTCAAAATAGGTGGGCTTCCTAACAGTGGCTTAATACACACAAACTTTCAGTGAGGTACTCTGCATTGTAGTGTAAGTGGGCCCTTGATCTTTGGGTTTCTTATAAAGGAGACCTGCAAGGGTAGTGTTTGTGAATGTTGAGACAGACTAATGGAGTAATGGAGATCCAGACCAGTGCCTCAAGTTTGATATTGGTTTTTAGTTCCTATCCTGTATAAGACAATAGCTACTAGTATTTAGCTGGTTTCTATGAAGGAGATATGTTATACACTATATAGCATCATCAGTTTGCACAGCACTTTACCTGATTTATGCTTTTTTTTTTTTTTGTCCCATTTTTAATTCACTTTAATTTTTCCATATTAAAGATTGAAATTTCATCATATAAGCATGTGTGCCTGAGATGCAACACACATGTATGGCAGTTGTAGTATCTCTTTGAATTTGTGGCGTTTTATTTAGTCTTGTATGAATTCACCTGGATCTTCACCTGTGCTAATCTATCCCCTACTGATAAAGTATATTATCTGCTTGGAAAACCTAACCTTATGGGGGAACACCCCTGCCATGCCCTCAAGTTATACAGACAATAAAGAAATAATCATTGGAAAATACAAGGACCTATCTAGTTACTCGCCAAAGAAGTGTTTGGTCCCAGCACTAGGATCAGAAGAGCATATTTCATATCCTGGGTACCGCACTTGAGCATAGTTGTGAGGATGGCAGATGGATGGCATAGGAGCTATGGATTGGTAATCATCAACTTCTAACATGTACTGTGTGATTTGCAAATTCCTAAACTAGCTATTCATAAGAACCCACAACTATTGCCACCCTCCTAAATTACGTGATCGTTACTTTCTGAGTTACTGAATGTATACAATTTTCTGACATGTCATATGTAGCATTGTTTTTTAGTTGAATGCGAATGCATTGGGAAAACTGCACAGTCTCTATTCCAAATCAAAACATGAGGAAAAATGTTACAAATTTGTTATTTACAGAAAGTGAAGAAAAGAATTAGGCTTTTTCCAAAAAAAAATAAAAAATAGCCCCGTCTGCATTTTTCTTTACAAGCGCAAACATTTACTGTATAAACTGAAGAATGCTTGAAGATTTGGCTTACTTGTGAATCACTGAACTAATATTTAGTTGTATAACCACTGTTTCTGAGAACTGCTTCACATCTGTGTTGCACGGAGTCTACAAACTTCTGGCACCTGTGTAAAGGTTCTTCCAGCCCAGGACGATTGCACTACATTACACAATTCCTCTGCATTCCTTGTTTTTTCTTCAAGCAGCATTTTTGATGTCACCCCACAAGTTTCGTATTTTGTATTAAGGTCCGGGTATTGGGCTGGCCACTCCATAACCTTTATCTTGTTGGTCTGGAACCAAGATGCTGCTCGCTTACTGGTGTTTTTGGGTTGTTGTCTTGTAGAAACACCCATTTCAAAGGCATTTCCTTTTCGGCATAAGGCAACATGACCTCTTCAAGTATTTTGATGTATTCAAACTGATCCATGATCCCTGGTATGCGATAAATAGGCCCAACGCCATAGTATGAGAAACATCCCCATATCATGATGCTTGCACCACCATGGTAACTGTCTTCGCAGTTGTACTGTGGCTTGAATTCAGTGTTTGGGGACCGTCTGACAAACTGTCTGCATCCCCTAGACCCTAAAAGAATAATCTCCTTTCATCAGTCCACAATATGTTGCGCCAGTTCTCTTTAGTTTAGTCGATGTGTTCTTTGGCAAATTATCTCTTCAGCACATGCAATTTTTTTTTCAACAATGGGACTTTGCAGCGGCTTTTTGCCAATATCTTGGCTACACATAGGCCATCGTTTAATTGTTACAGTACTCAGAGGTAACTTTAGACCTTCTTTGATCACACTGGCGTCTTTACCATTTTGACTATTCTTCGATCCATTTGAATGGTGGATTTCCATTTTCTTGCACGTCTTTCTGGTTTTGGTGGCCATTTTAAAGCATTTGAGATCAATTTAGCTGAGCAGCCTATCAGTTTATGGACTTCTTTATGTTTTCCCCTCTCCAGTCAACTTTTTAATTAAAGTACGCTGTTCTTCTGAACAATGTCTGGAATGACCAATTTTACTCAGATTTTCAAAGAGAAATTCACTATATCCAGCATGGACAACATTTGCTGCCTTCATCCTTAACCACTTCAGCCCCGGCAGGTTTTACCCACTTCCTGACAAGGCCATTTTTTGAGATACGGCACTGCGTTGCTTTAACTGACAATTGCACGGTTGTGCAGCGTTATACCCAAATAAAATTGATGTCCTTTTTTTCCCCACAAATAGAACTTACTTTTGGTGATATTTGATCACCTCTGCGTTTTTTATGTAAACAAAAAAAGCCTGACAATTTTGAAAAAAAAAAAAAACTATTTTACTTTCTGCTATAATACATATCCAAAAAAAAAATTAAAACAAATTTCTTCATCATTTTAGGACAATATGTATTCTGTTGCGTATTTTTGGTAAAAAAAAATCCCAATAAGCATATATTGATTTTGTGCAAAAGTTAGAGTCTACAAACTACGGGATAGATTTATGGACTCTTTCATTTTATTTTTTTACTGGTAATGGCGGTTTTTAGCAGGGCCGCGACATTGCGGTGGACAAATCTGACCCTCTGACACTTCTTGGGGACCAGTGACCCCCAATACAGTGATCAGTGCTAAAAAATTTCACTGATCCATGTATAAATGGCACTGGCAGGGAAGGGGTTAACACCAGGGGTGATCAAGGGATTTACATTGACACGCCGCTGCTCCAGCTCTCAATGATCACATCACATCACATCACATTGATTACCGGGCTCGCTGATTGGCTCCCACTGTGTCTAATCACAGCGAGAGCGGCTCTCCGGTGGCGAGCGTTCGCCCCCTAAACCGCATGCACGAAAACGGGTACGTGATTTTGTGCACCCGGGCCGCTTTGCCGCAGTAAATGTACGAGGAGTGGTCCGGAAGCAGTTAAATAAGGGCTACCTGTTTGACACCTGTTTTTTCACAGACTGCATGACCTCACTAATTGAAGTCCAGACTGCTATTATTTTGAACACACGCCTTTCAGTTAACGATTTAATTGCACAGAATCAGCAGCATGCATGTCATGACTGCTGGGTCTGTTGGTTTTCGATTACTCTACTACACCCACTTGTAACTTATTTGCCATGTAGAAATATAATTTATACCAAAAACAGTGATTGATCTGATGCTGGACTGCTGTTATTTTGAACACAAATAAATATATATATTATTTTTTTCCCCAAAGACCAGTTCTGTATTGCTCGACTGCTGAACTGAGGAAGGCTTGGTTTCAAAGCTTGCATTTTCAATTAACAGATATGGCTGGGTTCTTCAGTTCAGTAAGCAGACGAGTTTCCCATTGTCACAGTTGTCACATGATGGGGACCAAAGTGCAGGGAGATAAGGCCAGCTCAGCTATCTTTTCTCAGTCAGTCAAGGTGTCAGCCCCTTTGGCACCTTAGAGAGCATCATTTGGAGATTAGATTTAGGGTCAAATCCCCCTAAGGTACGCGGGTTGAGATAGAAAACATAATCTTGAGTGCTTTTGACAGCAGGAAAAAAAAATCCAACTGTCTAATGTTTTAGATTTCTGTACCCCTGAGGCTCAGTGGTCTCTAAAATAGCAAAAAGCAACAGATTTTTTTTCATTGGCTTTAGAAACTGAAATCACATTCGTTAATATCGGTTACTATGCTTTGCACAAGAACAATGCTCTTTAAGTTTCATTACCAAAAAAAGAAAAAAAAAAACTTAAGACAAACTCCTGGATAAGCAAATATTGCCTGAATACAAGAGACAGTTGTATTCGTTCTTGGATCTTGGTGTGTTGTGTATTTCTTCCAGATCTGTGCAGTAATCCAGTGTGAAACTTTGCCTCATTGCAGGAGCTTCCTATAAGACTGGTCCCTGCTGCTCTTCTTTTGCAGGGTGACTGATCTTTTATATTCTCCCCTTCCTGTAGTGTTCTGTAGGCAGAGTGTAGTGAGTGGAGCATACTGGTTTCCTCCTACAGTTCTGCTCTATGGACAGGTTGAGGTGACTACTACTTTTAGAAGGTATCTGCTTTTGTAAACCCATTTGGTGCACTCAGAGGCGGCTCTAGGCTTTGTGAGGCCTTAGGCAAAACCTAGATACGAGGCCCTACTCACGCCCATAATGGGAAAAATAACTCAAGCGATAAAAAAATTAACTTTATAAATTTCACATATTAAAAGCTTTAAAGTGCTGGTGTCAGTGACTCTCTATCTCGGTGCTGGTGTCGATGTCAAATTAGGCGGTTGCGAGGCCCCTGTGAGTGTGAGGCCTTAGGCGGCCGCCTAATTTGCCTAATTAGAGAGCCGCCTCTGGGTGCACTTTATATTATATGTGGCTATTAAAGTGGTTCTAAAGGCATAGGCATAGCATTAGGTTTTTTTTACCTTAATGCATTCTAAACCTTCCAGTATCCACTCCCCCCAGTCCCTTTATAAATATTTGCCTGACTCCTCTTTCAATCCAGCGCTGTTCTCAAGGGCAGCTTCACTGCACTCTCTCTCTCCTCACAGGTACAGAGGCAGCAGTAGGAGCCATTTGCTCCTGCCTGTGTCAATTGAATACTGAGGGGGCACCATGTGTGTCTATACACACAGCCCAGCTCAAGAGTGAGCCTGCATGCCTGCCCCCATAGCAAGCGCTTGCTATGGGAGCAGACACAGAAGATGGGGGCCAAGAGCGCCAGTGGGAAACCCCAGAAGAGGAGATTCAGGGCTACTCTGTGTGAAACCATTGCAAAGAGCAACGAGGTGTACCATGCTTATTATTTTATGAAAAAAACCTGAGCCTTTACAACCGCTTTAATGAATAGATTTTTAGTTTTTGAGTTCAGCTTTAACGCCTGTCAACAAGTGACTTGTGTACAACATCTTGCTTTCCATTCATTTTGGTGTTCATGAGTAATCACTCTTCCTGATTTTGTCTGTGTGAGCAGTTGCAACTAAGAGCCCAGCAGACATTAAGGGGTTGATTTACTAAAGCTGGAGAGTGCAAAATTTGGTGCAGTTGTGCGTGGTAGCCAATCAGCTTCTAAATTCAGCTTGTTTAAGTTTTGACAATGGAAGCTGATATCTATGCAGAGCTGCACCAGATTTTGCACTCTCCAGCTTTAGTAAATCAACCCCTTAGGTTCCATTCACACCTTTGCAGGGGCGACAGTGCACCCTGCATACTTGTTTAAGTGTGTCACAGGTAGTAAAGCTGTAGCAGGAGACTCAAAAGAACAAAAACTGCTTTAATGACAGACTGCATCATATGTTTATTCTACCTATAGTTGGGCTGCCCCACCTGCAGAAATGTGGAGAAAAGACCCAGACCTTTATTTTTTATTTTTATTTTTTTTAACTGCGCTGCATGAAACCATGGCAGCATGTGGTTTGACATGTACAAAAATGTGTAAATTTTGCAAATGCGTGGGGATGCCATTTAGAGATAATGGCAACCCCACGCGTCTGTTAAAGATCAGCATGGTGTGCCTGCTGCCTTGGCTGAATTTTGATCCGCGCATGGTAGGCTTAAAATGATATTAAATTATTTTAAAAAATTAATAAAATAACATACATGATTTTGCACAGAGCAGCTCTGATCCTGCTCCTCTTGGGTCCCCTGCCAGCGCTCCTGGCTCCTTCTCTTCACGAAGTGCCCCCATAGCAAGCTGCTTGCTATGGGGGCACTTGTGCGCACTCAAGAAGACCCACACAGAGTTCTGAGCCCTCCCCCCTCAGTGGCTGTGATTGACTGAAGCGAGAGCCAATGGAGGCAGAGACCCTGGAGAGCGGCTGGTCTCGTGCAAATCTCCTGGATCACAACAGGGCTTGATTAATAGGCTACTTTCAGACTTCAGGCATGGCTGGGGTAAAACCCCTCTAGTTTTAGCTGAGTTCCACACTTCCGAGGCGGTGTGCAGCCACTTCGGAAGCACTTGTCATCCATTTCAATGGCAGGGCAGTAGAGGAGCGGTGTAAACGCCGCTCACCTCACCACTGCTTGCAGGACTTTTTGTAACATCCCGCAAGCGCACTGCCCCAGTGTAAAAGCACCCAGGTTTTCACATTGGGGTGGATTGGGGGGGATTTTTGAGGCGCTTTACAGGTGCTATTTTTAGCTAAATAGCGCCTGTAAAGTGCCTCAGTGTGAAAGTAGCCGAAGGGCACTCCCACACTGGGGCGGTGGGGCGTCAGCGGTAAATCCCCGCTAGTTTCAGTGCAACGGCAACAGGAGCTGTGCGCTTTTAACCCCCACAAGGGGTTAAAACGGGGTTAAAAGTGCCGTCACTCCGCGCTTCCGTGTTGGTGTGCAGCCGCTTTGTAAGCGCTGCCTCCATTGTTTTCAGTGGGCAGGGGTGGTGGAGGAGCGGTATATTACCGCTCACCACACCGCTCCAAAGATGTGGCTTGCAGGACTTTTGGTAACGTCCTGCAAGCGTGTACAGCCCCAGTGTGAAAGCACTCCGGCTTTCACATTGGGGTGAATGGGGGAGATTTTTGAGATGCTTTACAGGCGCTATTTTTTTAGCTAAATAGCGCCTGTAAAGTGCCTCAGTGTTTAAGTAGCCTTAGGGTCGTTTTTTTTTAACCTTCGTGCATAGAATACATGAAGATCAAAACCCTCCAGTCTTTATAACCACTTGAAAGATCTTTTATTTTAGCTATGTGACTAATTTTCAGATCTCATTGGACTGAAGTCACCTTTTTGAAAAAAATATCTTTATCCTGGTGTCAGCTTTGTAAACCTTAATAATGAAATTTGTATTTTATATGAGTTAATTTTGAAAGCAGAGAGAGATGCTTTTTTTGTCAGCAAGATTACCAAATTAAAAATATTGTTTAACTATTCTCTTTAGCAACTAGATAGGTTAATTAGAACAGTGAGATGCCCTAAGAAAACGGTCATACAATGCATTTTCCAAAGAAGCATCTGGCATGGCACTAAATGGAGTCTGGCCTATGGTCATCCTTACATGTCTGTTCAGTCTAATAATTCCTTAATCCCTTCTAACAAGTTGCTTCCTCCCTGCTGTAAAGTCTATTGCTGGCCATACATGGCTTGGATTTCTGTGAACCCACTGCAGTTGGAGCTGTGGGTGACCCTGCTGTCACCACCTGGCCCAGCAGACTTTGAGGAATTGAAGGACCCAGGCTGAAAAAAAAGTTGACCAAATAGTGATTGCAGCCAATCACCTACAGTCACCATTCGGGTATTCTGACAACCACCGGTGCCAGCTGTCAGCGGGAGTTTTATCCATTTGCGCGGTTTATCTTGGATGGAGAATATATGGTTTTTGCTTGTGCAGAAAAAGGGGTTAAATTAAAAAAGATCTTTAGCTGCATAAAGTTACCCTCTAATTCCCCCCTTATCTAACATCACCCCGTTTATTCCACACTGGCTGTGAAAGAGATGTCATGTAGAAAGTATGTTCTTCAAAGAGGAAGGTCCTCTTTAATTGTGACTTGGACAGAATTCTGCTATAATTAAAATAGCATCAGTAGCAGGCAGTTCAGCCATGTCATCTTTATGTGACAGATTAAACTAAAAGCATTCTTTCTGGTGGCATTGTACCTCATACTAATGCAATGCTATTCTTCTCCTCTCATTATTGTGTGACCATCTATCCACCTACTGCCAAGGCCTCTGGGGACAGCCAAATAGTGACAAGACCCTGACAAGGCCAGTCCTCTAATCTCTCCACTAAAGCTGCTGCTGTGACACACTGTTTGGTCGCCAGCATTTAAATCATTCATTCCTCTGTGGCAGACATTGTACAAAACTCTCTTTCTGGCTGTGACAAAATCACGTTGCTAAAATAAAAATAGAGTGCTGAAGTAATTTACATGTCAGAGCTGAAAATGGAAAAGTATTTTAAGCCAACTCTGATACTGTTGGATCTTTGTAGCAAAGTGCTTTTTGGTTTTGGGACTTTCTTGTGCTCAGATGTACATGTAATTTACATATAGCAAAATGGAACACGCTGAACTTTGTTACACTTTTGCCCATTTTGCTGTAGTCCTATATTAAAGTGGATGTAAACCCACCACCCACCCAGTATAAACTAAAGGCACAGTATTCATGTATATATACATGCAAGCCTCCTGCATCTATCCCTACCTTTCAAATGTCCTTCCTGTAAGCACTAGCAGCTCTGTAAAACTCTGAAATCAGAGGGTGTCTGTTTGCTGGAGTTTGGTGGGTGGAGCTGTGATGTCACAAGACTCCCCACCCACCTCTATACTGAGACATTGAGGAGGGAGGGGGGCATGTAAAACTTTCTCTGCTGTGTGAAGGAGATAAGCAAATTGCTTGTCCCTCACCGATCAAGGGGCGGAACGACTGTGTATTTCCCTGTTAGTCAGACTTTCTCTTCCAGAAAAAAGATGAGCTCATTACTCACAGTTGGATTAAGTCTTTGTGGCAAGACTGGGCACAGATGACATAACATGCTATATTCTACCAAGCAGAATTATTAATTAAATTTTTTTTTTTACATCCACTTTAAGGCCGAACTGCAGGCAAACCACTAAATATACAAATAGGGGCTGGGTACCCGATCCTTCTCTTCTGCAGGTCTTTTTCCTCCCCCAGCTTATGACTAGACAGTAAAAAGAAAAGCAGCAGACTCATCTGTCACAATTCTCTCTCCTCTTATCAAAATGTTCCTGGTTAGAACATGTGCTGTGAAATCCCAAGTGGTTGGCTGGCTGTTCTGTTTTTCCTCTTCCAGTCCGAGCTTTGCTGAACAGGGTCTGCAAGAGGCTAATAATACCAAACCATATGCAGGTATCTAAACTGTGTTCATTTATTTGTTTTTAAATACAGAGCTGCATTAAAGCTTAAAACTGACCATAGACTGAAATGAGTCCAGTTCAGCAAGAACCAGGCAATTTCAATTAGTGTCTGGCCATCCCTGCTCAAGTTGATTATTGAAGAGACGTGCTGGAAAGCATTTGTCAATTTCTTGATCAGTTTACTCTGACACCAGAGAGTCCTGCTATCAGAATACAGGGCGGACTTCCTGCACCCACCCTGTTTGCATGGATGGATGGATGGATGAATGCAAATTTTTTTTTTTTTTTTTAATTTGGCCTGCTTAACCAAAAAAATTTATAAAAAATAGTAAAAAGGGGCAGTACGTGCCAATGAATGAGAAGTATCACTTGTGTTGGCGACTACTGTGTTGCTTGAAATCTTCTTTTCTCTGCTTCCTGCATGCTCTCCCAACAACTGCGATGTTCTGGTGCTGTGGATGCACCTGTCTCAGGCACTTCTCAAAAATGCTGACAGTGCCAGCCTTTTCTGTCCTTTGCCTCCATTCACAGAAGCTGTACTGTTGGTTCCCACAATGAAAAGTGCTCTACGAATAAAGGTGAACCTTTCATTCATCTGTCTTTTCTTGAAGGCAGTACCTGGACCTCACTGTACTTGACAGTTGCAGGGCTTGTCTGGAATGGGACCTTTGGGCCCTGGGTTTTGCATTTTGGCAATTTCCAGACCAGTGTGTACTGTTCTCCATAGAGCATTTCCTGGGTCCAGAGCCCTGGCAATGCCTCTGGTGTAAACTGGTCCTTGAAGACTCAATTTGTGGGTGGGTGAGTATATGCAGAGTACTGGGAGCTACTTTGTTGTTACAAGCATTGGGCGCCATTCTATCCCTATTTTCTAATAACCACAGGAAGGTTTAAAACACTGAGGGACAGAGTGCTGTCACTAGCTAGAGTGCCGTGCAAGGTAACATCCCCCCCTTCTAAGCACAATAAATGCATGTTTCAACCTTGGTTAGACCTTGCTGCCATCTAGCTTTCTGAACCTCTCCTGTTTCCAGTAGTTCATAAATACAAAGAATTTGTCTAGCATCCTTAATTAAGTGGTCCCTGCCTTGCAGCAAAACTTGTTGGATCCTGTCATGTGGGGAGCAATCACTCTGTACTGGGTCCCTCCAGCGTGCTTTAACATTTCCGAGGCAGCCTGCAGTGCTTGCGCTAAAGGGCCTGACATTGGCCACCTGGAACGTTGTTCCCTACTTGAGTCCCCACACTTCTTAGAATCTAGAGCAGGGATATGCAATCAGCGGATTTTGCAAAACTAAAAGTCCCATCATGCCTCTGCCTCTGGGTGTCATGCTTGTGGCTGTCAGTCTTGCTATGCCTCATAGGATTTGTAGTTCTGCAACAACTGGAGGTCCCCTAATTTCATATCCCTGCTCTAGAGGAAGCAGTGGATTCTCTTCTCCATTGGCACAGTGCAACCTGATTCCGGAGAGACTTCCTTCCCTGAAACACCTTCCTGGTCTTCTGTTCCACACTCTTAAGTTTCAACAGGTGGCTGTTCAGGCCTCATCTGATGCCAATTTTGGCTGTACAGTCCGAGTTGCTGGCAGCCCAAAGTTCTGTTTTATTATGGTGTGTGCTTGTTAGGCTCCATTTACACGGGACGCTATGTTAACCTCCCCTGAACAATTTATTTTGACAGCTAGAAGCCGACATCTAAAACAACCGTTTTGACACATTTTGCATGTGGCGTTTAGCAGCGTTTGCGTCTAGGAGCGTTTTTACATTTTTTTTTTTAATGGAAATGCCTGTAAACAGAACGGTCCTAGACGCGAGTTACCGCGTTTAGGCATGTTTACCAGTGTTTACCAGCTGTTTGCCATTTCAAATGCCTCTGAACTGGCATCTGAACCCATTTTTTTGCATTCCAAAAAAAGCCTTTAAACTCAACTGCCTGGAAACTACCTTAAACGACCCTGTGTAAGTGTACTGATAAGATAACATAGAGTAAAGTTCAGGGGCAGCTGAAAAAAATGTCCAAATGCCTCAAAACGTCTGTTTACCAGCAGCAGTGTAAATGAGGCCTTATTGCTACTGCTGCCCAGCCTTCAGTTGGACTGCTTTTAACATCCCAATAGTCTCTGAATCTTGTGTCCCTTAATGAATGAAAAAGAAAATTGGGTTGTTGTACTTGCCATAAAGCTTTCGGATATCATTGTAGATCACAGGTCCCACCCCTCTGTTTATGATCTTGCTCTCAGTGCTACTTCAAAGCTGGAATATGCTGTGAGTGGGAGGAAATAAACCAGGCCAGTCACTGGGTTTTTTTTTGTTACCGGTATACTTTTGCGGGTAGCAGTATTCTGCTCACCTTAAGCTTCAAGAAAAGGGTTTTGCAGGAAGTACAAAAATCCAGGTTTCCAGTGGTTTAAAAATATATCTGCCACCTGCAGACTTCTGTGTCCACGGCTCCTGTGGAGGAATAGCAGGCATTGTTTATCCCTCTGAAAAGTCAGCATCAGAATTGCCTGCAGTTTTCCGCCCTCCTTCTGCTTTATAGGCCAGAACACAAACCATTTGTGTTTAGGGATGCAGCAGGCAGCAAAGATTGCTGAGGGCAGTTAACTCATTCCTGTATGTCTGACTGTCCTAATATCTCTGGCTAGCGATTACACATGCATGATTATTTTACAAATGTGTGTAAAACTTAATACAACGTTTAAATCTTTAGGATCTGAACAACCTTAATACAACATGAAGAGTAATACACGTTCCCAAAGTCCTTACATAGCGTGCATAAACAGCGCTAGCATCATTAAAGTGTCCCAAATATAAATATAAAGTCCACAGTGTTTCCACAGGAAAGCGTTCAATGACAACTCAATCGTGCAGCCTGTCACCAAGGTAAGAGAACACCACCTCCAAGTGAGTCGCTCCCCATGCAGTGCCCACTTACCAAACACTAATGGTAAAGTCGCCTGCACAGAATACACTCGATATCATAGGAGTCTGGTAATGGTAGTTCAACACCGGCGTGTATACCTGGAAACGAAAAGAAAGCTCCACATTGTGTTACCGTCATAAAACTTTATTAGTCCCCCCGCTGAACACTGCACTTACAAGATACAAGTAAATAAAACGCAGATAGAAGAAATATAAATCCAACACATCACCGCTCCTGCCGTGCAGCCACCGTTCGGTCTCTTACACCGACTTCCTTGTGTAGCAGACACAGTTGGAACGCACGTATCACTTCCGTCTAGCCGTAAGGTCACGCTCTGACATGTTTTGTCATTACGACATCTACGGAGGGCCATAATACAACGTTTAAATCTTTAGGATCTGAACAACCATAATATAAATACTTGTATATAACAATTGTTCTCTTCAAAATACAACCCCAATTCCAAAAAAAGTTGACACTGTGTAAAACCTGCATAAAAGCAGATTGCAATGATTTGAAAATCTCATTAGTTATATTATACATTTATAATAGAAAATGAAAACATGAAATGTTTAAACTGAGAAAATTGGCATTTTAAGAAAAATAAGGTTTTAAATTGAAGTCAGCAACATGACTGTAAAAAGTTGGACACTGTTTTCCACGGTGTACATTTTTTTTTTTTTTTTTAAACACCACTCTAGAACGATCTGAGAACTGAGACCAGTTCCTGGAGTTCTGAGAGGGGAATGTTGTCCTATTCTTGGCTGATATAGGATTCTAACTGCTGGGATTTCTATGTCTATGTATTTTTCATTTCAAAATGTGCCAAATATTTTGGTGAAAGGTCTGGACTGCAGATAGGCCAGTTAAGCACCTGCATTCTTTTACTACAAAGCCATGCTATTGTCATAGTCATGTAGTATATGGTTTAGCATTGTGCTGCTGAAATATGCAAGGCCTTCCCTGAAAAAGACATCTGGATGGAAGTGCATGCTGCTCTAAAACCTGGCTATATCTTTCAGCTTTGGTGCCTTTTTAGATGTACAAGCTGCCCATTCCATATGCACTGATGTACCCCCATACCATCAGAGATGCAGGCTTTTGAACAAGTCAGAAGTTCCCCCTCCCCTTTTGTCTGGAGCACACGGAACCCATGGTTGCCAATAAGGATGTCAAATTTGTATTTGTCTGATCACAGAACAGTTTTCTAATTTGAAGCAGGCCATTTTAAATGAGCTTTTGCCCAGAGAAGACAACAGCGTTTCTGGGTCGTGTTCAAATATGGCTTCTTTGCTTGATCTAGCTTTAACTTGAATTTTTGGATAGCATGGCGAACTGTATTCAGACAGTGATTTTTAAGTGTTCCTGAGCCCATGCAGTGATGTCCATCATGGGTTCATGCCTGTTTTTAATGCAGTGCTGTCTGAGGGCCCAAAGATCACAGCCATCCAATATTGCATTTCAGCCTTGTCCCTTGCGAACAGAGATTTCTCCAGATTCTTAGAACCTTTTGAGATTGAGATAATTTATTTAAAGTCTTTGCAATTTTATGTTGCGCAACATTCTGAAATTATTCAAATTTTATTTTTATTCAAATTTTACACGCAGCTTTTCACGGATTGGTGAACCTCTGCCCATCTTTACTTCTGAGCCACTCTGGCTCCCTAAGGTGCCCAATCATGTTACCGACCTGTTGCCTAATGAGTTGCAAAATGTTCTCAGGGCTCTTACTTGTCATTACCATTTACTTTTTGGTTTTATGTTGCTGCCATGAATTTCAAAATTACCTTATTTTTTTTCCTAAAATTGTACATTTTCTCAGTTTTAAACATTTGATATGTTTTCTATTCTCTATTGTGAATAAAATAGGGGTTTATGAAATTTGCAAATCATTTCATTCTGCTTTTATGTAGGTTTTAGACGGGGTCCAAACTTGATGGCTGTTTGGTTGTCATGCTGACATTCTTGGTTTAGTACAACCCCATTTTCAGAGGCATAGCTAAGCAATCACGTCCATGTTTTTTTTTTCAAGGCAGAGTTAATAGAGCCAAAATTTCAACTTCTGCAAAGGATGAATGGAAGAACCCAAGAAAGCTTTAACAGATTTTAAGATGTATTGTGCACCTAGCTGAATGGTGTTTTGATTGTTGTACAGAACACATACAAATGCTTGTGAGCAAAGTGTGGTTTACTGATCTAGTCATCTAGCATTAAGTGCCTGGAAAGGCTTTCCCAAATAATTAATCTTGTATTTCATTAGTGTTTGAGGCAAGCTCTCAAAAAGCAGCTGAACTGCAAAGAAATCAATGTCACAATTATAAATTCCCTGCACTTACAGTAGATTGGTACTAATTAGAATCTCCCCACTCAGTCTATAAAGGGAAAAAAAAGGCCCCAAGGAGAAGTGTGTCCATTTTGAGGATTTTCAATGTTTTTTCTCCCAATGAAGTGTTTCCAATGTTGCTTAATTACAGAGTGCTTGGGGGGTTGCATACAGTTCCAGGACTACCTTGGGAAAAGGATTGGGGTGCTATTGGAATAATTTTACTCCCTTTTTTCACCCAAAAATTTCTTTATTTTATATCTTAGGGTATGTCAATATTGGCATTGGCACAGCAAGTGTTGTCGTCAGAATATTGGGCAAGTAAAATTCCTAGTACTGATGGTGTCAAAAATGATATGGGAGCTGCATGATCTCTGCCAAACTACTAATATTTTAATTTTCAACTGAAAAAGTGAATCACATGCTGGTTTCTAGAATGCGATGGTTGCATTAGGACCTTTGCAGTCTAGTGCTGTACATTATCGATGCAATGCAATTTAATTGCCAATGCATGGCAACTAAATTAAAAAGTGCATGATCATTCTTTTGAATGCCGTGCATCACAGTGCAATGTGTGTGTGTCCCTTTATTTTTTTTTATTTTTGAAAAAAATGGTGTGGCACAATCTATGGTTTTATGAAAACTGTATTAAGTTTATAAAGGTTTTTACAGTGTTAAGCTGAATTTATTTTTTTTTTACAAATGTAATCTAGCATGGAACCCACTGATTCATAATCTCCTGTTTATAACCTGTTAATGCCACTTCAAAAATAGTTTCTTTTAAAATCTGCAGCTATTATTCAAATAATGCCTGGTGATCTTGATATAAGGGTCCTTGCTCGGGCACTTCTGGTATGGGGTGGCAAATTTCTACCAGTTGTGCTACTGTATTGTCACAAGCCGCAATGTTAACGCACATTTCACAGACCTGGTCCACCATTGTCACTGTGAGGTAGCCAAACCATGAAAATGATGTGCATATAGGCAGGAAGTGGCTTAGGCAGCCCATACATTTATTTCTTTTTTTTTGTGTTTAACCAGCAGGTTGAACAAACGAAAACTCCTTGATTCACCCATCCGCACATTTGATATAGATGGGGTAAACCCTCCTGCTGCTGTATTGACACTGGGGAGCCTTCCTCACTATCATAATGTAATGATCAGTGTTAAAGGGCTATAGCTGGCAGAACTGATAGTTCGAGGGCAAACTCGACAGGCTGGTAGTACACAAGTCTGTGCGTAAACAGATCGACTTGAATACAGCCAACCTGCCCATACATGGATCAAAATTTGGCCTGTCCTTGCTGAACCGGCCAAATTTCAATCCGTGTATGACCGGCCATAGACCTGGGTAAAATCAGCAGTGCTGAAAGGCAGAAAAAAAGGGGAAAAATGTGAGAGCCGTATTTTATGGAGACATTCTCAAATGAAATGCTATGCAGATAAGGTTTGTGTGTGTGTATATATAGATGTGTGTGTGTGTGTGTGTGAGAAAGGAAAATGCAATAAACCACTTGAAAATCTTTACTATTTTATGCATCTTTATAATTATGCCTGCACACAGTTTTGAGGTATCTGCTGTTCCCAGTATGATTTAGGACAGATGCACAGAATATTAAAGCCTAAGTCTGGTCATTTGTAAATATATAAAGGAGAGTAGAGGGTAACTACACGTGCTTCCTTGGCTCCAGTTGTGTGTATAAATATGGGCTTGAGCTATTGAGCCGTGAACACCTTTTCATCATAAAAGTGAAAATGAGCCGAGTAAGTATGTAAAAAGAAAAAAAAAAAGTCTTGTGCCCCACTTTTTGGCTAGAGGAGCAAATATTAAATATTCAAATGCAATACTTGAGTAAAGTGAATAAGTGGGGCGCTAACTCAAATAAAGTAATAGTGACCAGGCACCCGGGGACGATTGTGGAACTCGGAGGCTCGGAGTTTCACAATCGTGCCTGGTGATGACATCACGTAGTGGTGGTGCATTGAGGCAAGTAGTTTGTAGCCCAGAAGAGAGCTGTGTGGTGTCTGTACCGGGCTGAGAGGGAAGCCTTATGTGGAGGAGACTAAAGAGGATATAAGTGGAATCCTGTTCCAATTATTAGAGTTTAGCTATATCTGATCAGAGGCTTTAAGGAGGAGAGGAAATTGTATGAGCCATTGAGGATATCTGACAACGTTATCGCCATTAGGCCTATAGGGGTCTTCATTTGAGGTGAGATGCTGGGGCACACTATTGGTATATTGCGGATGGTGAAAGCAACTGGCACTATACGTGGATGAACTTTATATTTTTTTTTTTTTCTGCACTCTTGCACATTTATTACCATAGGGTCTGTCTGCACAATTGTATGGAGTTCCTTACTTCCTTCCTTAATTCTTGCTGATATCTGCGGGTGGTGATGCAACTGTCACATTACATGTTTGAACTGATTTTTTTGCACCATGTTGCACATTTTTATCAGAACTTTTGCATAAAGCACTTTCATTATTTGTTATTTATCACTGTTGAAAATGATTTATGCACATGCACTTTTAATATTGTGATGTATATTACATTTATTGTTGAGGAATTTGTTTTATATTCATGATTATTTGCACAATATTCAATTAATACCTTGATTATTCATCTACTATTATTTGTTAGCGCCCCATTTATTCACTTTACTCATTACATATTACCTCAAGCTTGTAGTATTGTGCATTTTATTTTCTTTGGAAAACAAAGCATATACATTACCTCTGCAGAGGGGAAGGCTACATGGTGCACTGATGGAATCACTGGCTACGTGCGTCCTCTGAATTATGCTTTTTGCATTTCAATTAAATTCCACCATTAAGCAGGATCAAATTTCACTGTATTTCCTTGGGAAAAAAAGTCTAATTGAATTTGTTAGTGGCTTATTTTATTTGACAGCATCTTAATGTTCTTGATCTGACGAGTTAAACTTGGTTACCCCTATATAATTGCTCCGTAATGCCTCATAGTAGTTTGCATGCTAGATAATAAGCTGCAGTCCTGGCATCCTTTTTATTTTGAATGCTGAGTGAGGAAAATGTTTTGTGTTTTTTTTTTTTTTTTTCTCTGTGGAGTTTCACATTGACTCGGCAGGCACCATAGAACAGCAGCTGTCAGGCTGTGTGAGCTAATTGCAATTGTTGTTTGATTTGGTGTACACAATGTAGTGTAAATTTTACATTCTGGACTACAAACCCTATTTAGTAAGCTCTTGAAAATCATGCTCAGTGACTGTTAAGCAGGATCTGGCAAAAGTCTCATGGCATGGACTTTTACAGTTAATAGTTAAACACACCACCATTGACAAAGGGAGGCCTAGTCTTGTTAATATGTAAGGGTTTCTGCTTTTAAAAAAATAAATAAATAAAAAAAAATATATTTTTGTTTTACTATTTTTTTGACTGCTTATTCCACAAGACTTTGGTCAGACCCTGCTTGACTTCATACACACGGACGTTTCTTAAAAAATAAACAAAACGTCAGGCCCGACGTCAAGGGAAAAAAAAAAGTTGTTTTTCGGCGTTATGCCTTGGCGTTAGTGAGCGTCGGCGTCAATGGGCGTTTTTTTTTTTAAAAATCATCCCTCTGCTATTTTTCAACCTAAAAACATTGGCATCAAAAAACGCCGGTTAACGTCGGTACGGCGTTAGTAAGCGTTTTGCGGCATCGGTGTCAAACGCCAAAACGTTACAGCCTCAGAACGCGCTGCCTGTAGGTTCTAGTTTCTGCTCACTGACGCCGATGCCATCTACAGCTCAAAAACGTCTGCGTTTTTATGGGGCCATTGACTAACATGGAGAGCTGCAAAAAACGCCAGAAAACGCCGGCGTCAAAAAACCTCCGTGTATGAGGCCTAATCATTTTTAAACCAAACCACTGCTGAAGATATACGTCCTAGACTTGAGGGTTTTTTTTTTTTTTTTTTTTTTCTTACAATGATAAAAAATAATCAGCACAATCACCAACTCAACTGTGTATAAAAAGTGCCGCTAACACTTTCCCAATGAAAACACCACAAAAATCTACTACATAAAATAAGTGCAGCGCAATAGGGTATTAAATGTATGTTAGCCCTGGTTCACACTGAGTGTGGAAATGAAATGAGTTCAGCTGAACTGAACATTCCCGCATGTCAGTCCCGATTTTCGTCAGCAATTTCACTGGCATCTGTGTTGGTTTCTACACAGATGCCTATGGAAATTGCACCCAAAATCTCAAAAGGTAGTACAAGAACCACTTTTTAAAATCCGTGCAGCGGCGCAAGTGCGGCATCGCACCGATTAGGGACGGTGCAATTGCTGCCAATTTGGCATGCGATTTGGCACGTCAAATCGCATGCCAAATCTTGTCAATGTGAACCAGGGCTTATACACACATTGAACAAAATTTTTGAAAATCTAGTGCTTGAGATGGGTGTAGCAGAATGCAATGTGAATATAAACTATACTCCTTGATCAGACTACACTCTGCTGGACTCGTGATCAGAAAACAAACATAATAATGTGAACAACAATCAACCTATAGTAAACGAGGTTGAAAAAAGACACAAGTCCATCAAGTCCAACCTATGTCAAGTCCAACATATATCTGAAGAGTTCCATATATAAAGTGAAAACCTCTATGTGATAGATAAGTGACAGTTCATGTATTTTCACAGTGCGTCTTGTGACCCAATGCCTGCTCACCTCAAATACCAGAGCCCACTACAGAGTCATATATGCCTCTGACCGACTCCTCCTATGGGAGGTACAGTAAGCACTCCTCTTCCTCTTGTCTTGGGGTATAGCTGCTGCCTTTCCCTCCTAGCTCCTCAGTCATCAGCATAATAAGCCATAAAATAAAGCACACCATATTACTCTTTATTTCCAAACATTTATTATGAACCAAAAAAGATTAAAACACTTACAAGGATATCAAGATAACAAGCATTCCAAATCCTCAGCTCACCACACTGATACTGGTAACAGGTTTCGGCTCTTCCCCCCATATGCGTTATGTCCTCAGATTGGGCTTCTTCAGTAGGGGGTGGACCTGAAATCGAATGAGCCCTTAAATAGCCTAACATCTAATATTCATAATGACCTGTCTATGCAAAGGAATCTGGAAGTGACGAGGCCGATATATACTCCTGTTATCTATTAATTAATTGCCAACCAATTATGTATTGGCCCGCTCCCCTTCTCCTCGCTATGCCCCATTCATATTTTGGTATTTGAAGTGAGCAGGTATTGCAACTTAAGGTGGTGGGTCACCAGAAGTACTGATCTGTCACTTATTCATCATAGTGGTTTTCACTTTATATATGGGACTCTTCAGATCTACAGTATCTCACAAAAGTGAGTACACCCCTCACATTTTTGTAAATATTTTCTTATATTCATGTGACCACACTGAAGAAATGACACTTGGCTACAATGTAAACTAGTGAGTGTACAGCTTGTATAACAGTGTAAATTTGCTGTCCCCTCAAAATAACACAACACACAGCCATTCGTTTATCTTGGTCTCATCAGACCACAGGTCATGGTTCCATTAATCCATGTCCTTAGTCTGCTTGCCTTCAGCAAACTGTTTACGGACGTTCTTGTGCATCTTCTTTAGAAGAGGCTTCCTTCCGGGATGACAGCCATGCAGACCAATTTGATGCAGTGTATGGCGTATGGTCTGAGCACTGACAGGCTGACCCCCACCCCATTCAACCTCTGCAGCAATGCTGGCAGCACTCATACTTCTATTTCCCAAAGACAACCTCTGGATATAACACTGAGCACATGCACTCAACTTCTTTGGTCGACCATGGTGAGGCCTGTTCTGAGTAGACCAAGAAATATTCCTGAGAAGGGGAGCAAAAAGAGGCTTACCAAATGACCACAAGTATATATGGGTGTATATATATGAAAATATCAAATATTAACCCATTCCGGACCGCATCGCGTACATTTACTGCTGCAGAGTGGCACACACCAGCAGCTGCACGCTCACATTCCTGCCGCACGCTCCCTGAGTGGGGCCGCGGGTCGGGTGGACTCTGTTAGAGAAGAGTGGGGAACCATCAATGTAAACACGGCAGTTCCCTGCTGTGTCAGGCAAAACTGACGTTTTGAGGCATTTGGGCATTTTTTTCAGCTGCCCCTGAACTTTCCTCTATCTTATCAGTTAATTTACGCAGGTTTGTTTAAGGTCGTTTCCAGGTAGTTGAGTTTAAAGGCTTTTTTTTGGAACGCAAAAAAATGGGTTCAGATGGCAGTTCATTTGAAATGCCAAACAGCTTGTAAACGCCGCTAAATGCACCTAAACGTGGTAACGCGCATCTAGAACAGTTTCGTTAACAGGCATTTCCATTCTAATTTTTTTTTTAAAACGCTCCTAGACGCAAACACGGCAAAACGGCAGTTTTAGACGCTGGATTCTAGCTGTCAAAAAAAACGTTCAGGGGAGGTTGATATAGCATCCCATGTAAATGGAGCCTTAATGTCAATGGTGTCAAAAATGTCCATGTCCGCCGCAAAAATCGCAGATTGCTGCCATTACTGGTTAAAAAAAAATAAAAAAATGTAAATACGGTATAAATTAATTCTCATGGTTTGTAAATGCGGCAACTTTTGCGCAAACCAATCAAACGCTGATTTGTATTTTTTTTTTTTTTTAACCACAAATATGTAGAAGTATAAATATTGGCCAAAACTGATGAATAAATGTTTTTTTATATATTTTTTTGGATATGTATTATAGCAAAAAAGTGTGTGTGTGTGTGTGTGTGTGTGTGTGTATATATATGTATATATATATATATATATATATATATATATATATATATATATATGTGCACATGTCTCTTGTGTTTTTGTATCGCTCACATTGCCCAAATTGGCACCTTTAGCCAGGTACTGTTTGACAGGGGGTCATTCCACCGGTTTGAATAATTTTATAGTTGATACCTCCATAATCTATTAATAAATATTTGATAATTTCATGTATATACTTGTGGTCATTTATTAAGCCTCTATTTGTTCTCCTTCTGGGGAATATTTCTTGGTGTATGTTTGTGCCAGGCTTGTTTGACCTACCTATATGGTAATACAGGGTTATCTGGAATTTATATCACACTGCAGCTATCACCTACTGTTAATAGTTCTTATCTGTTCTGAGTGGAACCTGTCCTGTTAAACCACTATAAGGTCTTGGCCCCCGTGCTGCAGCTCAGTTTCAGGGTCTTGGCAATCTTCTTATAGCCGAGGCCATCTTTATGTAGAGCAACAATTCTTTTTTTCAGATCCTCAGAGTTCTTTGCCATGAGGTTCCATGTTGATCTTCCAGTGACCAGAGAGTGAGAGAGAATGCCAAATTTAACACACCTGCTCCCCATTCACACCCTGAGACCTTGTAACACTGAGTAACGTGACACTGGGGAGGGAAAATTGCTAATTGGGCCCAATTTGGACATTTTTACTTAGGGGTGTACTCACTTTTGTTTCCAGTGGTTTAGACATTAATGGCTGTGTGTTGAGGAGTTATTTTGAGGGGACAGCAAATTTACACTGTTATACAAGCTGTACACTCACTACTTTACTTTGTAGAAGTGTCATTTCTTCAGTGTTGTCACATGAAAAGATAGAATAAAATATTTACAAAAATATGAGGGTTGTACTCACTTTTGTGAGATACTGTATGTTGACTTTTGTTCACATTATTATGTTTTCTGATCATGAGTCTTGCAGAGTGTAGTCTGATCAATGAGTATAGTTTATATACACATTGCATTGTACTACACCAATCTCAAGCCCTATATTTTCAATTTTGTTTAATGTGTGTATAGCATACATTTATATCCTTTAGCGCTCCCCTTTTATGTTGTAGTAGATTTGTTGTGTTTCTCCTGTTTGTCACCAAAAACCTAAAAATAAAAAAATTCCCTGTGGCGCAATAGTATAGAATTATATTACTAATTGTATGACAGTAACAGCAACTGTGTCTGTTGCAGCGTGTCAGATTTACCTTCCTGCAGGGGTTGGTTGATGCATTCATAGAATTCAGGAGTCCAATCGAGGGAAGTATTAAGCTCAAGTAGTGGCAGCTGTCAGTAAGATAGTGAAGTGTGAGCCCACAACACAGATCCTAGAATATATGGGAATGAAGAGACTCATGTGCACAGCCCAAGGGGACACTTCAGTGCATTTAGTTGCCCTAGAGAATAGGACTGCTGTCTGCTTTATGAATCGGTAAGGTACTGTGCCAGCTGGTTACATGCATTGAAAGTGAGGCCCTCTTTACCCCCTGCAATGTTCTGGCACCAGCTGGATTTATCAGGGATGGCCACTGACTGGGTTTTGAAACGTTAAGTTGTTTTGGTAATCGTAATACCCAATGGTTTGATTTGAATGTATTTTTTTACACTTTAGTTAAGTGGCAGTAAATCTTGATTTAACATTCTTAGAAGTCCCACCCTGCATTAAGATATGTAATGATTCCTTCACACATGTGCAACCATTCAAGAAAGGTGCTGTAAAAGGGGCACACTAATGTTTTGGGGTGGGGGATGCAATAAACCTAAAAACAAATTTGAATATATTATTAGATGTGATGGCTGCATTTAAAGTTTTTTTTGTGTTTTCACCTGCTGGTCTGGTCTGTAAGTCTGTTGTTTTACAACTACCTTTAGCAGTCTAAGCTGTCCTGCAAAATTGGCAGTAAGAGGGTTGAGACAAGCCATTTACCACTAATCAGGAAGCTTACAATGACAAGCTTTTATTTATGTAAAACATTTCGCTGTAACAGCTTAACACATGTTAGCTGGAGTTCAGCTTTAATTTGTTACTCAAGCCTATTTAAAGCGGAGCTAAACTTCCACTGTAGTATGCTGCAAGCAGACAGTTTTCTTCTTTTATTGCAGAAGTAACATGTAATGTCTCTTTTGCAATAAAATATGATGGCCTCCTGCATATGTGCTGGAGTGACAGCACGGTCTGCCGGCCAATGAAGATGTCCAAAAACTAGCACACAGGAGACGATGCCAGTGAGAGACAGAACCTTTGGAGGAAAAGTGAGTATAGTGGCTCCCTTTTAGTTCTATTTTACATCTGCTAATGCATTTAACACTATGCTCTTCCCAGATTGACAATGCTGCTGTCCAGAGGTATCTCCATTCATTCAAAGTGGAGACTGGAAGTGCAACTGGTTGGATCACCAGGTGAAAAAGAAAAAAAAAAAGAAAACCAAATGTGACCACCGTGTTTTAAGGATTGGTAAACTGCAATTACATTTTTGATTTGGGTTTTATACTGCTTTAACTACTTAAGATCCATCCTATAGCAGTTTTACTGCTACAGGGTGGCACCTGTGCACTGGATCATGTTTATATACATGATCCAACACTTCCGGGTGGAGGGCACACGTGTGCAGGAGGCGGCTTGCTTCCGCTGTGAGGAAGCCGATTGGCGGCTGCGTGGTACCCAATGCCCTCCGGGAACCCGCCGATTTGATCCAGTGATGTGCACAAGCGCAGTGGCTCCAGCTGCTGTCACTCTCCTCATTAGACTGATAACAGCAGGAGCCAATCGCTCCCGCTGCAGTCAATAAAAAGCTGTGCCATGGCAGGGGGGAGCGGGGCCGAGTCCCGCTATCTGCCAATGGACTCAGCATCTGGTCTGCTCTGTGCAAAACCATTACACAGAGCAGGTAAGTATATAGGCATGTTTGTTTTTTTTGTCTTTTTTTTTTTTTTTTGAATTGAACGTTTAAAACCACTTTAAGACAGCCTTTCTCAAGTGGTGTGCCAGGACATCCTGGTTGAAAAAGGCTGTCGGATTTGACTGAACTCCTGTCACTCCCCAAACAGCACAGCAGGAGCTTGGTCAACACAGTGCAGTTAAAAGCAGTGGCAGGGGGAGGCATCTTTCTGAATCCTGAGCTCTATGCCTTCCCCTACTGGAAAGTGCCCGGCCAGCACCGCCCACAGCTGTGCCCTGAGAGTCTGATGAGAGAAAAATCAGTGCCCAAAGGGAATCCGAAGGGTGGGTGAAGTTTGGCCTGCAGAGGTTTAGCGCAGAGTGGGGTACATAGGTGTGCCAACAGGGTTTTGGGGGTACAGAGGTGAGCAGAGGGAATGTTGATGTGTGCAGGTGAACACAAAAGGGTTTGGGGTACAGTGACCAGATGATGGGGTTTGTGGTACAAAAGTATCCTAACGGGGGGGAGAGTTGGGGAACAGAAGTGAGCAGACGGCAGGGGATTATGATGCAGAGGTTATCAGATGGGTTCTGGGGTGCAGAGAAAAGCAGGGGGTTTGGGGTCCAAAGCTGGGCAGAGTGGGATTGGGGTGCAGAGGTTAGCGCACAGGGGAACATGCAGTGTAATTGTGCAGCCTATTCATTTGAATGAGCCAAAATTGCACTGCAACAAGGAGAAAGTAGAGCATGCACACCAAACTGTATGGTACTGCAGTTTATTATTTTTATTATACTATAATTTTAATAATGTTTATGGGGCATTATTTAGGGAAACTATACCAAAAGACCTCATTCACACCAGTGTACGTAAAGTGGTTGTAAACCCCAGTCATAAAATTTGAACTAAGCACACACCTGTAGTGTTTCATTCTCTGTCTCCAAAGCTCTGCGTGTTGTTTCTTCCTGGTGCTTCATTCCTCTGTTATCAGCATGAGTCCCTTCTGAGAAGTGACACATGAGATATTTGTGTCAGGGAGAAAGATAAGCACACAGCTTGTTTTTACAGAATACAGCTCTGAAAGTTCCTTTGTTCCTGTGCCCTGTGTGGAGGGGGGGTTGTCTCTCCAGCTTTCACACAGTGTATAAGAGCTGTAACTGAAGTTCTCTGCCCCCCTCCTCTCTGCTCCTCATAGATGTATAAGGATTTTATCACAAATTCGCATTTTTGAAGGGTTGTAGACCAGAGAAGACTGCGGAATAACAAGCAAAACCTATGTAGGAGGGTTTGTTTCATCTCTATCATCTGAGGCTATTAATTTCAATGGGTATATGTGAGGGTTTACATCCACTTTACACGTACTCTTGTGCGAGGGCAGTGTTTGCCTGCACAGGTGTGTCTATTGACATTCATGTATGTGTCCCAGAATGTAGTTATGAGTTTGGGGACATGCACCGACGTGGATGTCAACTTGGGAGCAGCGTCTGTGTCCGTGCCGCAATCAATTGTAGTTAAGGGTGACAAGGGCAGCCACAAAAGTAAATAAGCCCTAAATGTTTTTTTTTCAGTTGTTGACTGGTGGTTGGCGCTTTATTTTACCTCCACAGTTAGAAAAGACAAGAATAATAATTAGGTATAGGACTAGAAAATACAAGAATAGTGAATATTTAGCTTCCAGGAAGATCAGTTCTCCTCTAGAATAGAACCTTGGTCACTCTGAGCTTCAGTCAAAGATTTGTTTTGGGGGAAGGAGGTACATGTAAATGTGCTTATCAGTTAATTTGTGGTTAGTGTTTTAAAAACAAAACTAACAAATAGTGCGCTATATTGGGCAAGTCATCAGCCAAAAAACTGTTATGTCACCTCAAAAGAAACTCCTCCAGTGGTGAATATAGTGCGTCAGACCACTCACCAGACCATCATTCAAGTAACAGCAAAATGAACAGGGGATATGGCACCCAAAGTGTTGTCAGTTGGTTCTCCACAGTGATATCCCTCCACCAATCTTATACATTCACCAGAAGATGAACCAAGATAAACCATGTACTGCTGTGAAACGGTGTAGTAGAACCCTTGACAACGTGTTTGAGCACGAAAAGCATCAGGAGGGGCCTACATGCTGACAAAATCACTGCCATGTCCACGTGGTAGGACAAGCATTTTTTTCTCTTGTAAGTTTTTTTATGGCCATTTTTATGTGTGCATGTACCTCCCTTTTTATCCAATAAATAGACTATACTAGCACCATTCTGGCTCCTGCTGGTGAGCTTCTTTACACAGTGTACACTCCATCGGAAGTGATCGTGGAACTACTGCAGCAGGACTCAATTTCTACTACACCGCTTCACAGCAGTACAAGACTTGGTTCATCTTCTGGCGAGTGCATAAGATTGGTGGAGGAATATCACAGTAGAGAACCATCTGACAACACTTTGGGTGTCATATCTGCTGCTAATTTTGCTGTTACTTGACTGATGTCTGGTGAGTGTTCTGACACTATATTCACCACTGGATGAGTTTCTTTTGGGATGACGTACGTTTTTTGGCTGAAACCAAACTCTGTGTTTGCCAGAATACTGCCCATATTACAGATCTAATAAATGTATTTATTTCAATCATTTAATTGATCATATACAGTGAGGGAGAAAAGTATTTGATCCCCTGCTGATTTTGTACGTTTGCCCACTGACAAAGAAATTATCAGTCTATAATTTTAATGGTAGGTTTACTTTAACCACTTCAGGACCGCCCGCCGTCATAATACGGCGGCAGTTTGAAGTGGAATGCCGTTGTGGCAGCAGATAGCTACCATAACCCCGGTATCTATTTTTCAGGCGTCGATTCCGCATCAGATAAGTGGTCTTTGCCGCGAGATCTCCTTTATCAGCAGCGGGATAGGTGCCCTTGCCACTTTCTGGTCATCTCCGCCGCTTGCCGGACCCGGCGGAGATGATCGCGTCCACCCCCCCCCCCCCCCAGTGTCCGTGAGCCGAGTGAGCTGCTGAAGCTGTTCACCCGGCTCCATAACATGGC
>BLSH010119132.1:779250-789910 GCA_018402905.1 Glandirana rugosa
ACAATCGGTCGTGATGTCTTCTTTTTCTAAACCCCCACGAATAAAGTCTACTAACGTTTTGCTCTTTTGTCACACTGGTACGTCACCCTTTCGTTTATCTTAATACCCTACATAGTCATCTCCCTAGTGGTCGTCCTCCTTCCTCTAAGGCTAAGGAGATATATCTAGAAATTACTCTGGAGTGAAGCTTATGACACAGGTCAAGACCTCTGGAGTGATTGTTTTTCTATTTTATCTTGCTCAAGTCTCTGCCCATTGTCTTTACCACTTTCCAGACCCCCCTATTTTGCATAGTTTTCGCCTCCTGAACCTTATTAACCCCCTTGATGTATTTAAAGGTTTCAATCATGTCTCCCCTTTCCCTTCTTTCCTCCAGACTGTACATATTAAGTTCCTGAAGTCGCTTTTGATACGTTTTATCCCCCCAGACCTTTCACCATTTCTGTTACCCGTCTCTGAACTCGTTCTATTTTATCTTTTTGTTAGTGAGGTCTCCAGAACTGGACACAGTATTCGAAGTGAGGTCTCATTAAAGATCTATATAGAGGAATCGGAATCTCCTTCCTCCTGCTGGTGATCCCTCTACTGATACATCCCATAATTCTATTTGCTTTCCCACTGCATGGTCACACTGTTTTCTCGTTTTGCAATCATCTGAAATAAGCACCCCCAAATCTTTTTCTTCTGTAGTGCTGGCTAACACTGTATCCCCAATGCTGTACTCTCTAAGGGGGTTGTTATTCCCTAGGTGTATTTTGACATTCAGAAATATTGAACTGCAGTCTCCACTGCTTTGACCAATCTTTCAGCAACGCCAAATCATGTTGCATGTTTTACACCTCCAGGGATATCAACCCTATTACACACCTTTGTATCATCAGCAAAGAGACATACCTTGCCCAACAAACCTTTAGTTAGATCACTTGCATATACAGTTAGGTCCATATATATTTGGACACAGGCACAATTTAAATTTTTTCAGGTATTTACCTAAACATATTCACACTATATTTATATAACAGATATGGGCTGAAAGTGCACACTCTCAGGTTTAATTTGAGGGCATGTACATCCAAATTGGAGGAAGGGTTTATAAATTACAGCTCTTAAGAATAGCCATCCCCCTTTTTCAAGGGACCAAAAGTAATTGGACATTTGAATCAAAAGCAGTTTCATGGGCAGGTGTGGGCTACTCCGTCGAAATTTCTTCATTAAATTAAGCAAGTAAAAGGGCTGGAGTTGATTCTAAATGTGGTATTTGCATTTGGAATCTATTGCTGTGAACCTACATCATGCCTTCAAAGGATCTGTCCATGCAAGTGAAACAGTCCATTGTAAGGCTTCAAAAACTAAACAAATCCATCAGAGAGATAGCCGCAACATTAGGAGTGGCCAAATCAAATGTTTGGTACATTCTGAGGAAAGAACGCACTGGTGAGCTCAGCAACATAAAAAGACCTGGACGTCCACAGAAGACAGCAGTGGTGGATGAGATCGCAGGATCCTCTCTATGGTAAAGAAAAACCCATTCACAACATCCAGACAAGTGAAGGACACTCTCCAGGAGGTGGGCGTATCATTGTCAAAGTCTACAATCAAGAGAAGGCTTCATGAGTGCAAATACAGAAGGTTCACCACAAGGTTCAAACCACTCATAAGCCTGAAGAATAGAAAAGCCAGAATAGACTTTTACCAAAAAATATCTAAAAAAAAAAAAAAGCTAGACCAGTTCTGGAAAAGCGTTCTTTGGACGAATGAAACTAAGATTAATCTGTACCAGAATGACGGGAAGAAAACAGTGAGGAGAAGGCTTGAAACAGCTCATGATCCAGAGCACACGTCATCTGTAAAACATGGTGGAGCTTGCAGTGTTATGGCATGGGCATGCATGGCTTCCAATGGCACTGGGTCATTGGTGTTTATTGATGATGTGACAGAAGCAGCCGGATGAATTCTGCAGTGTTTAGAGAGATACTGTCAGCCCAGATTCAGCCAAATGCAGCAAAGTTGATTTGATGGCATTTCACAGTACAGATGGTCAATGATCCAAAACACACTGCAAAAGCAACCCAGGAGCTTTTGAAGGAAAAGAAGTGAAATATTCTGCAATGGCCGAGTCACTCACCTGATCTCAACCCAATTGAGCATGCATTTCACTTGCTAAAAGCAAAACTAAAGGCAGAAAGACCCACAAGCAAAGAACAAATGAAGGCAGCTGCAGTTAGAGCCTGGCAAAGCATCAGAAAGGAGGAAACCCAGTCTTTGGCAATGTCCATGGGTTCCAGTCATAAGACAGTCATTGCCAGTATAGGATTCTCAACAAAATATTAAAAATGAACATTTTACTTATGATTATATTAATTTGTCCAATTACATTTGAGTCCCTAAAAATGGGGGGCTGTGTATAAAACTGGTGGCAGTTCCTAAAATTTGTACTTGATATTTATGTTCAACCCCTTGAATTAAAGCTGAAAGTCTGCATTTCAAATTAATTTAGATTGTTTCATTTTAATTTTATTCTGGTGGCATACAGAGCCAAAAGTATGAAAAGTGTGCCTTTGTCCAAATATATTTGGACCTAACTGTAGGTTAAATAGAACAGGACCCAGTACAGAGCCTTGTGGCACCCCACTAGTGACTGGTCTCTGTTCTCAGTGAACCCCATTTACAACCACACTCTGGGATCTATCCTTTAGCCGACTGCATATCCACTGAACCACCCAAGGGTTGAGTCCCAGCTTGTACAACTTTTATATTAGATCATTATGTGGAACTGTATCAAATGTCTTGCTGAAATCAAGATACGCTATGTCCACAGCACCACCCTGCTCCAAAACACTGGTAATATAGTCAAAAAATTCAATCAGATTTATCTGACACGATCTGCCCTCAGTAAAGCCATGCTGCTTTGGGTCCAGCAAGCTGTGTATTTTTAGGTAATCAACGATCCTTCTTTTGAGAAGTGATTCCATTAACTTGACTACAATTGATGTTAAACTCACTGGGCTGTAATTGCCAGCTTCTACCTTGCTGCCCTTCTTGTGGATAGGTACAATATTGGCTATCTGCCAATCATGGGGAACTTCTCCTGTTAGAAGAGATTGATTAAAAAGATCAGTTAATGGTCCAACAACTATATCTTGAAGTTCTCTTAGAACTCTGGGATGAATAACATCAGGGCCCATTGCTTTATTAAGCTTTAACCGAGCCAGTTCCTCTGCCACTTCTGTCTCCAGATATCCTATAAATGAACCATCATTACTAGAACGAATATGATTCCTTAACGTATCATTAGTGCAGTCTATTTCTGAGAAGACTGAACAGAAGTAATTGTTTATATGGTTTGCTACAGCCTGGTCTCCCTCAACATGTGTTGTGCCTCGTTGTAATTTTAGTGATCCCATTTTGTATTTTTTTCCTTCTATCACTAATGTACCTAAAAAAAGGTTTTATCTCCTTAATAGACTTAACAATTTCCTCCTCTTTCTGTGCTATTGCAGCACTGATGATGTGTTTGGCCTCCTTTTTGTCTATTTTTATGCTGTCAGCTACACCTGTTTCCTTGAATCTTCTATACCCTATTTTTTTTTCCTTTACCAACCTACTTACCTCTTTAGTGAACCATATTGTTTTTTTCTTCTGTTTATTCTTACTAACTTGCCTGATACATAATCTAGTTGCCTCCAGGATGGTAGACTTTAATAGTGCCCACTGATTACTTACTGTCATTTTACTCCAACCTTTCAGTTAATTTTTTAGAAATTTACCCATTTCAGAAAAAAATGTCCTTTTTAAAATCTAAAACTTTTGTTTTTGTATATGACGTTTCAGTTCTTGTTTTAATGTCAAACCAAAGACATTGGTGATCACTAGAACCCAAATTATCTCCCACCTAAACATCAGACAGTTGGTCCCCATTTGTCAGCACTAGGTCAAGAATATGATCACCTCGGTTTGGGCTTTTTACTAACTGTTTTAGAGCAACCCCATTCAGTCCTTCCATTACATACCTTTCATATAAATGCGTTTATCAGATGACTCCTGATTTTGAGTTTGTTGAAAGAGCGATCATGATCTTTTACCCAAGTCCTACCACCCCTCATTTGCCATCCATTTAGTTAAAGGTCTATGCTAAAAATGTAGAATGACCTTCAGCTGAAAAAGGGCTGCAGATCGGCCTTTTCTGTTCATGTACATTTTCTAAAAACACCATGATCAGTATATGCTGCTTTTTACTTTGGAAGGGATGGCTATGTTCGAAGTGCACTAAACTGTGTAATTATGCCCGTCCATATCACACAAATCCTGCTTTAATTCCATTTAATGTGGGCAAAGCATAATTGCTTTCATTTGTTACAAGTATCTGCACAGACTTAGATTGTTGTTAATCATGCAAATGACTTAATTTATTTAGGATTTTATGTGCAAGGAAATAATTACCAAAATGAGGATGTTTGCACCGTTTATTTTTCTGCAATAATAACAGAATCACTGAGTGATATAATATGGCTTTTCTACTCAAACTAGTGAACAGCTTTAAAACTGTAGAAAATGAATACAATTAAACATTATCTGAGCCGATACAGCCTGATGTCTTAAAAGCCTAGAACAACCTTTGATATTTGTTTCTTCTGTTACAATGGGGTAGAGCACATGCATTATTCACAACGGCCATTTTTTTCTTTGCTATGAATGAGCCACACGTTCCAAAACGGGAGACTGAAAGCTGACTGCTTCATTGAAATTAAAATTTCTACCCAGCTCATAGTTGCCATGGTTAACTTAACTGCCATGTTCCTAGGAATTGAGGGCATGAAATCCCCTTCAATGGTTGTTAGGAAATCAACATAAATTACATGCCTTCAGATATGTGCTTACACTTCCAGTTTTTAGCTCATAGAGTAAGTGACATTCGGCAGACTACTGTGACACAGGCTTTTCAATGAGCACTCCGTTAGTCAGCTGGAAATATAGGGGAGGGAAGTAGTTTCTCATTTGGCTGGCTTGATGTTTGCTGGAAGGTCTTTTTAAAGTAGTAGAGGATGCCTAGGTCATCTAAAGTGTGTTCCCCACACACACGGCCAATGTGTACGGTAAAGTCTACAGGCTTGGAAAGATCAGATTGTAAATGGATAGAAAAATGGCTAAAAGAGAGAATTCAGAGAGTAGTGGTTAATGATTCTTACTCTGAATGGTCTAAGGTTATCAGTGTTGGGGCCCTTACTTTATGTCTTTATAAATGATATAGGGTCTGGGATTAAAAGTACCATTTCAGTGTTTGCAGATGACACCAAGCTATGCAATGGAATAACGTCCTTACAGGATGTCTCCAACTTACAAGCAGACTTCAATGCACTGTTTAATTGGTCGACTATGTGGCAAATGTGGTCTCATATTGATAAATGTAAAGTTATGCACTTGGGGACTAAAAATATGAAGGCATCATACATACTAGGGGGGAGTACAACTGGGGGAATCTATGGTGAAGGACCTGGGTGTTCTGGTAGGTAATAGGCTTAATAATAGCATGCAATGTCAAGCTGTGGTTTCCAAACCAAGCAAAATCCTTTCTCTTATTAAATCGGTTGTACACCCGAAGTAAAAAAAAGACACAAACCTGTAAGGCAAAGGCATAATGAGCTAGTATGCACCGCATACTAGCTCATTGGGAAATACCTCAGAACTAAGCTCCCACAGGGCCGCCCGGTCACCGATGAGGGAGCTGACATTTTCCCTCAGGGCTTCTTTTCCGGGTTCGCGGCTCTGGCGCTGAGAGTGGCCAGAGCCGCGATGACGTCACTTCCGTGCATGCGCGCAGGAGCCCTCCATTCCGGCAGGGTATGCCGGACCCTCACTGCGCATGTGCTGCTGGTGTCAGCTGCTGCATGCAAGGTGAATATCTCCTAAACCGTACAGGCTTAGGAGATTTGCATTTTACCTACAGGTAAGCCTAATTATTGGCTTACCTGTAGGTAAAAGTGACCTTGGAGGGCATACAACAGCTTTTAGATGTATGGACTCCAAAGAGAGAAATATCATTTGCCCCTGTACAAATCATTAGTAAAACCTCATCTGGAATATGCAGTTCAGTTTTGGGCACCAGTTCTCAAAAAGGATATTGGGGAACTGGAGAAAGTGCAGAGAAGAGCAACCAAACTAATAAGAGGCATGGAGGAGCTCAGCTATGAGGAAAGATTAGCTGAACCGAGTTTATTCTCTCTGGAGAAAAGGAGATTAATGGGATATATGATCAACATGTAGAAGTACAGAAGTGGTCAATATAGTGAACTTGATGTAAAGTTATTCACTTAAGTAAGTGTTCACACCAGAGCGACTTGCCATGCAATTTGACAGTTTCAATTGCGTGACATGTTGCACCCCATTACCAGCATTGGAACCTGTCCTATCATTCCGACTGTCACAGCGATTATGAAAAAGGTTCCTGCACTACTTTTTACCGATTTTCATTGTGACTTGCATAGACCTCTTAAATGAAAATGAAATCGGCAGTGCAAATCACACTGATGTGCAGCTTTGAAAGTGCACTGAAGTAGCTTTATGTCAACCAGGGCTTAAGGTCATGACAGAGGACAAGAAACCACTCTCAATGTCTGGAGGAAAAGGGATTTAATCTCCAAATACGGAAAGGTTTCTTAACAGTAAGAGCTGTGAAAATATGGAATAGACTCCCTCAAGAGCTGGTTCTGTTCAGCTCAGTAGATTGTTTTTTAAAAAAAAGGCCTGGATTACTTCCTAAATGCACATAATATAACTGGATACTAATATTTATAGGTAAAGTTGATTTAGGGAATATCTGATTTGCCTTTTCGGGGATCAGCAAGGCTTTTTTCCCCTGCTGGAGCAAATTGGATCGTGCTTTATTGGGGTTTTTTCCCTTCCTGTGGATCAACTGCGCAGGTATAGGATAGTGTATATGGAGGTTTTCTATTTGCATTATTTTTCAATGTTGGTTGAACTGGATTGACTTGTCTTTTCTTCAACCAGATTAACTATGTAACTAATTACATGTGACTATTAAAAACCCCCCAAAAAACCTGGCGGGGTTGATGAATATGCATATCAATTGTTGAGGGTTTTTTGAACAGAACTATCCCCAGCCAGTTTTTTGGGTGTTGTAATAGTCAAAGCCATTTCTAATTTGTATTGTGATACCGGAACACAAATCTTTTATGCAAAAAATATTTTAATGGTTTTATTTCTTTATAAAATTAAAGCATGCATATGTTTTTATTATATTGTTTTTTTTTGCCTTTTAAAAAGTCCTATGGGAGAGAAATGTACTTTTTTTAGTGCTTTTACTATACTAAACCTTTCAATCAACCTTTTAAATTGTTCCCTTTTTTTTTTTTTTTTTTTTTTTTTAGCCAGTTTAAAGGAAAATTAGTGGAGGGAAAAAGTCTCCTTAACCAATCCTTTCTTACATATAAACTCACTGGCCACTTTATTAGGTACACTTTGCTAGTACTGGGTTGGACCCCCTCTTTCCTTCAGAACTGCCTTAGTTCTTCATGGCATAGATTCAACAAGGTATTATTATCAATATTATGATATTGACATTACACAGTTGCAGCAGATTCATTGGCTGCACATCCATGATGCAAATTTCCCATTCCACCACATCCCAAAGGGGCTCTATTGAATTGAGATCTGGTGACTGTGGAGGCCATTGGAGTACAGTGACCTCATTTCATGTTTAAGAAACCAGTGGTGAGATGTTTTGAGCTTTGTGATATGGTGCATTATCCTGCTGGAAGTAGCCATCAAAAGCTCTTCATTAAGCTCAGGTCGCTCCAGGTGATTGTGTGCCAGCTTTGCATCCTCATAGAATGCCCAAGTATCTGCAAGATTTAGGTGTACTACAACTAGCACCCTTCCACTTCTGCTGCCTTTATTTTAGTCTCTCGCTGTAAAATATGGCTTCTTTAATGGTAGAAAGAAGTGGCAAGAAGCAAGTTGGAGCAGCGACCATGGAATTTGGTTGCACTCAAGAGCTACCTGGGATTTCAGTTTAGGTGGAACATGTTTTATTTCTTTAGGAGTTAAGATGGATACATGGTCAGCGGGCTGAATGGAAGAAACGGAGCCAATTCCCCAACACTCATTCGAGGTGGATGCAGGAATACTCCCTGATGTGTCATTGTCTTTAGGAGTCAGCTGGACAACTCTGCTGTCAGGATATATTAATAAGCACTATAGTGCCAATCAACCTAAAGTTTTTCAACAAGCCAGCTCATGAGAAGTCAAATGGCCGTAGTGACTGGATCTTAATCCATGTATGGCCTTCTTTAATCCATGTATGGCCTTCTTTAGAGTTTGGTTACGTTTGAAGTCAGGGATGTAAATGAACACTTTCATTTATACTCCTGTTATGGCAGTGAAATTCCTGCACAATGAGCTACCTGGACTAAGTTGTTGCCACCAAATAAAAATCATACTTTGTCCAGGATCACAAGTGTTCAATCCCATAACCGATGAAGTTCACCTACCCCTAATTGTATCAAACAATGCAAAAAGCTAGAATAATTTCCCTGCATTTCTATGTCACAAAGCCTTTTTTCTCAACAGAGTTCTTTTTGGAGAATGTTAGCAGTGTACATTCTTCAGACTTCAATCAGTGTTTTCTTTAATGGGAAGTGGAACACATGCTCTTTCACCTTTTGTAAAAGAAATCACTCCCTGCTTACCATGCGGTGTGATTGCCTATCCTGGCAGGGTGCAAAAGCCTTTATCTTCATGAAGAACTTGGATCAGGTCTTCAAACTCTTCAATACAAAAAGGCCTGTTTAAAGCATTCTCTACAGTATGGTAACATAATTAACAGTTCAGATTTTCTCCAAATGGTTTTTATATGACGTCCAAAACGTTAAAACCTTACACAGTCCATACCATTTACCCAGAACAGGTGGTAATTTTATATAAAATGCCAATCTGGGTTTTTTTTCTTTAGAGTTATGAATTGCCAATACTGTTAATTTTCTTGATGGTGAGAAGCTTATTTGTGCCAATTGTAAAGCAGAAAATTATTACTGGCTGGACCCTTCTGGCAAGTTTTCACATCTCTGAATAGTAAATGTCATTCTTCTCCCAGTGTCGACTGGCAACATGGCAGAAATGTGTTTACTATTCTGCATCCAATTCTATTCATATAAGCTCTATTGCATTCACTACCTGATTGGAACCCCTTTTCAGTATTCTCATTAGCTGATCAGATTGTAGCATTGTACAAACTGGTATTCATCTGCAAAGCACACACAAGCTGTATGCAGCAAGAACTGTAATTAAGGCCAAAATGATGCTGCAATAATTCTTTTTATGTCAATGGTGTGTCTCTAAGGTTGCATTAATTGTTGTCATGGGTCAAGATTAATATAACCGTGTCAGAAAAAAACTTGCTTTGCTTAACAGAATTTGGGTAGTGAAACCCACTGTGGGGGAATCTGCAAAGCTTAGCAAATGGAAGCAATCCTTAGTTATTTTAACACACAAGAATAAAAAAACAACTTAGAAGAGGAGTATGGGATTTCCTTTTTTGTCGAAAACATAACTGCCTAGATGGATGCTGCATCTGTCCCTCGCCAGCTCTAACGCTGAGAACCGAGCGATCTACCACCGCCTAAAGAGCTGCTGAATGTACTCCTTGGAGCACTGGGCTGTGGAAGGGGTGGGAGCTGAGATGGGTGTCGGTCCAGGCATGTGGGCAGATCCTGACCATATGGTCACGATCCTTCCGAGCCTGGACCGGCTTTGTGATATCAGTGGGCTTCAGCCCGTTTGCTGAAAACGGGTCACAGGAGTGCAGAACTGGCTGCGCTCCTGTGATCCACAGGAGAAGTACAGCCAAACAGGCATTGGCTGTACTCCTTTAGAACAAAATGCTAACTTAATAATGTGGAGTGTCAGCCAACTGGACTTTTCAACACCCCTACCCACCCCCCACAATTAACTGGGTTTTTACAGTTCTTTAAATTGTCCTAAAGTGATTGTAAGCAATCACCTTGTAAAACAACCCATTCAGTTAAAATAGAAATGAAAGGTAAACATTTGTGTATATACAGTATCTCACAAAAGTGAGTACACCCCTCACATTTTGGTAAATATTTTATTCTATCTTTTTATGTGACAACACTGAAGAAATGACACTTTGCTACAATGTAAAGTAGTGAGGGTACAGCTTGTATAACAGTGCAAATTTGCTGTCCCCTCAAAATAACTTTAACCACCTTACTGGGCACTTAAACCCCCCTCCTGCCCGGACCAATTTTCAGTTTTCAGCGCTGTTGCTCTTTGAATGACAACTGCGCGGTCGTGCGACGTTGTACCCAAACAAAATTTGCGTCCTTTTTTTCCCACAAATAGAGCTTTCTTTTGGTGGTATTTGATCGCCTCTGTGTCATTTCTGATCGCCGCTATAAACAAAAAAAGAGCAACAATTTTGAAAAAAAACAATATTTTTTTACTTTTTGCTATAATAAATATCCAAAAATAAAAAACAAATTTATTCATCAGTTTTGGCCGACATGTATTCTTCTACATATTTTTGGTTAAAAAAATCGCAATCGGCGTTTATTGATTGGGTTGCGCAAAAGTTATAGTGCCTACAAACCATGGACATTGATTTATGGCGTTTTTATTTATTTTT
>BLSH010119132.1:811643-834465 GCA_018402905.1 Glandirana rugosa
GTCGCGCAGCTAACCACTACACCACGCAGTCAGACTGTGTGGCGTAGAGGTTAGTACCATTTCTCCAAGACAGTCTTCGAGAAATGGTGCACTAGTCGACATTGATTAGTGTCGACTAGTGTTACATTTGTCCTTTTCGGCGTATAGCCGTTAACCGTCGAGAGGACTGTTTCCCCCAGACGTGACTCGTCTCTTCGGGTGGGTCCCTGGTGGTCCATTCCCCGTGTCACGGGTTGTCCTTACCGTGAGTCACGGTAGAACCTACGGTTGGTCCTGGTGGTCCCTTACGGTCCCTGCCTGGTGGTTCAATCACGGTAGAACGAAACGACGGATAGACACGGGTAGTCACGACGTATATGTCCCTCACGTCTTAATAATCCGTTCAACATAAAAGTTTTTGGAATCATTGAGAACATGGTTGTTGTTCAATAATAAAATTATTCCTCAAAAATACAACTTGCCTAATAATTCTGCACTCCCTGTATATGCAGCACTGATGGGCACAGATAGGCAGCAAAGCAAGATGGCACTAACTTGGTGGTCCGTCCCTGGCATTCCCTGGTGGTCCTGGTTGGCATCCAAGATGGCACTGAGTGCCATTCCTGTTGGGCACTGTGCCCCTTACCTGGTGGTCCCTGGGTGGGCTTCTCTGCTCAGTGCAGACCCCCTTTGTCAGGAGAGCTGCCAATTGCCGATATGCGGCTTTTCCTGTTTACATTGTGATCAGCTGTGATTAGTTACAGCTGATCACGTGGTAAAGAGCTTCTGACAGAACCTCTTTACCATGATTGGAGATGCGGTGTGTCAGACTGACGCACCACATCACCAATCGACGCGCTGCACGGCCCCGCACTGGCTTGTTATCCTGCTGGACGTCATATGACGCCCAGTCAGGATAACAGAACCCCTTCCCAGCCGTCATTTTCAGCTATAAAAACGTTCAAACACTTAAAAAACGTCCAAAAACGCTTAAAACGTCAATCCCCAACGCTTTTGGACGTTTTAGACCAATTGGGGGGGGGGGAACGCTGGCCCTTTCAAAACGGGAAAAAACTTGAATAAAACGGCGGTAATATAACGCTGGTAAAAGCTGAAACCATCCCTGATAAGCTACTGCCGTTTTTTTGTCTGTTTTTTTAAAGTACTGTGTGCATGAAGCCTTAAGGACCCTGTGTACTTGTACTGATAACAGAGGAGAGTTCAGGGGCAGCTGAAAAAAATGCCAAACTGCTCCTAAACATCAGTTTACCAGCAGCAGTGTACATGAGGCCTTAGGCCTCATGCACACAGGACGTTTTTTGACTGTTTTACAGCTGCTGTTTTTAGCTGCAGACATTTTTTTTCTACAGTGAATAAACCCTCCATGTTATCCTATGTGGTGTTGCACACATTGGCTGTTATCAACTGTTTTTAGCAGTGACAAAAACCCAAGACCAGAGGGTTCTGAGAGACTCTTTTTAGCTGTAAAAACGTTCAAATGGCCAAAAACGTTGATCCCCAACGTTTTTGGACATTTTAGATCAATTGAAAAAAAAAAAAAATACTGGCCCTTTAAAAACACGAAAAAACGTGCAAAAACTGCGGTAATTTAACGCCGGTAAAAGCTGAAAAAATCACTGGTAAGCTACTGATGTTTTTTGGACTTTTTTTAACCACTTCCCCACTGCCTGCCATGTATTCATGGCGGCAGTGTGGATGCTGTACGCGAATCGGTGTAAAAAGACGGCGATCTACAAATGGCCGCTAGGGGGTGCGCGCGCCCGCCGCACTCCTGAGGAGTGTGCCCGCGGCTCAGGCGGACCTGATGTCCGCCGCCGAGCCGCGATGAGCGGCCACAGGCAAAGAACGGGGAACCGCCGATGTAAGCACGGCGGTTCCCCATTCTGGCAGTGCGGGCATGGGATCAGTTAGATCTCTCATGCCCATGGTAGCCCAACCCCCCCCCCCCACAGTAAGAACACACCCAGGGAACACAGTTAACCCCTAGATCTCCCCCTGCAGGTTAACCCCTTCACTGCCAGTGACATTTATACAGTAATCAGTGGACATTTCAATTTCTGATCGCTGAATAAATGTCATTGGTCCGAAAAAAGTGTCAAAAATGTCCGACATATCCGCTGCAATATCGCAGTACCGCTAAAAATCGCAGATCGCCGCCATTGTAAAAAATAAAAACCCCAGAAATTAATTCTCATCTGTAAACGCGGCCACTTTTGCACAAACCAATCAATAACTGCTAATTGCATTTTTTTTTTATCACAAATATGAGGAAGAATATAAATCGGCCAAAACCGGTGAAAACTTTTTTTTATATATTTTATATATTTTTTTTTATTTTTTTTTTTTATTTGAATTTTAGCAAAAAGTAAGAAATGTGGGGTTTTTTTGCAAAATGGTCGCGCTTCTTCTTTTGTTTATAGCGGCGATCAGAAATGACGCAGAGGTGATCAAATAACACCAAAAGAAAGCTCTATTTGTGGGGAAAAAAGGACAGAATTTTTGTTTGGGTACAATGTTGCGCGACCGCGCAATTGTCAGTTAAAGCAATGCAGTGCCGAATCGCAGAAAGTGCTCTGGTCCTAAAGTGTAAAATCCTTCCAGAGGTGAAGTGGTTAAAGTTCTGTGTGCACAAAGACTCATTAGTGCACAATTAGTGCTTTGTATTGAGAGGAGCAGTACACGGGTTTCATAGTCTTGGATAGATCTTGATATGGTAGTTCTTCAATGGTAAAATGCATGGTCATTAAATGAACTTCTGAAAAGCGAAAATCAGGTTTATAACAAATAAGGGCCACATCAAACTGGCAATTGTGCCCCTAGCAAAAATATGATACCATAGCAGAAGGGGAATTGAATCCCTAGCGATTTTTGTAGCAGAACCACTAAAGGACTACCTATACTAACAATTTGATTTGCATCCAGTCAGGTAGGTCCTAATACTACATAGTTGATGAACCTATAGGAAATTGTACCACGTGTTTTGATGGTAAGCAGTTCAGTCGGTCGTCTTTTTTGTTCATAATTAAATGGATATATGGAGCCATAGTTGCATAAAAAACCCCACAGATTGGATGTTCTCATCCAAAACTAGGTTTGAACTACAATTGGGTTATCTCTGCTGCGTGCCACTGAGAAAATGTTTTTGCATGACCGTTTTAACAAGAATGTTTTGCAAGAAGCTATGTGGACATTATCATAATAAAATGAATGACTCCTCCATAGGTATTGGGTAGAATAAACACATCATCCTACATCTGTAGTTAGCTTTGGAATTTAAAAAAATGTGATTTTCTCTTACTGGTTTTGGCATGCAATACTAGTTTGGAGCTAAACAAGGAAGAATGAAAAGGTTCTTGGTTTAGCAGGAGTTCATTAGTCATGAAGAAATACAGAATGTTTCTGCCTCTGCTACTATAGTGTAATGCAGTCTTGGCAAGTGTTACACAATTAGCTGGGTGAACATGTTTTCGAGGATGACATCATGCTCTCACTCTGAAAAGTGTGAATGTTGTGCTAATTGAACTTGGCCTACAACTACAGGATGGTGATGTATGGCCTACAACTACAGAATGGTTTTGTGTTTGTGACATCTGCTGGACACTCACTACATCCCAGATTAATAGAACTTCACTTCCGTGGCATTTTACATCAGTGTTCTGATTTGGTGAAACAGAAATCTAAGTGACCGTTATCAAACAATGACCACTCTTGGCTGAAAGCTTGTTCAAAATGATTGAATCAAAGTATTGTAGCTATGTGATAGTGTGGCAGCCAGACAATTGAAGTACTCAGGAGGAAGTCGGCAATGGTAACCTGTATTTCTTGCATAGGTGTCTTTTAACAATATGGTGAGGGGACATCATGGAAACAAAAAGGCCATACAGTGGATATAAAAAGTCTACACACCCCTGTTAAATTGTCAGGTTTCTGTGATGTAAAAAAATGACAAAGATAAATCACTTCAGAACTTTTTCCACCTTTAATGTGACATATAAACTGTACAACTCAGTTGAACAACAAACTGAAATCTTTTAGGTGGAGGGAAGTAAAAATAAAAAAAATAAAATGTTTGCATAAGTGTGCATATCCTTAAACTAATACTTTGTGGAAGCACCTATTGATTTTATTACAGCCGGCTTTTTGGGTATGAGTCTATCAGCATGGCACATCATGACTTGACAATATTTGTCCACTCTTCTTTGCAAAAACACTCCAAATCTGTCAGATTGCGAGGGTATCTCCTGTGCACAGCCCTCTTCCAGTGTTGCCAACCGCCCATAAATTTACGGACAGCCCGTAAAAACAGGGCAGTTTTGCGGGTGTCCGTAAAAGTCCGTAGCAGCCGAAAAGTGCCAGTAAAAACGGCAGCCATCAGCTCCGGTCAGAGCTGCTCATGTGCAATTACGGAAATCCCCAAGCAGCGAGTGAGAAGATCCGATCCTGATCCTAAGATGATTTGGATGACCACTCCTCCTGCTGCCAGCTGGTGCCTCTGCCCAGCCCATCCGCCCTCAAATGAGGTTAATGCATTTTCCCGCCACACCACCGCCAGCCAGCACCTGACTGGAATAGACGCTCTGGATGGATGGATCCTACTGATTCCTGCCTGCTTCCCTGCTCTGGCTGACCCTGCAGCCCTCCTGGTGACAGTGGTGAGTACAGTACACTTCCTCTTCAAGCCAGCCAAAAAGAGTCGAGGCAGTGAGTGGGTGACTGTTTGACACCCACACTGTCTCTGCTCACTCTGACAGACAGCCTTGAGCCAGGGTGCAGGAGTCTCTCTCTCTTAGTGTGAGTGTGCACTGTATGAGTGCAGTGTGCACTGTATGAGTGCAGTGTGCACTGTATGAGTGCAGCGTGTACTGGATAAGTGGCAGGAGGTAATGGAAGGATGGTGTAATGGAAACAGGAGTGATGGGGATGGTGAGATGGAGGGATGATGACAGGAAGTGATGGGGGATTGTGTGATGGAGGCAGGGGGGATGGTGGGATGGAGACAAGAGGTGATGGAGTGATGGAGACGGGGGGGATGTTGTGATGGAGATGTGGGTTGATGGAGGGCTGGAGAGTGGAGGGATAAAAACAGGAGGTGATGGAGACAGGAAGTCTAGAAGTGGGGACTTCAATTCTGGTGATCCTAGTGGCTACCAGGGATTTCACTTCACTTTCTGTGGTTATGGAACAGAAATTAAGGGGAAATCTCTACAATTTGACATTGGTGACAAAACTAATGGACTAAATAATCTGCCCTTATTATATTGAAAATAACAGAAATAAATATGTTTTTTTAACCTTGCTATCTACCTTAAATCACATCGCTATTTGAACAGTGTACTTGTTTGTAGTCTAAATACTGCAATTTGCACTGAAAACTAATTTTGTAAAATGCCAGTAAAAACTTGGCTGTGCCAGTAAATTTTGGGTGTTGTGCCAGTATATTTCAATCTGGTAGGTTGGCAATACTGCCCTCTTCAAATCACCCCACAGATTTTCAGCCGGATTCAGGTCTGGGCTCTGGCTGGGAAATTCCAAAATGTTAATCTTCTGGTTAAGCTATTTCTTTGTTGATTTGGATGTATGATTTGGGTCGTTGTGCTGGAAGCTGAAGTTCCTCTTCATGTTCAGCTTTCTAGCAGAAGCCTGAAGGTTTTGTGCCAATATTGACTGATATTTGGAACTGTTCATAATTCCCTCTACCTTGGCCCCTGTTCCAGCTAAAGAAAAACAGCCCCAAAGCATGATGCTGCCACTACCATGCTTCGTGGTGGATATGGTAATCTTTTGGTGATGTGCAGTGTTGTTTTTGCGCCAAACATATCTTTTGGAATTATGACCAAAAAGTTCAACCTTTGTTTCATCAGACCATAACACATTTTCCCAAATGCTTTTGGCAGACTTCAGATGTGTTTTTGCACAATTTAGCCAGGCTTGAATGTTTTTCTTTGTAAGAAAAGGCTTCCGTCTTGCCACTCTACCCCATAGCCCTGACATATGAAGAATGCAGGAGATTGTTGTCACATGTACCACACAGCCAGTACTTGCCAGATATTCCTGCAGCTCCTTTAATGTTGCTATAGGACTCTTGGCAGCCTCCCTGACCAGTTTTCTTTTTTCTTATTTTTATCAATTTTGGATGGACGTCCAGTTCTTGGTAATGTCACTGTTGTGCCATATTCTCTCCGCTTGATGATGGCGGTCTTCACTGTGTTCTGTGGTATGTCTAATGCCTTGGAAATTCTTTTGTACCCTTCTAACGGATACCTTTTTAACAATGAGATCCCTCTGATGCTTTGGAAGCTCTCTGCGGACCATGGACTAAGAAAATGTCAGGAAAGGCCTACTAGAACAGCTGAACTTTATTTGGGGTTAATCAAAGGCACTTTAAATGATGTCAGGTGTGTACTGACTCCTATTTAACATGCGTTTGAATGTGATTGCTCCATTCTGAACACAGCTACATCCCCAGTTATAAGAGGGCATGCACATTTTAGCTTTTATTTCTACTCCCCCTCCAAAAGATTTCAGTTTTTTTTTTCAATTGAGTTGTACAGTTTATAGGTCACATTAAAAGTCTAAAACATTCTGAAATGATTCATCTTTGTCTCTTTTTTTTTTTTACATTGCAGAAACCTGACATTTTACTACTTTGCCATTTATAATAGGATTTTTGCAAGTCTTCATTTCTATATCTTTAAGAACATGAGGTTTAGTACCAATTCAAAAAATAAAATAATCAGCCAATATATAATTATAATGTACAGTATATGTCCAAGCCTACTCATTTGTCAGTGTATCTGCCTAAAATAGCCCAAGTTTGCATCAGGTTTTTCAAAAATTAAGGGAAAGGACTGTGGCAATCAAAGACATTGTTTAATGTTAGATACAGTACAATATTCAATTTCCAATTAGTTGTTTAGCGCTTTGCAGCTCTTGATCTTCGTTTCAGAAATTAGATTTTAAACAAGGGTAGTTTGCATAATAAAGAACATGTTGATGCTGACATATAAATGTGGAGCAAAGAAAAACAGCTGTGACCTATGATAATGAGCCAGTTTCAGTGATCAGTTTTCCAAGTTCAGAATATAAAACCAAAATGGACTATTTTATGTGTTAAAAATGTATTGCTGAGTAATGCCTTTGTTTTTTTTACTTTTCTCCACTGCCAACCCAGAGAAACTGGTGTAAACTTGTACAATGGGAATGTGCACAGTTGAATAGCAGATGGCAATCAATTGGACGTCATCTCACCTAATTGGAACTGAATAAGCTGATATCTGTTTGCCATCAGTCATTGCTCTTTGCACAACCACATTTAAAGCGGTTGTCTACCCTTTTTGTTTACTTTTACCTACAGGTAAGCCTAGAATAAGGCTTACCTGTAGGTAAAATGAATATCTTCTAAACCTGTATGGTTTAGAAGATATTCCCTTTCTAATGTACTAAATCGTTACGGCGCATGCGCCGTGTATGTTCCGGCGCATGCGCCGTATGTGTCTCGGCAAAAGCCGGCATTTGTTCCGGACCCTGCCGGGGAAAACGAGCCCCGCGCGCATGCGTGGGAGTGACGTCTCGCGGCTCCGGCCAGTCACAGCGCCGGAGCCGCGTACCCGGAAGCAAGATCCGGGTGAAGATGTCCGCTGCCACGGAGGGGACCAAGCGGCTCGGTCGGATCTTCGTTCAAGGTGAGTATTTCATAATGAGTTAGTATGCGGTGCATACTAGCTCATTATGCTATTATCTTGCAGGTTTTTATTTTTAAAAAAAAAAAAATTTCAGTAGACAACCGCTTTAACTGCCTGATTAAATGAACTTGAATGATTGGAAAGTTTTTCATGTCATGTCATATAAAGTCTTTTTAAATTTGTCACACTTGCATTAAATAATTGGTGAATGCTTTTTTAAATTTCTCCTTGTTTACAGTATTTGAAGAGCCAGAGGATCCCAGCAACAGATCGTTTTTTTCCGAAATCATCTCTTCCATTTCAGATGTAAAATTTAATCACAGTGGCCGGTATATCATGACCCGAGACTACCTTACTGTTAAAGTCTGGGATCTAAATATGGAAAACAGACCAATAGAGACATACCAGGTATAGTGACCACTTTGATACCAGACATTTCTATTTCAATAATGTTTATTGATTTTTCACAAAGAAAAATACATCTGTGATACAATATAGAACGAGAAAAGGTACCTGAGAGTACACTCAAAATTAATTGCAGGGTATATTCAGTAGGGTACAGCAGTCCATTGACATTAGCTGATCCTAGGCAACATTCCATAGGATATATCCTAAAATACATTCTAAGAAAATGGTAAACCCATTGTAAACAATATTACCTAAATATCACATTACCAACACTGAGAAAATCCGCTTTTAATAGGGGTGGAATTGACAAACATCTGTTCAAGCAGAAATTGCATATACAACCTCGCATTGGCATATGAATGTGAGCACAAGACTCAACGTAAAGATAATGAACAAGAAGAGGGAGAGGAAGAAGAAAAATAAAGAATTGGGGAAGAAAGGGAGAAAGCGTGCCTGTCCAAAGGTCTTCTTCTGCCACCCTAAATGTTCGCCGTCATCCAGACAAGTTGTACCTATGAAATCCAAGGGTTTCAGACCTTTTCAAATGTCAATTGTCTATCTCGTGGCACACTAACTATTTTTTTGTTTAGCAGTCTCCATCTTAATTTGCGCTTCATCAAAGATGGATCCACCACGGTGCCATCCCAGGCTGCTGCTATTTTTGTCGTAGCTGCTATAAACATAATATAAATCAACATTTGGGTATGCCGGTGAAGATTTTCAACTGGTTTGTTTAGAAGAGCAACCCTGGCATTTTTGGTGATTGTAACCATAGTTACTGAGTTTATCAGGGATTGAGCTTGCATCCAGAATCGCTTGACTTTGAGGCCGGTCCACTATATGTGTAATACTGTTCCCATGTGACCACATCCCTCAAAAGGAAGAGGCTTTGGGGTACGTTTTTATAATGCCTCTTGAGAACGAAGTACCATCTGGAAAACATCTTATAACCAGCTTCAATCAATGTCGCATTCATAATACCTTAATGAATTTGAGCGATCCAGGCCCTCCAATCCTCCTCAGTTTCCTTACCTTGATATCTCTCCCATGCTAACTGATACAACTTGTTAGGTGAAGAAACAAACCACTTGTATAACATTGAGATGGCGCCCCTCTACACCATGTCTCAAAATATCTAATATTAAAAACTGTAGAATTCTGGAGTGAGTGCAAAAATGTTGTAGTCTGAACAATTCAGAGGGCGGCATCTCAAGCTGCAGAGGGAAATGGGAAGATGGGGCATATACTTTTGTGGTCAAGAAAGTGCCCTATGTGATATAAACCTTTTATTCAACCACTAATGAAATTAATGGAGCTGAAGGCCAGATGGGAATGTGGAATTCTTAACTTGGCCATCGGCATATGGCGAGACCGGAGAGGCCATTTCTTTCAAGAGGAATCCCATAAATTCAGGAAGTGAGATAAAGTAGGGCTTGAAACAGCTTGACAACGTTTAGGAGAGACCCACATTACTAAATCTAGTGGTAGTGGAGCACAGGCCTGAGCCTCCAAAGAAAACCAAATTGGCCTATAGGAAGGAGAGTAGATTTAGCTTGGGCAATTAAGCCACATTTTAGTCCGGGACTCCCAACCCTCCCAGGTCTATTGTAGCATATAAATTGCGGCAAGCCAGTCAACAACCCCTGCACCCTTAAATTAATTTCAATATCTGCTTTGCAGTGGACTGTGTGCATTTATAGGTACTGGTATGGAGAGCGTTTTAAAATATATACATTTATGTAGAACTGACCCTTTGACCGATGCTATCCTACCCATCCAAGACGCAGAAATAATTGAATGTCTCCTCCACCTCCATTAATTTGTCAACAATATCTAGTAGTTAACTCTATAAAGGGATGTTATATGAGGAGTTGGCTTGATCCCCCAGGTAGGGCAGCAAAACTAATTGCCGCAAGAAAGTGTACTCCAATTTAAGGCGACTTCCTCAAAGTTGATTTGTCTGACTTGTTCCAGTTAACAAATAGTCCAGAGATCTGCCTCAGGAGAGAAAGCAAGTTTGGCAGAGCGGTATGTAGGGAGGTAATAAATATTAAAAAGTCATCAGCAAACTGTGCACATTTGTGAGCCCCGTTCTTGCCTTCTAGACCAATAATATTGGAATCAGTGCAGAGTGCAATGGCTAATGTTTTAATGGCAATGGTAGAGGGGAAAGCAGGCACCCATGCCTGGTAACCCAAGCCATGTTGATGGGGTCAGATTTATAATCCCACTTCGATATTTGGGCAATTGGAAAGCTATATAAAGAGCATAAAAAGGAGACATATTTGGTGCCAAAATTGCATCTGGACAGAATTTGGAAGAGGTGGGACCAATAAACTGCATGAAATGCTTTGCATATATCTAATAACATTCCCTTCCAATTTTTTTTCTCAAGAGGAAAGGAACAGGATCAAGTCTATAGACCTTTACATTTGGTCTGCCACCTGCCTATGCGGGAAAGATACCGCTTGGTCTATATGAATGTATTGTGCTATGAAGTCATTCAATCTAGTAGCATAAATTTTGGTTAACGGCTTTAGATCACAGTTTGGGGGATCCGTCTATAATTTGCGACATTACTGGGATCTTTAGAAGGCTTTGGTATAAGACTAATATAGGCCCTATTGGAATCAACATCTATGGGGCCCCCTCTCTGTATAGGATTGAAATACCTGACTGGCTTACTGGATCTTATAAGGTAAATCTAGATGGGCTGTTTGCTTATGTTCCATGGGTAAATTGGCCAAATCTAATTCTTTCTATTTTATGAGTGTGTCATAATGTTTCTTGAACCTAGCAGCTACTTGAATGAGGAGCCTTGCCTTATGGGCTACCCAGGTGCTCATAAGGGAAGTCTGTGCAAGATTGTTGCTTGTAAAATATTATTTGAAATGGAGTTCGATATTGAAACGTATAGCCAGGTTGCTAAGGAGGGATTTGTTTAAAAGCAAATTATAGGTAGTGTTGGAGCTCCAAATCACAGATATTGTTGCTAGAACCGGAGAGTGGTCAGAACACGAGATCTTGAGAATTTTTGAGGATGAAAAGAGGCACTGCATTAAATGACGTGAAGATATGGTCAATTCTAGGATACGGAGAATGAACTTTGAAGTGGTTCCTAAAGTCACGTTTAGTAGCGTTGAACTCTGAAACTGCTAAGCATTCATCTTACCATTCATATTGATGTAGTCATTTAGCAAATTTGGTACATAACTTAGGGGGTCTTTGAATCTGGGAACCTAGAGGTCTGGTTGTGTCAAACATAGAATCTAGGGCAATGCTAGCCTCCTCCCATTAAAATTACGCCCTCAAAATTAGGTGATCAGGTTTGGAAGAGCGATTTGAAATATGGTAGTTGCCCTGTTAGGTGTGTAGTACGTATATTAAGTCACCATTGTCCCCTCTTTCTTTCCTGTCACTAAGAGGTATCTACCCTCAGGATCCCAGATAGTACAGAGTGGTGAGAGATACATTTTTAGATATACAAATACTTGCCAATCTCATTTTATCCTGGACGTTGGCTAGAAAAAATTGGGGATATATTTTATGTAGAAAGTTTGGTTTATATGAGGAAGGAAAATCAGTCTCATGTAAGCAGACCACCTTTGCCCCCACTGAGTGGAAGTTTTAAAGGCCTTGCAACATTTGATTTGGCAAGTTTCGTCACCATTGTTATTTGAAAGCATAATATGCGCAACAACTACATAAGTGGAGCAAGCCCCTTGTAAGACACAAAAACATGGTCTGCTGGACCATCAACTAACATGTAAAATTAAAAAAAGAAAAAAAACTCTAAGATCTGAATAATGAAACAATGCTTACTAGAAAAGTCAAAGAACAATTCGTATAATAGAAAAATACATTTGTATAACAGCATATATCTTGAGATGCAAATGGAGGGAACCCTAAGAAATCTAAAGTAAGTGATATGAAACCAAGAAAATCCAAGTCACAGTGGCCGATATTGTTTGGAGTGACTTCTGGTGGTGTGCCATAGAGAAGAAACGGCATGAAGACCCAGGTCTCTCCTCAGAAGGAGAGGTATGAGATCTCAGATGTTTGTAAATTGCGGATTGCGAAGTAAAGATTGGGCCCAATTGATTCAGGAGGGATTCCTCTTTAGGGAAGATGGAGAAAGCATGAGATTTGCCATGATATGTGAATGACAGCTAAAAAGGAAATGGCCATCTATATTTAATCCCTTTTATCTTGCAAGGGTTGCAACAAGGGCTTAAAGGATCTTATTTTTTTTTTTAACTGTAGCTGGAGAAATGTCCATAAAAATTTGGACAACATGACCATGTAGTTAGATGTTGGGGTCCAATGCATTTTGCGTAACACGGTCACCCCCTAGTAATCGGGCTTGATAGTAATATCACTGGGGGGGGGGGCTGTTTGGGCGTGGGATGGTCAAGCTCCAGCTTGTGTTCAAACAGGGTTGGTAACAAAGAAAGCAGAATGTCCTTAGCAGCAGTCTGTGCATCAGTGAAGGATTTTGGGAGCCCTGAATACAAAGGCTATATCTCTGGGACCTGTTCTCTAGGTCATCCGTTTTAGATTGGGTTTCATCTAGTTGGGCCTGGAGATCACAGGTGTGAACTGGTTTTTTGTTCGTCCTGCTCACGGTGACATCAAGCTTAGTCTTTGACATGTATGCGATTTTCCCATCTCTTTGAATACTTGGTTTAGCTCTGTAGAGATATATGTTTTTTTGCTGGTCTTTTCTAAGTCCTGTTAGAGCAACATGATGAAACGTGCCAAAATAATGGGGTCCCCAGAGTACTAAGGTTGTGTTGACTGGGACTGCTTTGAGAGGATCTCTGGGGTAGCATGGATATTTGCTCTTGCTGATCATTATTTCCCCCCATGGCTCTATCTAGGGAAAAGCCTATACATTATGGGCTGTTTCTGCTGGTGTAAATTTGGCTTTCCAGCCTTCTAAGCTCTAATACACTCACAGAGAAGCAGCTGCTGGAGAGTAATCTGAGATAGCTGAGCTGCTAAGAGAAGGATTTCAGTGCTTTTTGTTTTTAAATTTTGAGGATGAATTGGTTTACTTTCTGCAGCCGGAGAGGTTATTGAGGCCTTATTCTAAACCTAATTTACTTCCGGATATAAATGTCTAGGTGCCAATGGCCTCACTGGCATGGAGCAGTGAAAGTTGAGGATCCAAAATCTTGTGAGAATGCATTGTGTATTTAAGTTGCTTTATTTGGGGGGGACGGGGGATGCTAGAAAATGGTGAGCCCTTGGCATTTCCATAGTCTACTTTGATTAATCTTTATAGTTGAGTGTTTTAGGTTGACAATGTTGTACTTATCATAAAAATTGCAGATCCTGTTTTTTCTTAGTACTTCTCTCTAGACTCTCTTGCTAGCTGAGGGTTACTTTTTGGTGTTCAGTTCCAGTGGCTACTTTTTAATAAAATCTGATGTTCTGTTCATTTAACACCTTCAGAAACCAACGAAGGTTGGGTAGGCATTTATGCAATTGCAAGATCAATGTCACTAACTTAAAGCAACTCACTAAAATGTAAAATAAAATGGCCTTTGCAAAAAATAACTTACCTGTCACACTGTACGGTTTTCTAATCTCTGCAGTATTGAGGAGAAATTATAGGCTGAAGAATCTTCAAAAGCCAACACCTCTGGGAGTATTGGCTTCCTAGTTGCCCACTTCAGTCTGTACTTTGTTCTGCTGACTCCTACCACTGTGTCATGTAGTGGTCATAGGAACCAGTGAGTGCAGAGGGACCAATGGGTCAATATTACTGGAAGTGCCAATTTCTGAAGATTCTAAAGCTGGTGATTTTTCCTTATTGCCTGGATCAGGAAAGCAAACTGTGGGATATGCAAGTAAGTCGATTTACATTTTAGCTAAAAAGTGTCTTGAAAGAAAAGCTATAGTGAGAGATAATGGATACTGCCATTGTTGAGCTCCTTCTGAAAATGCTAGTTATCTGCAGCTGTTTGTGTCCATTGTCACCAGGGCCAGAACATGAAAGATAAATCTTCCAGTGGAGACAACTATCTAATGATTTTGTCTTCTCCCCTGTTGTCTTCGGCCTCATGCACACAGGACGTTTGACTGTTTTTCAGCAGCTGTTTTCAGCTGCAGAAGTTTTTTTCTATAGTCAATAAACCCTCCATGTTATCCTATGTGTTCATGCACACACAGGCTGTTAAGAGCTGAGGGGTTTTTTGGGCTATTTTCAGCTGTAAAAACGTTCAAACACTTAAAAATGTCAATCCCCAACGTTTTTGGACGTTTTAGACCAATTGGAAAAAAAACAAAACAAAAAAAAGCTGGCCCTTTATAAACGGGAAAAAAACGGCGGTAATATAACGCTGGTGAAAGCTGAAAACATCCCTGATAAGCTACTGACATTTTTTGGCTGTTTTTTTAAAGTCCTGTGTGCAATGGGACAAAGAGTGCAAAAAAAGTATTACAATATCCAAATCAAAAAATTTGGACTTTTGATATACTTTGTATTTCAACCATGTATTTAGTTTGCTTACTTTCCATTATTAAATATAATTAGCTTGTTTGCACTACTACAATTATAGTTTCAAACTCCATAGGTGCAATAGTCATGTATTGTGATTTTAAAGTGGTTAGAGTGGGGGAAGAGTTAAGCACACATTCAGCTTTTTTTTTGTTTGTTTAACCAGCGGCCTCACACTGCCGGAATCCATAGATCAGCACAACCATTGGCTACATGCACTGATTGAATGTTGGTTTTCCAGCAAGACCATTTGACAAAAGCTGGGCATTGGACAGGCTTCTGTTAAACTGGCAGCAGTACACATGTACCAAACTTCGTTTAGTTCCGGCAGGACCGGATGAATTTCAGTATGTGTGTACTGAGCTTTAGAAACGGCTAGACTTTTTTTTGCTTCTTGTAGGAAGATTTCACCTCACTTCTGTCTCAGTTATAGTGGCTACCAAAACAAAAAAATGTGTGGATGTAGCTTTTATGGGTGCATGCAGTAATAAATACAGAAATTACAGATATTTTAACCCATTTAACTTAACCAAAAATCTTAGTGTGATTTACCTATTAGATTGTAAGCTCTTCTGAGCAGGGCCCTCTTAATCCTTTTGTGTTCTATTGTATTGTACCTGCATTGTCCCCCTTATATTGTAAAGCGTTGCGTAAACTGTTGACGCTATATAAATCTTGTATAATAATCATGCCTAAGAACACACTACAGTGCTGATTAAGTATTTATACTGAAAGTGCCATCTTGTCCTCTTGTTCCAGGTCCATGATTACCTCCGCAGCAAACTATGTTCACTCTATGAGAATGACTGCATCTTTGACAAATTTGAATGTGTGTGGAATGGTTCAGACAGGTAAGTTCTTTATTTACAGCATTGCATAGTGCATAAAAGTGAATTCAGTTTTATCAATCAAATCAACTGAATGAGGTCTCTTAGGATGCATCAAGAATGCTTGTGGATTAAAATGGGTGAATGTTTGTTTTCGATTACAGGGTTCTGTATATAATGCCTTTAACCACGAAACAACTGCGCCATAGCTGAATGACGGCTACAGCGCGGTTTTGTTAAATCTGGGAGGGCATACAATGACGTCCTCCCAGAATCGTCCTCCCACACGCACCCGGGAGTATCTCTGACTCGGTGCATCATGGTAAAGGGCTGATGACGGCGCCCCTTTATCACGTGATCGCTCCATCAAATGACGGAGAAGTAAACAAGCCGGCGCATGCCCGGCTAACCTCTCCCCTCTCCATACCGATAAAGGAGAGGGGAGAGTTCGGATGCAGAAGCGCTGTGGGCAGGATCTGTGCCATTCTACACTCGGCCATCCCTATCCATGCTCAGCCATCCACATTCCTGGCTCAGCCATACCCTTCCATCCCCATCCACGGCTCATCCATCCCCATCCACGGCACATCCATCCTCATTCATGCTCATCCATGCCACTTTAGCGCCCATCAGTGCCACTACAATTTCCCACAATAGTGTAATAGATAGTCAAATTGCATTTGAAATGTATGCCTCTAGAACACCTGACGGTGCTCCCTGCAGGTTGGGCCTCTATACATGGCCAGACTGTGTAAAAGTCTCACACGTGGTATCACCATACTCAGGATGAGTAGCAGAATTTATTTTGGCGTGTAATTTTTGCTATGTACATGTTACGTTTTAGAAATATTGTATAAATGGAAACTTTGTTTAAAAAAAAAAAATCTTTCCAAATTTCCCAAAAACTTTTGGAAAAAAAGGACACGTTTAAGACTCATACCTCCTAGAATATACGTTGGGGTGTTTACTTTCCAAAATGGGGTCATTTTTTGGGCGTTTCCATTGTTCTGGTGCTCCAGGACCTTTTAAAAGTGCTAGAGGTCGTCAAGAAATGTGTATTTGTCCCTAGAACCCCTGATGGTGCTCTCTGCATGTTGGGCCTCTGTATGTAACCAGGCTGTATAAAAGTCTCACATGTGGTATCGCCATACTCAGGACAGGTAGCAGAATGTATTTTAGGGTGTAATTTGTGGCATGCATATGATGTGTGTGAGAAATAACCTGTTATGACAATTTTGTGAAAAAAATCTTAATTTTGGAAAAAATTGTGAAAAAAAAATTACAACTACAAAAAAGTCCTCATGCCTCTTACTAAATACCTTGGAGAATGTCTGCTTTCCAAAAAGGGGGTCGTTTATGGGATATTTGTACTTTCCTGGCTTGTTAGGGTCTCAAGAAATGAGAGGCCGTCAGTACATCAGGTGTGATCAATTTTCAATGATTGGCACCCTAACTTGTAGACTCTTTTACACAGACCAAATAATATACACGGATTTGGGTTATTTTTACCAAAAAGACATAGTATAAATTTTGGCCTAAATTTATGAAGAAAAATTACTAATTTGCAAAATTATATAACAAACAAAAGAAAATGCATTTTTTTACAAAATTTTTGGTCTTTTTTTTTTCATTTATAGTGCAAAAAATAAAAAACCCAGCGGTGATTAAATACGACCAATAGAAAACTCTATTTGTGTGAAAAAAAGGACCACAATTTTATTTGGACACAGTGTGGCACGACTGAGTAATTGTCATTCAAAATGTGAGAGCACTGAAAGCTGAAAATTGGCCTGGTTTTTTAAGGGGGTTTAAAGTGATTGTAAAGCGTCAGTTTTTTTTTAAAGTAACAAACGTGTCATACTTACTATCTCTGTGCAAGGGTGTTTTGCAAATAGTGGCCCGGATCCTCCTCTTCTGGGGTCCCTCCGCGGCGCTCCTGGGTCTTCCCCTCATTGAGTGCCCCATCGGAGAAGTGCTTCCTTTGACACAGACAGCAGGACTTGGGCCCCGCCCCGGCTCCTGTGTCATTGGGTTTGATTGACAGCAGTGGGAGCCAATGGCTGCACTGCTATCAATCTATCCAATCAGGACCTGAGACACCAGCTGGAGCGGGTGTGCTCGTCCCATCTGCATCGCATAGAGAGGACGTCACCCTCCCGTGCCTGGTCCATGCCGCCTGCCAAGCCTTGTTCTGAGTTCTCTCAGTCCCGGCCGGATTCTTCCATCTATCAGAACAGCTTGTGTATGTGGAGATCAGCGTTGCCCAGTCACACCGCTCGGGATGTAGTGAGATGTCTATTCACACTGGAATTTCTTAACGCCTGTTTTAATCAACATTTTGTGAGTGTTTTTATCTACTTTTGCCAGTAATAAAGTGCGTGTTATTACACTTAGAGGCGCCTCTCCCCTTGTCTCCGCTTTCAAGAAAGTGCTGGAAGGGGGGATGGATGATGAGGTGTCACTCGCTGTGTATGTTACGGAGCCCTGACCAATCCTCAATCTGGATTGGCAGGGGGCAGGCCTCCCAAAAGACAGTGATCTGCCAGCAGGTGGGAGGAGAGTTCAGGTGGAAGTGAAGATGTAGCAGAGGTGTCGCGGAGGCCTCTACCCGGGAGGGAACCCCCAGCTCCTTGAGGCCTGAAGACTTGGGTGTGGCCAGGAGTGGAGTTGATTCCTGGAGCAGCACAAGGAAGTAGGAAAACAGCAGAGGTGCTACTGAAGGCACTTTAACGTATCCACTGGAGTCGATGAGTGACAAACCCTGAGAGCTGGAGGACAAAGCTGGAGCAGGCTGAGAGAGGAATAGTGGACAGTCTGTGGAGGCTCAGGAGCCAGTCAGGAAGGAGTGTCACTGAGAGAAAAGCAGGCCAGTGTGGTCTGAAAGAGGGATGGGTTGGGAGTTGTAGTCCATCAAAGGCCCAGCTAGTACCAACGTACTAAGCTACACTTGAGGGGTCCAAGACCCTGGCCTGTAATGGGTGGTCCGGAGGTCCTGCTGACTGAGTGCAGGCCTCACCATGTGCTAGCTGCGGTGAAGAGAGAGGAGTTGTGAGCCTGCTAAATTTCCCTTCAGGTCAGGAGTAACAGTATGCAAGTGAAGTGCTGGAGAAAGTTGAGTTGTATGTACGATCGTGTATATAGGTGGTCCTGTAAACCAATTCTATGTGGCATCCCACAGTCACCCCTTTTCCCCATCCAAGTCAATTCCCTAAATAAAACAAACAAAAACAAGAGCCGGTCCGTTCAGTGACTCCAGATGTGTGCGATATGTTGGGATTGAGGGCTACCAGAAGGTGAACTACAACTACCAGCCACCACTGAGGGGGCACATGGCTACACACAATTTTTCTACCATTGAATAGAACAGTATCCAATTGCACATTAGGGATTGAAATTAGATTCACACCTCAGGGCACTTTTGCACAATGCGTTTTTCTTGCATCATCATTCACACCTATAGACTGTGTGTGTTTGGAACTTTTTTTTTTTATATACTGTATCGCATTCATTTGCAGAAGTGTGCATATAGTCTGAATGTGGTGTTTAGCCAAACATCTTCCAGGTTTTGACCTTGAATGAATTTTCTAAATGTTCTCTCACTTTTTGAAAATAACTAGACCTTTTTGCACAAAGGCATACAAGAAGGCTAATAGAAACCGTCTAGAAAATGTATGAGTATGTAATGCATGTAAACATTCCCACAATTAGTAAAAATAAAGAAAGGGAGGGCGCAAACGCCTAGTGCATTAACTTTGACACCTTTAAAATGTTTATTAAAAACAAGCCAAAGACTCGCAAATGAAAATGAAACAAAGCAGCTTCAGGAGCGACACTTCTCAGAGCTCTGAGGAAAATGCGTCAGTTGTCCGAGGCAGAGAAGTGTCGCTTCTGAAGCTGGAGACACACACAGTTTGTGATATGTGCTTTGTTTCATTTTCGTTTGCAGGTCTTTGGCTTGTTTTTAATAAACATTTTAAAGGTGTCCAAGGTAATGCACTAGCTGTTTGCACCCTCCTTTTCTTTATTTTTAGTGTTTGAGTTTCCCCGCTCAGGAGAGCAGCACCGCCTGTGGTTCCATTTCCACAGAGTGAGCGCTGAGGGTTTTATACAGTTATTCCCACAATTAGGGCTCTTTCTCACGCGCGCGCACACACGTGCGCACATACTACACGTGTGTTTACTGCCCTTTGAAAAATGATGCGGTGGATTGCTTTTAAGAGGGTGGTAGAGTAGCTGCTGCCAAGCATTCAATGTTCATCAACCCCAAGTTAGATTTTGTATTAACCGCTTTAAGACCGCTCGCGGTAATTTTACTGTGGGTGGGCGGCGTGAGCAGGCTGGATCACGTACATGTATGTGATCCAGCCTCTTCAGTTTAGGGGGCACAGCACGCCGCTCTCACGAACCCTGTGTCCACCAAACACAGCAGATTGCGCATCCCAATACCTGGCCCGCGAGATCATGTGATTGCATAGCGATCACAATGTTATCAAAGGTGTTGAGTTTCATTCATAACAGCTGACATTTCTATAGGGATGCTGTGATTAGCCCACAGCTATCACATGGTACCTGGGCTGATCACAGCACGCGGTACCATACGATTATCTGTAGCCAATCACAGATTAGTAACCACAGCTGTTATGAATGTAACCCATTTATGGCAGTTCAAAACATTGCTGTTGGTGATAACCACTTGGGGGTATTTGTGCTGTTCTGGCATTTTCGTCCAACTGCAGCAATACAATTTAGTTGGGTGGTCAGGGTGCATTAAAACTGCAGCTCAACTATTTGTTTTTACCTCCCCCTGGCCGGCCGTGTGAAAGGTGTTCTCCTCTAGGTTATGTTTTCCAGGTCTTTTCACAGAATCTTGGCTGAAATAATACTACTTTTGTGCTTAATTCAACTAGGTGTAAAACACTAGGCAATATGACTTGTTAATGCTACTTAAAGTGGTGGTTTCAAAAGGTGAAAAACCACCTGTGCTGCCCCACATACCCCCCCCCGTTTCTTACCTGAGCCCGATGCAATCCAGCGATGTATATGAGCGAAGCGGCTCTCTCCTCGGAAGGATTCATAGCAGCAGCCATTAGCTCACGCTATCCATCAAATCCTGTAACACGGGAGCAAGGGCAGGGCTGAGTCCTGCTGTCTGTGTCAATGGACGCAGCAGCAGGACTTGAGAGCAAGCCCGATGAAGAGGGGCCTGGAGCGCTGATGGGGGAACCTAGAACAGGTGGATCGGGGCTGCTCTGTGCAAAATCATTTTTTTTTTTTTTGTTAAAAAAAGGAAGGTTTACAACCACTTCAAAGTCTGGAGTTTGGAAATGCCAAAACGTGTGCTCTTACAACCCAACGCCGACCTTTTTTTACATTTTACAACAGTATGTGGAAGGGATGGATCCTCTAAGTTTTTTAATTTGCAGTCTTTTCTGCGTTCTTATTGGAAAGTTCCCTCACCTCCTCTTAACGGGACATGGGCCCCAACAAAACCGTAATATTGGGAAAAAGTCAGAACTCGCGTAAGGTTTATATCAGTGTCTGGTGGTGAACACTCACTTAGTTTCATGCATTGCTATCACTGGGATGGGAAGTAAGGTGATATCTCCCCAACGGGTTCACACGCAGCAATATAGATTTTGTAGCAGCATTTACTCTACCCAAGTCTATACAGAACTAAAAAAAATAGCTGGAGTTGGGCTTGCTGAATTGCTGAATATTTTCCTTTGTTATTGTGTTGATTAGTGGCTATTTTTTTATTTTTCATTTACCTATTTCTTTTCTCCTTTCAGCGTAATCATGACTGGCTCGTACAACAATTTCTTCAGAATGTTTGATCGCAACACCAAACGTGACGTCACACTGGAGGCCTCTCGAGAGAACAGCAAGCCTAGAGCAATCCTCAAGCCACGCAAAGTTTGTGTAGGAGGCAAACGCAGAAAAGATGAAATCAGCGTGGATAGCCTGGACTTTAGCAAAAAAATTCTCCACACTGCTTGGCACCCTTCAGAAAACATCATAGCCGTGGCAGCCACAAATAATCTGTATATATTTCAGGACAAGGTTAACTAGAACGCTATTACAAAAATACTAGGTACCATGTGTTCTAAGGCTTTTTAATATATTTTTCTTCTCCCATTTTCTAATATCTTATTTTTGTGTTTTTTGTTTTTTTTTTTTCATTCACCATGTTTTTCATTTGCCGACATGTAGGCGAAACAGTCATCCTGAACCCCCTTTACACCATTTCAAACTGCTGACAATTTTCCAATTGTTTTTTTTTTTTTTCCTTCTTTTTTTTTCTCCACCTTTGCATTGACAGCCTTCCTGTGGCATGGTTCTAAAACATGCTCTGTAGGGGTATGTTGACCTCTCATGCAGCATGAAGGATTTAAGCAAGAAACTTTGGAGAACACAAACGTTTGAGTATATATACTATTTCTTTTTAATTGGTAATTACATTTTTAATAAAATATGATCATTACAAGCTTGTGTTTCATCCTGTTTTCTAGAAGGTGTTTTGTTGCAAAGTGTATGCTCAACTGTAGTTTATGAATGTCTTGTCACAGAATGACTGGGGTATACTCCACTCTACTGATTTGTGAATGTCTTTTTACAGTGGTTGGGGTATATTCTGCTGCACTCCTATATGAATGTGTATTGTTACAAAATGGTTGCAGTATACTCTACTGGTATACGAATGTCTTGTCACAGAGTGGCTGGTGTATACACAGCTATACAGATGTATGAATCTCTGGTCACGGGGTGATTAAGACATACTTAACTGTACTGAGATATGTGTCTTGCTACAGAGCGGTTGGGGCAGTGGCGTATCATTCATGCATGCAAGGCATTCACTGCACACGGGCCTCCGAGTGCAGTGACCTGACCCACCCTTCAGACATGGATGATACATCAGGGGCCATTGGGGATGATCCTTGCAGTGGTGGGAGCCCATCTTTTTATCCAGAGGGCGCTGCATTGAAGGAAGGGGGGGGGCACAGCCGCTGACAGGAGAACTGACAGCTATTTGACTGTTCCTGTGGCTGGGCTGGAGCTACTGGAGGGATGCCTGTGATCATAAGTCAGACCCTGGCAGAGAAGGGAGCAGAGGAAGTTTTCTTTTGCTTTGGTGAAATCGTCTGCACTGGCATCCCCGACATCCCATCAGATGGGAGAAATTGACCAAGAAGAAAAGTGAGAGAGGGGAGGATTCTTCAACACAGCATTCCAGATGGATCATGCAGCCAGGAAAGGAGCACTAGTGCCCCCTCCTCCACTGACACTACCCCCCAATCGGCCCACTAAGCACCAGGACCCCCATCTCCTCCCACTAAGCACCAAGACCCCCCATCTCCCCCCACTAAGCACCAGAACCCCCATCTCCCCCACTAAGGGCCAGG
>BLSH010119132.1:838908-852194 GCA_018402905.1 Glandirana rugosa
GTGCCGCCACTTTTTAGGGTTTTTCGCCGCAGTCGCTAGCCTACGCCCAGCCCTCCACCCCCCCTTCCCCGGGGGTCCGCGGGCATTGGTCACCGATGGTTTCTTTTAGTGGCCCTCTGGCAGCCAGGGGGGAGGTGGGGATTTTTCCCCCCTCCCTCCTTGAGAGTGAGTGGTGAGGACAGCCCCGCATCACCCATCGGTGGGCAACGTCTGGAAGACGGGGACGGACCCGCCCTACGACGGCCGGCTTCTTGCGGGCCTGGCCTGGCGTTAGGCCCAAACCCACATCCACCCCATTGGGGTCCGGGGGGCGTGCCTTGCCCGTGCTACACCGCCCAGGGGTTTGGCGCCCTGACCGAGCGTAGCCAGCCGGTCCGACCCCTTTCATGTCTCAGGCTTGTTGTTAGGGGTGGAGGGGGGACCGACGGTCTCCCGGTGATTTTCTTTGGTAGCCACTGGTTACGGGCGCCTGGGGGCCCCTTCCCCCCCACCTCCCGACCCGCATCCGATCGCTAACACCGCTTTTTGGGATTTTTCACCGCCACCATTTTGTGGTAGACCGCCGCCATTTTCCCGTGGTCGCGGACATTATGATCATATGGAGCTTTCCCTCTAGCGCTCAGAGTGGCCATTTACAGTAGTACACGTTCCCCTGCAGGTGGTTTCGGCCTCTAGAGTACACTCGGCGGCCATATTGGAGTCCCCTGCTGCTGTGAAAAACGTGTTGCAGACGTTTTTGCTTTCTCTTTGGAACGGTGTGTGCTCCTGATGGCGCAGCTCTTCTGATGGTCCTCAGTTACAGGCAGCAAACAGCAAGTATAGCTGGGCTCTCCTGTGGGTGCTGGCGGCGGCGGATGCAGTCCTTCTGGGTATCCCTGGTGCTCTGTGGGACGGTGGTGTGCGGCTGTGTGGGGGTGCCTCAAACCAAGTATTGCATTTCGCTGAGGGTGATTTTTAGGGGAAAAACGATGTCAGACTATCCTGCTGTGCCTGCTGAGGAGGAACTGGCCCCCTCGGACAGAGAGGAGGACCAGGGGGCAGCAGCTGCGCACGAAAAAGCGCTGGTATCCGCCATTATCACTGGTATTCACACTACGCTGCGACTGAGCCAGGATGGCGAATTGCAGACATCTGCATATGTGTGTGGGTCCACCAGGCCCCCTAGGGCCCCTAGGGCTTACCCCTATGATCAATTTTTTGATCATCTAACCTATCGTGAATGGCAGCGTCCACAGCATTCTTTTTCGCTGTCAAAGCGTTTTGCCATCCGCTATCCCTTTGAGGAAAGCTTTTTGAAGAAGTGGGAGTCGCCTGTGGTAGACCCACCGATAGCTTGTCTGAATAAGGCGACGACCATTCCTCTGGAAGGTGCCCCTTCCTTTAAGGATCCGGCTGATAGGCAGACATAGGCGGTGTTAAAAGCTCTCTTCCTGGTAGCAGGCTCAGCGCTGAGGCCGGCCCTGGCGTCCGCCATGGCGGGGCAACACCTGTCTGAGCGTATGGCAGAGCTCCAGAAGGATCTGGACTGCGGTCGCCTGATGGATGCGCCGCAGAGAGCTGACTTTTTACATCAAGGTATCAAGTACCTCTGTGACGCGGCCGTGGATCTACTGCCCATGTTGTCCAGAATGGCGGTTTTTGCCATCATTCTTACATGGGTTCTTTGGTTACATTCATGGTCCAGAGACCATGCGTGCAAAAAAGGCCTTGCGGACCTCCCCTTTCAAGGTGGACGTCTATTCGGTCCACAACTAGATGAGATCATAAAAGATTTCACTGGAGGTAAGAGCACTTTCCTCCCAGAGCCCCAGAGGCGTGAGTTTCGCCGTACACAGGGGCCCCCTGCCTCGGGTCAGAAGAGGTTTTTTCACGCCTCTGGCGCAGCAGGAAAAGGGACCCGGTCTGGTAAGGCCGCTGCAGGGGCCGGCAAGCGGCAGTGGCAGCGAAAAACCGAAAATGCTGATGACAAGCCCTCCTCCGCCTGATGGGCTGCCCCCACTCGGGCTTCGGGTGGGGGGACGTCTTCTGGGGTTCGCAGACCGGTGGATTGCTCGCATTTCCGACCGGTGGGTCCAGAAAGTAGTGTCCACCGGGTACAGGATAGAGTTCAACACTCTATCCCCAGACAGGTTCTTCCCATCGAACTTAGGGCTCCCACAGGGACGCTGGCAGGCCCTCTTCGGGGCTGTCCAAGCACTCTCAGAACAAGGGGTGATCGTGCCAGTGCCTCCAGTGGAGAGGTTTTGGGGTTTTTACTCAAACCTGTTTGTGGTCTCCAAAAAAAAAGGGGGGGGGGTCCGGCCAGTTCTGGACCTGAAGGCCCTGAACCTATATGTAAAGGCGTGAAAATTACGGATGGAATCGATTCGCTCGGTTGTGGCCGCCCTCCATCAGGGGGAATTCCTGGCGTCTCTGGACATCAGGAATGCGTATCTCCATGTTCCCATTTGTCCATGACATCAGCGTTTCCTTCGCTTTGCAGTGGGGGACCTCCATTATCAATTTTGTGCCACTCCCCTTCGATCTGGCCTCAGCCCCTCGAGTTTTCACCAAACTGGTAGCTCCAGTACTGGCGTAACTGCGACAGAGAGGCATTGCTGTGGTAGGGTACCTCGACGACCTGCTCCTGAGATCGGAGTCCGCCTCGGCTCTGGAGGAGAATGTGAGAATCACCATGGCCTCGCTGCAGGACTTCGGCTGGTTGATCAACCTGCAAAAGTCGAAGGTATCTCCGTCCCGTCGCCTGGAGTATCTGGGTCTGATTCTGGACACATAGCAGGCGAAGGTGTTCCTCCCTCCGGCCAAGTTGCTATCGCTGCAGTCGGCGGTGCGAACCCTCCTGTCACACCGACGGTCTTCATTACGATTCTGTTTGCGGGTGCTGGGGCTCATGGTCTCAACTTTCGAGGCGATACCCAGAGCCACACTTGACTTCTCCAGTGAGCGATTCTGTCTCAGTGGGACAGGTCCCCACGGTCCTTGGACCTTCTGATCTGCCTGAACTCCCAGACCAGGGGCTCTCTGACCTGGTGGCTTCGGGACTCGGCGTTGACTCAGGGGAAGTCGTTCCTGCTCCTTCAGTGGGTGTTCATCACCACGGATGCCAGCCTTTCAGGCTGGGGTGGGATCCTGGGGCAGCTATCTGCCCAGGGCCGTTGGTCTGCTCAGGAAGCACGCCTTCCCATGAATGTGCTGGAGCTGAGAGCAATCAGATTATGTCTAGCTCACTGGACAGTGAGGTTGCAGGGTCGTCCGATTTGGATTTAGTCGGACAATGCCACAACAGTGGCATATGTGAACCATCAGGGCAGAACAAGGAGTTCAGCAGCTGCGGCAGAGGCAGCTCTGATCCTGCGTTGGGCGGAACGTCACGTTCCGGCAATCTCCGCCATTTACATTCCAGGTGTGGAAAACTGGCAGGTGGACTTTCTCAGTCGCCAGTTGCTGGATCAGGGAGAGTGGTCTCTCCATCCAGAGGTGTTCACCCAGATTTGCCGCAGATGGGGGACGCCGGACGTGGATCTCATGGCGTCTCGGTTCAATCAGAAAGTGAAGACCTTTGTGTCCAGAACGAGGGATCCGTTCGCAGTGGCCATTGACGCTCTGGTGGCCCCTTGGGGCCATTATCGCCTTCTGTACGCCTTCCCTCCAATAAAACTTCTACCTCGGTTGATACGCAGGGCAGTAGCGGAGGGAATACCGATTATCCTGGTGGCTCCAGATTGGCCTCGGCGCATGTGGTACACCAAAGTGGTGCAAATGGTGGTGAACGTTCCCTGGCGGCTCCCACTGCGAGACGATCTACTGTCTCAGGGGCCCATCCTGCACCCTGCTTTACCCTCGCTGGCTTTGATGGCCTGGCTATTGAGTCCCAGGTGCTGAGGGACAGGGGAGTCGCTGACTCCGTGATCCCTACCTTGCTAAAAGCTTGCAAGTGTACTTCTCGCAAAATAGATCACCGCACCTGGAAGGCTTACATAGCTTGGTGCGAGGCGGAGGGTCATAACCCTCGCTCTTATGTGGTGTCCAGGGTCCTGACTTTTTTGCAGCAAGGCCTGAACAAAAAACTGGCCTTGAGTACTCTCAAGGGCCAGATATCGGCTCTGGCGATTCTTTTTCAAAGAGCTTTGGCTTCGCACTCGTTGATTCGTACTTTTGTACAAGGTGTGCGACATGTGGCGCCTCGGGTGAGGTCTCCGATGGCTCCATGGGATTTGAATTTGGTGCTTTCTGTGCTTCAGAAACCGCCATATGAAAAAATCAGGGAGATTTCCTTTCAACTGCTGTCGCAGAAGGTGGCCCTTTTGGTGGCCATCACATCCGCCAGGCGGGTGTCTGAGTTGGCGACACTGTCGTGCAAGTCTCCCTATCTAGTCCTGCACAAGGACAAGGTGGTCTTGCGACCTTCTCCCTCGTTTCTTTTGAAGGTGGTTTCTTCCTTCCACATTAACAAAGATATTGTTCTTCCTTCATTGTGCCCACGTCCATTGCACCCTAAGGAATTTGAGTTGCATTCCTTGGACGTTGTAAGGGCCTTACGAGTGTATTTAGGTGCTACTGCTTCCTTTCAGAAGTCTGATTCTTTGTACTGACGGAGGGTCCGCGCAAGGGTTTGGTGGCCTCCTTGGCTACTGTCTTCCGTTGGATTAGACAGACCATGACTCATGCATATTCTGTTCGGGGCAAGGTTCCCCCTTTCCCTGTCACGGCTCATTCTACCTGGGCTGTTAGCACTTCCTGGGCTTTCAGACACCAGGCCTCGGTGTCGCAGGTGTGCAAGGCGGCTTCGGTTCACACTTTCACTAAGTTTTTAAAGATTGATGTGTTAGCATCTTCGGATGCTGCTTTTGGCCGCAAAGTTTTGCAGACGGCAGTGTAGGCGCGTCTGACGCCTCCTTAGAGGTTCTGTTGGGTACAGTTGTTCTCGTTTACCCACCCCTCTTTTTGACACAGCTTTGGGACATCCCCACATGTCATGAAGAGCTGCGTCTGTCAGTGAACGTAGGAGAAAAAGGGATTTTATTAAAACTTACCATAAAATCCTTTTCTCCGAGTTCACTGACAGATGCAGCACACACCCCTCTGCGCTCTGTTTCGGTACGGCTTGTTACGAACTGATGAGCTATGCTTGGTGGAGAGTTTATGTGGGAAGAGAGGATGGCCCCATGGGAGGGGCCAGCTTGTCTTTTCCCTGCCTAGTTAACTCCTAGTGGGACAAGCATAAACCCACATGTCATGAAGAGCTGTGTCTGTCAGTGAACTCGGAGAAAAGGATTTTACGGTAAGTTTTAATAAAATCCCTTTATTTGGGTGTCAGCGTAGAAATGGTATTGGGAGGCCATCAACTGACCCAGGGAGGAGGTTTTAATCGAGAATAGGAGAGGTCCAAGAACAGAACCTTGGACAGGACCCCAACAGAGAAAGGAAAAGGAGGACGCAGAATTGTAAATAATGCCAAAGGTGCAGTTGAATCGGGATGAGAAACCGTGAACAGTGCAGTCATGGAGGCCAAAGGTGTGGAGTTTTTTGAGGAGGTTGTGGTGGTCCACTTTGTCAAAAGCAGCAGAGAGGTGTAGGAGTACAGAATATTGTCCATTGGTTTGTGAGTTTTAGGAAAGCAGTTTCTGTGGAGTTGAGGGCAAAATCCAGACTGAAGGTGGTCAAGATTATTCTCAGTGAATTGGTCACTCAGTTGTAGACTAGGCTTTCAAGGAGTTTGGATAAAAATGGAAGCAAGGAGATGGGGTGTAGGTTGTTAAAATTGGTGGTGTCCAATGAGGGCTTTTTAAGTATGACTAGTGCATGTCATGTGAGAGAGTGAAGGCTAGAACCAGAGGGTGTCCATAGCATTTGTAAGGGAACAGGGTCCAGGGACAGGTGGTTAGGTGGACTTTAGAAAAAGGTTTAGCAACCTCATCCATAGTGGTGGGGTGGAATGAAGGAAGTAATGATTGTACCTGTGGACATGGAGTGTTAAGTGGTGAATGTAACTGTACATAGGAGTTCTGCTAGCGAATTGTATCAATTTTTTTGAAGTGATTAATGATCTCCTGGTCAGTGAGTTAGTGGGTGGAGGACAAAGTAGAGTTGAAGGTAGAGAAGAGTTGACTGGGACGGGATAATAAGTTAATGAGAGATAAAATGGGTCGTCTTGGCAGTGAGGAGGCAGGAATTGTATTTTTGTAGGGCAGATTTCTATTGGATGAAATCTTTCTGAGACTTGAGCCTCGTACACACGATGCGATTGTTGTACGACCACACGTCCAACTTTTCCCGAAATGGTCTGTCCGTGATTTTGTCTAGCATACTGATGGTAGTTTGACAAAGATAAACGTAGTGACATGTTACGAGCGTATAAAGAGGAGATTTAGGTGAATGTGAATTACGGACACAGGTTTACACGACCGAACGCTTCCTGGATTCCTAGCATGTGTGTTTGTACTTACAACTTTTGTTTGTCCAACTTCTGTACACAGGAGCCGAAAATCGGATGCCTTGTCAGCAGACAAAGGTTTTCTAGTTTGCGCATACAACTTCTGTTGTACGGGCCTTAAAGCTGGATACACACTACACAATTTTCTTTAGATTTTTTCCTTTAGATTTACCAAAACCATATAATATAAGGTCAAACATTAAACGATAAGTTCACCTTTTTTTTTCTTCTATATTTTAGCTCGCCTATGTACTTTTATTGCAAAAATATGAAAGCTTTACATTAAATCTACAGACACTTACTACACTTGGCCTCATCAATGTTTCTAAACGTACCCACCCTTCTACCTACCCAGCCTCTTCATTTTTTTAAATGAAATGCAATTAACCAGTGATCGCCCTTCTCCCTAAATACACAAAATATACAAACACATTACATCGTGTATGGCCATCTTTATACAAGTACATAGGATGGAGTGGACAAACACTCAGCTATCAAACACTGTTCACATCTCTGCATAGCCGGAACTCTCACAAACAATTGCCCCAAAGAAACTTTGCACGTTTTAAATGTGCTTAGTGGTGCAGTGCATTTCTGAAGTGCAAGGAAACGCACAGATGTAAATGGAGCCTCACTGTTTTTGTGTAAACGCACTAATTTCACTTTCAGGCCTCATTCACATCTAGAATAGAAGCGCACATTTTATGGCTCGTTTTTCCTTTGACATGCATAGGGCAGCCTGTTGATTTAAATTGGCTGCACTACATGTGGCTTATGGGACATATTGGCATTTTGTGGGTTGTGTGTTTTACTGTGCATTTTGCAGCATTTGCCACTCATTTTTTTACATTGCAAAATATGTGTTTGCGTCTGTGTTTGGTGTGCCATTAACAATTAATGGCACTGAAAGCGCAACTAGTAATTTTAGGTGTATAAATATGGCCATATACTATACAATCTGATTGTACAAACATCCATGAGGACAGTGAAGTAAGTGCAATCACTGATTGCGTTTAATTTTAAAAATTTGCAGCTGGAAGTGGGTGGGTGGGTAGCTAGGAGGCTGGATGATGCAGGGTGTGTGCTAATGAGGTCAGCTGGTCAACTCCTTCCTGTGTCATGACCTATAGTCTGACCAGGATGTAAGGCAAAACTAATGGGTACATTTGGAAATCTTGATGAGGAAAAGTGAAGTAAGTGTCTGTAGATTTAAGAGAAAGCTTTAATATTTTTGCAAAACAAAACTACATTAATGCTATATTGGTACATAGGGGAGCTGGAATTTATAAAATAAAAAAAAAGGTGAACTTCTACTTTGAAGTAAAGTGAAGTGAAGTACCTGAAAGGTGCAATGTGGGGATAGAAGAAGCAACGCACCAGAGACACATAAACGCAATGAAAGCAATCAGTTTGGGTGGATGCAAAGCAGCAACATAGCTATGGAGGGACAGAGCAGAGACGTTCTTGTGAAGTAGAGCCTGAAGTGCTCCCACTTAACCCCACTTATTGCAAGAATCTCAGCATTGTGCTAACCCCCCCCCCCCCCAGCAAATAATGGTAAATGCATCGGTCTACAGAAAACAAGGTAGATATTGATATTAATGCTATCCTGCAAAACAAGCCAAATAGAAAGTATTTAACATTTTAGGGCTCTTTCACACAAGCGGAACCCGTTTCCATCCGTTTATCCCTGCTGAGCCGACGGATGGAGAATGGGATGAGCCGACGGATGGAGAATCGGATGAACACGGACCGTCTGTCCGTGTTCATCCAATCCGCCAGGCGGATGGAAAATAGGGCTTCCATCCGTCTGTTTCTGGCGGATCGGAGCGGATCGGGTGTCAGGGGACATGTCACCGCTGACATCCGCTGCTCCATAGAAGTACATGGAGCGTCCGTATGGGTCCGCCTGAAAAACTGACAGGCGGACCCAAACGATCCGTGTGTGTGAGAACCCTTAATTGATATTTTTATGTGCATTGCCTTTATTACAGTGGAAGGATAAAGCTGGTAACCCTCATCTAAATAGTAGAAGTGATGGTCTGGTAACTTTGTTGAGCAAAGCTTCAGTCAATCACTTGATCTCTATCATGGGAAATATGGTGAAACCACAGATAAGCCAGGATGTTGGGGAAGCTGTTAAATAGGTGGGAAAACTGACGGTACACAGGCTGCTTCCCCTGCGCCTGCTCCTGGTGGCCAATCCGATCGGATTTCCTGATAGGGCTCATTACCAGGCACACCATAGAACGGTACAAGGTTGTCACTTGTCACCATAGAACAGTACAGGGTTATCACTTGTCACCATAGTACAGTACAGGGGTGTCACCATAGAACAGTAAAGGGGTGTCACCAACAGGCAGGTTTGGTAAAATTGGGGTGGGGGGATGAAAAGTCCAGTAAAAAGCAATGCAAAGTGCTATTGAGTGAAGAGGTGAATGGAAAGCTCACCCATTACACTCACCCCACTCTCTCCTTATGCCGGGCTCTCTGAGTGCTCCTGACACCGGGTGACAAGGCTTCCTCTGAGTTCTCGGTCCTGGCTGCACCTGGCTCTAGCACAGCAATGTAAGGCCAGACCCGAGGATTATTTGGAGAATTGTCACAAAATGAATCCGCTTTCTAACCCCCAGGTGCCCAGAGTTCAGTGCAGTCATGGGTGGGAGGGAGCATGTGGTAGGCTGCACTTTCTGTGATGTCCATTTTTCCCTGATGCTCAGTTGCTTATCCCCCACCAGATGATCTCCCTGTGAGAGGTGGTGTCCCCTATAGTATACGGGGAGGTACTGCAGCTGGATGGGTGCTTCAATTTAATACTGCAACAAAAGCAAGACACGTGACAGATGCTGGAGCTTTTAAGGAGGGAGGGGGTGAAGATGAGTGCAGTGGAGGGAGGGTTGTGTGCAGAGGTCAGAGCTGAAGAGGGGTGAAAAGTGGATGGGAAATACAGAGGTAAGCAGCTGTGGAAGAGGGCTGAACTCTGTACCCTGTATGTAGTGCACCCCCGAAATATACACTCTGTTTATAGCACACCATGAACTCTGCACTTTGTACTTACAGTAGTGCGTCCCCGAACTCCAGTGTGTGTGTGTAAAACACAACCATGAATTTTATACTCTATGGGGTAAATGTACTAAAACTGGTGCACTCAGAATCTGGTGCAGCTGTGCATATTAGCCAATCAGATTCTAACTTCAGCTTGTTCAATGAAACTTTGGCAATAAAACCTGGAAGCTGATTGTTTTCTATGCAGAGTTGCACCAGACTTTGCACTCTCCAGTTTTAGTAGCTAGCCCTGCATGCAGCGTACCCCTGAACTCTGCAATTTGTGTGTAGCGCACCCCTGAATTATGCACTTTGGACGTAATGCACTCCTGGTATTTAATGCCCCTTTAAGACCCTCCCACTGTTAGTGAAATTTGACCACACTATTTGATTCTGTGTGTGGGGGAGGGGGGGGCGCGGCATGTTTGAGTTCCTGCACCTATCCTCTGAGGAAAAAAAAGCCATGCATGTACCCATGCAAAAGGTATAACCACGTACTGCCTTTCCTCAAGGCAAGAAATGCTGCAAGTCTTAACTCCCCACATTTGGGAATAGTCCTAGTGCTCCCCCAAAGGGGAGCTCACGCTAACCTGACACTTGACTACATGGTCTCTGTTGGTGAGGTCCACAGAAAAATAGATTTCTGCTTTCCAGTTGGAAAGAACAATCTTACAGGGGCTACACCCTATTACATGTACAGCTGGGTATGTGCAGAATTAGGACAGTTAAACGAAATTACATCAGCATGTTTCATGTGCCTGCCATCTGGTGATCAGGGAAATAAGAGCACAAATGCATGTTTCATTCTTAAGGAGTTGTAAAGACAGAAGGTTTTTTATCTTAATGCATTCTATGCATTAAGATAAAAACCTGTGTAGCAGCCTCCCCAGCACACCCTAATTACTTACCTGAGCCCCATCTCTCTCTCCAGTGATGTCCAACAGTGTCTTAGCCATCTGGGACTCTCCTCCTTAGACACAGCAGTGGCACCATTGGCTCCCACGGGTGTCATATCAAAGTCAGCCAATCAGGGGAGAGAGGGGTCAGGGCTCTGTGTCTAAATGGATACTCAGAGCTCTGACTCGGCCCTGGTGCCCCCATAGCAAGCGCCTTGCTGTGGGGGCACTCAACAGGAGGGAGGGGCCAGAAGTAGTGAAGAGGGACCCGAGAAGAGGAGGATCTGAGCTGCACTCTGCCAAAACCAACTGGAGTATAACATGTTGTTCGTTTTTTTTTTTAACCACTTCCACACTGCGCGCAGTATATTTACTGTGGCAGTGTGGCGCTGTCCCGCGAATCGCCATAAATAGACGGCGATTTACGGACAGGCAGCTAGGGGGCGCGAGCTGCCAGAGGTAAAAAACGGCAAACCGCCAAAGTAAACACGGCAGTTCCCCGTTCTGACAGGCGGCATCTAAGAGATGTACTGATCCCTGTTACTGGGATCAGTTAGATCTCTTATGCCCCTGACAGCCCAGCCCCCTCACAGTTCACGCCTAGGGAACACAGTTAACCCCTAGATCGCCCCCTGCAGGTTAACCCCTTCACTGCCAATGACATTTATACAGTAATCAGTGGATATTTAAATTTCTGATCACTGTATAAATGTCATTGGTCCCAAAAAAGTGTCAAAAATGTCCGACATGTCCGTTGCAATATCGCAGTCCCGATAAAAATCGCAGATTGCTGCCATTACTAAAAAAAAAATTTAAAAACGCCAGAAATGAATTCTCATGGTTTGTAAATGCGGCGACTTTTGCGCAAACCAATCAAATGCCGATTGATTTTTTTTTAACCAAAAATATGGGGAAGAATATAAATCGGCCAAAACCGATGAATACATTTTGTTTTTTTAATATTTTTTTTGGATTTGTGTTTCATCAAAAAGCAAGAAATGTTTTTTTTTTGCAAAATTGTCGCTCTTTTTTTGTTTATAGCGGTGATCAGAAATGACGCAGAGGTGACCAAATACCACCAAAAGAAAGCTCTGTTTTTGGCGGGAAAAGGACGCAAATTTCGTTTGGGTACAACATCGAATGACCGCGCAATTGTCAGCTAAAGCGACGCAGTGCCGAATCTCAAAAAGTGCTCTGCTCCTGCAGTGGGAAATCCTTCCAGGGCTGAAGTGGTTAATAAACAAGACTTTACAATCACTTTAAACGGTCTTTAAGATAAAGAAAACAACTGCAAGATGCAAATATATGGTGTATATTTGCAATAACCTGAATAGCTTTGCTTGTGTGCATACAAATGTTAAGGCTCTTGACGAATCCAGACAGAGAAATGGTCTTTGATTCACCCTGACTTTAACTGACTTCTAGAGAAGCACCTCCATGTCAGTGCCCTTCCTCATCTTTTTGATTATGGGCAATTTGGAAGAGGCGGAGCTTCTAAGCATCATTGTGTCACTTCCTTATTGCCCTGGATCACATAGCAATCACGGACTTCCAAGTTCTGAAGCATACCATTGTTAATGTACGGCACTATCCGTTTTATTTTGGAATTAATACAATTTTTAAATGTTAGTGCACTACAGGCTGTACTTTCTATTTTTTGCATACAACACCAATTTGGAGGAGATGGGTGGAATGGTCTATCAGAAGGGATCTACAACAGAGCCAGAGAGGAGGTACAACACCTCCTGAGAAGGAACATCCAGGGAAAAGATCCATACCCCAGCACAGCAGGGTTGCTGTCAAGGCTCAACAGCCCCTAGAGGGGAGCGATTTCTGGTAAGTGTATTACCTTAGGGGAGCACAGTTTGCACCACCAGCACCTTTTTTCTTCCACTGTTTTCTAATTTATGGTGTGAACACAGACAAATACATCAGATATTAAAGAAACGGGTTTGCTATGATTACCTGGCAAGGAACCTGATATTTATTAAGGACTGTATTTCTTTGGACATTTTACATCAACTATATTATTATTATTATACAGGATTTATATAGCGCCAACAGTTTGCGCAGCACTTTACAATATTAGGGCAGACAGTACAATTACAATACAATTCAATACAGGAGGAATCAGAGGGCCCTGCTCGTTATAGCTTACAATCTAGGAGGGAGGGATAAATGATACGAAAGGGCAATAACTGTGGGGGATGAGCTGACTGAGAAAATAAGGAGTGTAGTTAGGCTTCCCTGAAGAGAAGAGTTTTCAGGGATCGCCTGAAGGTGGATAGATTTGGGGACAGTCTGACCGATTGGGGTAGGGAGTTCCAGAGGATGGGAGAGGCTCGGGAAAAGTCTTGGAGGCGAGTATGAGAGGAGGTGATGAGGGAGCTGGAGAGCAGGAGGTCTTGGGAGGAGCAAAGAGGGCACTTAGGTTGGTATTTTGAGACTAGGTTGGTGATGTAGCTGGGAGCAGAGTTGTGGATGGCTTTGTAGCTGATTGTTAGTATTTTGAATTTAATTTGTTGGGCGAGTGGCAGCCAGGGGTGGCAGACGTTGAACGGTTTGTAAGGTGGATGAGTCTGGCAACGGCATTCATGATGGACTGGAGGGGGAATAGTCTATTTAAAGGTAGGCCAGTGAGGAGGGAGTTGCAGTAGTGGAGGCGAGAGATGACCAGGGAGTGAATCGGGAGCTTTGTGGTTTCATTGGTTAGGAAGGGACGTATTTTAGAGATGTTGCGGAGATTATTATTTTATACCCACTGCATTTTTCAAACTGAGAGATATTAATTTATACTTCACTGTATTGTTTATGTATTCATTTAATCTCATACCCTAGTAGCAAACTACTAATGCTATTTATTTACTATTGATGGTCTACACTGATTAACACAGGTCACTTTATATCCTGTA
>BLSH010119210.1:30715-48605 GCA_018402905.1 Glandirana rugosa
CATGGTACAGACGTCAGAGACTGACAGAGGACATGGTACAGACGTCAAAGACTGGCAGAGGACATAGTACAAGCGTCAGAGACTGACAGAGGACATAGTACAGACGAAACTGCAGACATGGTACAGGAGACAGTCAGAGACTGCAGACATGGTACAGGAGACGGTCAGAGACTGCGGACATAGTACAGGATACGGTCAGAGACTGCGGACATAGTACAGGAGATGGTCAGAGACTGCAGACATGATCCAGGAGATGGTCAGAGATTGCAGATGTGATACAGGAGATGGTCAGAGACTGCAGACATGATCCAGGAGATAGTCAGAGACTGCAGACGTGATACAGGAGATGGTCAGAGACTGCAGACATGATACAGGAGACGGTCAGAAACTGCAGACATGGTACAGGAGACAGTCAGAGACTGCAGACATGGTACAGGAGACGGTCAGAGACTGCGGGCATAGTACAGGATACGGTCAGAGACTACAGACATAGTACAGGAGATGGTCAGAGACTGCAAACATAGTACAGGATACGGTCAGAGACTGCGGACATGGAACAGGAGACAGTGAGAGACTGCATACATAGCACAGGAGACAGTCAGAGACTGCAGACATAGCACAGGAGACAGTCAGAGACTGCGGACATGGTACAGGAAACGGTCAGAGACTGCCGTATTTACTTGTTGTAAGCAAAGTAATACAACAATGTCTCCACCTAGGAGCCAACCTTCATTGGCATGTTTTACCACTCCTGGTTGTTCTCAAGAATTTGTCGAAAGTTCCCTAACCACACCTCTCTGAAAAATGTATTTCTGAAGATATCAAGGCAGACGAAATGCGTATAAGTGTGGTTACGGCCGCTGTCATCTTTTCCACCAGTTGGCGCATACGCTCGCATCCAGGTAGAAGCGGGTGGAGCAGTGTATCCTCACAGCGTATTTGCTTGTCTATCCATGTGCTGGTCTGTGGCACATTACTATGTGAGTGCACATACACTATATTGTCAAAAGTATTGGGACATCTGCCTTTACAAGCACATGAATGTTGATGCCATTCCAGTCTTAGTCCATAGGGTTCAATATTGAATTGACCAACCCTTGCTTTGTGCACTGGTCCAAATCATTTTGTGGAGGGGGGATTATGGTGTGGGGTTGTTTTTCAGGGGATGGGCTTGGCCCCTTAGTTCCAGTGAAGGGAACTCTTATGGCGTCAGCATACCAAGACATTTTGGACAATTCCATGCTCCCAATTTTGTTGTGGCCCCTTCCTGTTCCAACAAGACTGCACACTAGTGCATAAAGCAAGACCCATAAAGACATAGATGAGTGAGTTTGGGGTGGAGGAACTTGACTGGCCTACACAGAGTCCTTACCTCGGCCGTCGCTGTATGTTTCTCCTCCGTCAGCTATAACCGCTTCAACTCTTCTGGGAAGGCTGTCCACAAGGTTTAGGAGTGTCTATGGGAATGTTTGACCATTCTTCTAGAAGTGCATTTGTGAGATTACGCACTGATGTGGACGAGAAGGCCTGGCTTGCAGTCTCCACTCTAATTCATCCCAAAGGTGTTCTATCGGGTTGAGGTCAGGACTCTGTGCAGGCCAGTCAAGTTCCTTTACCTCAAACTCACTCATCTATGCCTTTATGGACCTTGCTTTGTGCACTGGTGTGAAGTTATGTTGGAACAGAAAGGGGCCACCAGTTGGGTGCATGAAATTGTCCAAAATGTCTTAGCATGCTGATGCCTTAAGATTTTCCTTCACTGGAACTAAGGGGCCAAGCCCAACCCCTGAAAAACAATAATCCTCCCATCAGCAAATGATTTGGACCAATGCACATAGCAAGGTCAATAAGAATGTGGATGAGCGAGTTTGAGGTGGATGAATTTGACTGGCCTGCACATAGTCCTGCCCTCAATAGAACACCTTTGGGATGAATTAGAGTGGAGACTGTGAGCCAGGCCTTCTCTCCAACATCAGTGCCTGACCTCACAAATGCACTTCTGGAAGAATGGTCAAACATTCCCATAGACACTCCTAAACCTTGTGGACAACCTTCCCAGAAGAGTTGAAGCTGTTATAGCTGCAAAGGGTGGACCAACTCAATATTGAACCCTATGGACTAAGACTGGGATGTTATTAAAGTTTATGTAAATGTAAAGGCAGGTGTCCCAATACTTTTAGTAATATAATGACATTCAGTAAAATGTTAGTAGTCCATATGTCACTAACAAATGAAACATATAGTGTTTTAGAAAATTGTAACAATGATCAGTTTCTTCTTTAAAAAGTAATATGATTCACTAAACACCAGGTCACATGGAAATATTGGGAAGTCCAGCAAGCATATGTGCAATGAAAGCCTCTTACCAGATCAATATAATTTCCAGTTACAGAGATCAAACATGCACACTGAACAACTGACACCTCCTGGTGTCCCCGGGCTAGACAAGTATGGTCCACTGGGTCCCAGCATATAATTTCCACTGATATAATTGCCTTAACCTCGAATCATGATGCCTCAGATAGCCACCTGTAGCACCCTCTTGGTAGTGAGGTGCTAGAGTAGGGTTTTCTTTTCACTGGCAGTGTAGGTAAATCTAAATGGCCTCCCCTTGGTTGCCTCCCCTTGATAATAGAGGGTTCTAAAAGAATGGGTGGGGAAGAGGGGTGGAGCTTCCTGGGGTGTTTGGGCAGCCTTGACCAATCCACAATTTAGGATTGGCAGGGGCCAGGCCTCCTCAAATAGCCAGTTTCAGCCCAGCCAGGAAGGAGAGTTTGGATGGAAGAGCTGGGAGACCAAGCACTAGTTGCAGGGACCTTGGAGGAAGCCCCCAGTCTAAGGTCTTTCCTGATGAGGGATCACGAATGATCCGAACGCGCCCATTTCCCGTTTGGTGACCCGGAAGTGACGCGGTGTCTAGCGAGCGGACGTTCTGTGGCCGACACTGGGTCCCGGTCTGCGCTGGAAGCCACCAGCGTGTCGGGCTTGGGCTCCTACTCTACGCTCGCCTGCACACCGTTCATCAACTGGCTACGAACGGATGATCTACTCCTGTGCTTTTATTTATTCTCCCATGTGAGTGTATACGTAATTATACCATTTCATTAACCTCCCTGGCGGTATTCCCGAGTGTGGCTCGGGGTGGATTTTCAGTACCAAGAACGGTAACCCTGAGCCACACTCGGGATTGCATCGCTGGATCCAGGCAATGTTACTTACCTTGTCCCCTGGATCCAGCGATGTCCTCCACCGTGTCTGCGGGCTGTGTCCTCCACCCGATACCTCTGTATGCTGGGCTCCGTTCCCTGCGAGCGTCGCGTCGCACGGGGACGGAGACCGGCGGGGAATTCAAAAAGTGAAACACACAGCACATACAGTACACTGTGATCTTATAGATTACATTACTGTATGAAGTCATTTCACATCCCCTTTGTCCCTAGTGGTTTGCCCAGAGCCTTGCATGCACTTTTATATAATAAATGTCATTCTTTCTGCCTGGAAACATGAGAATGTCCATAGCAACCAAAAAGCGTCCCTTTACGTCAAAAGTGGTTTTTGATCAGCTAGAAAACACCGATAGTAAATAAGAATCATTTGCAGAATTGAGTGATACTGATTTTTGGGGAAATTTATCATCAGAAACTGAAAGTGACGACAGCGACAATTCTGCAAATGAGCAAATTTCTGCGTTTTTGATTTGATGACATTATTGAATAAATTGTATTACTATTATATTATTATTTTGATAACTATTTATAGTTATTTATTATATTATAATTTATGATTTCATTTTTCAAACTTTTTCATATCCGGGATGTCTACTAGACTCTTGTTTGGACAGATTTAAGTGAGTTATTCCTAAGAATTACAGGCCTACAATATAAAACACCAAATTTTCATGCAAAATAATTGTACCGCTTTCAGCACCAAAAATCGGAAATAATCATCCCGCCAGGGAGGTTAAAGGAGTTATTGCACTTAGAGGCACTGCTCTTTTTTATGTCTCAATCTAAGGGGGTGACCTTGAGTCTGAAGGCTCGGGAGTGGAAGGGATCCCTCAGCACATCCAAAGGGGGGTCGTGACCAAGGAACAAGAGAGAGAACAACGGAGTGGTGCTGCTGGGCAGGTCTCCTGGAGGGATCCACCAGGTGTTGGTGGGTGTATTCCACCAACGCCAGAGCAGATTGGAAGGAGAGAGATAGTCTGAGAAGGGTGCAGAGCCAGCAGGGACTGTGCTGTCACTGGGCAGTGGAATCAGGTCGCTGCAGCCAGGAGGGTGGGCAGGGCCTGGAGGAAGAGCTGACTGGGAGCAGTAGTGCACCAAGACTAGCTAGCACATCTTTCACCATTTTTGCTACACAAGAGGTGCCTGCGGTCCCTGCCTGTAATGGGCGGTCCATTGAGGCCTGGCCAGAGTCAAAGGCAGGCCTCACCATGTGCTAGCTAGGCTGCAGAAGTATTGTGCTGGAGGAAGAGGAGTTGACTTTGAGCAAGAATGTGCTGGAGGAAAAGAGAAGAGTATATAGAGGAGTGTATATATGTAGTCCCATTCAAGAACTGTTCAATTCACTGGGCATCCCATCATTTCCTATACGCCATCCAACTTAAATCCCCTAATAAAATAACAAGAAAACAAGTACCGGCCTGTTCTCATAATTCCAGATGTGTGGAAAAATGTGATTGGTTGAGCAGGGTGACAAGTGAACTACTACACTCAGCAGCCCCTATGGGAGTATCGCTACACACCATAAAGGGAAAGGAACAATGGCGCATATTGTGAGAATACTGCTAATGTGTGTTTATTTATTTTTTTTAAATGAAGAAAGATACTCACATTATTAAAAAAATCATATGCAGTCAGATAGCACAAAGCCTTACCGGCAGCCGGAATCAGTGGGCGCGATGACGTCACAGGTTCGAAGTCCCGCCTTATGTGTATGGTAATACCAAGCAACAACCTATTAAGGGTAATATCTGCATAATTGCTGGTATTTATTTTAACTGTCATAATGCATAATATTAGAAAATGACCAAAACCTAAGCACATGAAAGGAGATCAAAGATAGTAGCATGTGCCATCCATAAAGTGAGCCTTGCCTTTTCTTTATTTTCAGTAATACATTTTGTAAAAAGCAAGCAAAGGGCCACTGTTTGGAGCCCCCTGGAATATGTTATCAGTTCTGTATGTTCAGCTCTTTAATTCAGATATAAGAAGAATTGTTTCTGTATCAAATAACAGATATTTGCAGAAATATAAGCAACATAAAAATAGGGTTACAGAATGGCAAATGTTGAATCATTCTGATGATTCCTGTATCTATGCAGTGTCTAGGGCACAGGTGTCAAACTGGTGGCCCTCCAGCTGTTGCGGAACTACAAGTCCCATTAAGCATTGCAAGGCTGACGGTCACAAGTATGACTCAGACAGAGGCATGATGGGACTTGTAGTTCCGCAACAGCTGGAGGGCCACACGTTTGACACCCCTGGTCTAGGGAGACCTGTCACTGGCATTCATTTTTTATTTTATGGGTTTTTTTCAGTTCGTCTACCACAAGAGACCATTTCCCATCATTAGACTGACTTTCTGTGCTTTTATGTGAAGATAGTTGCTTAGGAGACTTTTCTCTTAACGGTGTGACAAGTTCCTTTGATGTTTCATGGTGGGGTTTTGTTTCAGAACTTTTATAGGTGTACCCAACCTCTGAAGGTTTATTGTTTATATGGATCTCTGATAATTCATCAATGGGTGGTTTATTTGAACACTCAATTCTGTGTGGGATCTTAGATGTTTCATTGTTAAATTGGGTCAATGGGTAACCTTTGCTAGGCAGTTTCTCCAAACACTCTGAATCAGAATTGAACCCTATTTTAGAAGGTTTACTGCTGAATTCATCCTTTTGGCATCCATCGTTGGGAAGCTTTTCTGAATATTCAGAAATGTACCAAATTGTAGACTTTCGATCATGTGGCTTAGGTTTGTCATTGATCCATGTATCAGGAGTCTCATAGATGTTCTCAGTCTCAGAGCTGTGCAATGTCTCTAAGTTCTCAATACTGGATGGCATTTCTTGACTCTCATAGTTGTTGAAGGACTCTGTGGTACTGTATGGCATCTGAGACTCCTCATTGATGCTTACTGGTGTTAGAATGTCCCTCATGAACACATATCCATCACAGTCATTCCATGTTTGAGGACCCTCATTGCTGAATGATACCTCTGGACTCTTATTGCTGCTATGTGGTATTAAAATCTCATGTGTTGATTTTGTGTTGGGACTCTTGTCACCATACAGTGGTTTTGAATCTTCAGTTTTACACTTTGTTTTATTGGTGTCTGTGAGCTTTTCCTCCAGATTGTGTCTGCCGGACTGAGGATCAGGACCTCTGTGGGTGCTGCTTCCCTGTAGTGCTGTACATGTGGGAAACAAAGAGAATGTGTTTTCATATGAAGATCGTAGGACAGGAAACAATGTACAAAAAAGGTTTAATTGATAGTTGTTTGTAAAATGTAATCAATTTTCTGATATTGGCCAGTCCAATCCGATTGGTCAAACCTGTTTTTCCACTTTTATAAAAATATTTTTTACTTTTATTTATGTCTAGTTGAGCGAACCCGAACTGTAAAGTTTGGGTTAGTACCGAACTTTCAGGTGTCCGTGTCCCAATCCCAAACGTTTGAGAAAAACGTTCGGGTTCTGGGTTCTGGTATTTTATCACGCATGTTGAATAGCTGCAGGGCAGCCAATCAACAAGCGTTTCACTGGTTTTCCCTAGAAGCCATCACAGCCATGCCTACTAATGGCATGGCTGTGATTGGCCAGTACATCATGTGACCCAGCCTCTATATGAGGCTGGAGTCACAGTGCTGCATGTCACATGTTCTCAGGTTAGTGTAGGGAGAGGATGCTGCCGGCGCAGTGAGGGACAGATTGTGAGGGACAGATTGCAGATCTAATAACTAGGTAGAGATTACTACTACTGCTTTGAGGGACAGATTGTAGTTCTATAACATCTCATCCTGCATTACAGAACGATCTGATTACAGAACGATCTCTCATCCTGCATTACAGAACGATCTGATTACAGAACGATCTCTCATCCTGCATTACAGAACGATTTGATTACAGAACGATCTGATACTGGACTAGGTAGAGATTACTACTGCTTTGAGGGACAGATTGCAGATCTAATAACATCTCCCATTTTTCTTCCTTTTGCAGCCCTCTAGCACTTTCCAGGACTTTTTTACATTCATTTTTGTGCCGAAAAGTTCGGGTCCCCATTGATTTCAATGGGGTTCGGGGTCCAGGGTAAGGTTCGGATAACGTTCGGTACCGAACCCGAACGTTTCCGCGAAGTTCAGCCAAACCCGCCGAACCCGAACATCCAGGTGTTCGCTCAACTCTATTTATTTCTACAATTTTTTATTTCATGTAATACACATTTGAACACATTTTATTATATTTAGCTTTGTTATATGTATTGTAAAAAAAAAATATTTTTATTCATAGTTTTTTTTTTACTTTTTCTCATACCTGAAGTAGAAGCTGTCAAGTTTCTCAGTTTTGTCATAAGGGTTTTAGGTTTGTTTTTTTCAGTTTTTGAAATGAGAAGCAAATCACAGGCCAGTTTTTCAATAGTGGGCTGACACTCCAAGATCCGAATCTTCTCCTCATGGCCGCTGTCCTCCACATCATCAATCACCACAATCACATTGTCTCTCCCTGTGGTTGCACACAAGTATCAACCATATTAGTCACACTCTTGTTCCATCACTCCTCACCATTCCTCCTCTCTATCCCTCCTGTCATTTTCATCCTTTTTCTTCCTTCCTCCTCCTTGATCCCTCCACTCATCTTTTCTTTATTGTCTTGGCATCATAAATGTAGGGGCTGCTTACACAACTTTAGGCCTGGGCCCCTCAGGGCCTGACCACCAACATTTCTTATGGCCCGCCCACTGGCCCTCCCATCAAATGCGACAATAATATACACTGATTTGGGTTATTTTCACCAAAGAAATGTAGTAGTATACATTTTGGCCAAAATGTTGGAAGCAAGATTATTTATTTTGCACATTTTAATAACAAATACGAAGAAAAACACGTCTTTTTTTATTTTTCAAAATTTGCAGTCTTTTTTGTTTATTTAGCAAGGAAAAATGCCAGTGGTTATTAAATACCATTAAAAAGCTCTACTTGTGTGAGAAAAAAAATGATAAAAATGTCATATGGGTGCAGTGTTTCATGACCACGCATTTTTCATTCAAAGTGTGACAGCGCTGAAACCTGAAAATTGGCCTGGGCAGGAAGGGGGTGAACGTGCCTGGTATTGAAGTGGATAATTTATAAGGAACAAAATTATATACTCAGAAATATTGTACACATGTATATACCATATTTTATGGCGGAGGGAAGGGTGGGGGGGGGTGAAATGGCCATGTGATAGAAGGAGTGGTGGCAATTAAATGGGCATGTAAAGAAAGATAGGGTGAAAATCCCCCCCACTCTTTCCTCTACATGCCCACTTTAGATATCCTTCCTTTATATGCAGTGGGGATGTAAAGGAAAGGGGGGGGGGGTAACATTTTCACTCTATCTTCCTTTACATGCCCATTTCACTCTGTCCACTCTTTCCTTCACATGGCCATTTCATTTCAATCCAGCAAAGAGACGGCCCAATTCAGCAGGGATATCCCTATATATTTTGCAAAGCGACATCCCCATATAATCCAACAAAGAGACCATGCCCATCCAGCAAAGATGCCATCCCAAACCAGAAAAGAGAAAGCCCCATCCAGAAAAGAGAAAGCCCAATCCAAGAAAGAGGTAGTCCCAATTCAGAAAACAGACAGTACCAATCCAGAGACAGTCCCAATCCGGAAAAGAGACATCCCTATCCAGCAGAGATATCTCTATCCAGCAAAGAGACATCCCCATCCAGCAAAGAGACTGCCCCATATAGCAAAGGGACAGTCACAGACCAATCCAACAAAAAACAGGCAGGCTAGCAGTACAGGACCACATCCACACACGTAGACCCTCGGCATCCCTATAATCCCAGCCTGCAGGAATTTCAGCTCAGCATTATAGGAATTGTGCAGCAGAAAGTACCTTCATTCAATGGGCAGGCCACCGGTCCACAAAAGCTCCCCCAGACCCCCCTTCCTCTTTACTCCAAATGCACCACCTACCAACTAAGCTCCAAATCAGTCATTGACTGACCGATGCTGTCTTGTCTCTGTGCACACACTACTGGCCCACTCTATTTGGCTCTCCCAGACCCCCCTTCCTCTTCACTCCAAACGCGCCACCAACCAACTAAGCTCCAAATCAGTCAGTGACTGATCAATGCTGTCCTGTCCCTGTGCACACATTGCTGCTCCACTCCATTTGGCTTTGTCTTCTGGCCTCAGTTTGAGTGTCCTTCGCTTGATCCCACTAGTCACGTGAAAACTGATTTCCCACCCACCGGTCGGCTAAGCAAAGGAAGCTGTAGGTCTCCCCTGAGCTATGTTCTCCAGGCTACCTGGGCCCTGTACATGTGCATGGGCTGCCCCCCGATGGCAGCCCTGTCCTATCCTTTCTCTCCTCCTCTGTAAGGAAAGGCTTGCCAATAGATGAAATTACTCCTCTGGGAGGACTTCTGTGCACAGGCTAAGACATGTTCCCATTCATGCTCACAGGAATTGGGCACTGGCTAACTAATGCCCTCGTGCATTCTCTTGCGTGCTAGTGCTCATATGTACCTGTGACAGATGTTGGCACCAAACGGGCTGTTTAAACTCGGTCAGTGCTCAGGATCAGTGCCGCTTTGTCTTCAGCCTCCTGCATATCCTGTGACCTGTGATTCTGTCTCCTAATTCCATGTGCTGAACCATCACCCGGCTTGTCTTAACCATTCTCTGAACTCTGCTTGCACTGACCTTGACCTATCCGCTGACCTCCACTTCTTTCTGCTCCATTGGCTCCTACTTTAGTGATTGGTTCCAGACCCAGCTTGTTTCCTGACCACGCTCCTGCCTGTGCCCTGTATTTGATCCAACCCATCTGTGTATGACCGGCCGGCCTAACTCTGCTACTCTGCCTGCTGTTACCAGTACCAGCTGCTCACCTGCTTACTGGAGCCATCTGATACCTTCACATGCCCAGCATGGACACCTACCCTGCTGCTAGCAAGACTTACAGGCACTCGTCTCACTCTGTACTCCTGCTCCTTCTGTCTACACTATCAAATCAGAGGTAGCAGACCCTCATTGTTTAAGGGTCTGATACCAGGTACGTAATATCTCATCTCCTCTCCTCCCCTCCCCCTCTCTATATTTATCAGTCAGTCTAACTTTCTCTTAACCTGTCAATATATCTTTTACCAAGTAACTGATTCAGGTTGTCCAGCTCCTCATCATAGAGTGATCCGGGTATATCGGTGATGTTGACTCGTCCTCTGTTCTTGGTGTGATATATGATTCCCAAAGAGCACTGAGATGCATCATCAATAAACTGCTGAAAACTGCTATTGGATATGACGGTGGACCTCACATTCTGAACACAATCACTAAAGTCACTTGATGAGAAAAGTGCCACCAGCCAAGCATAATCATTTTTGTCAGATCTGGAGAATATTCCAACTGAATGTTTCATTTCGGTTTTCTCTGGAAGAAAGTACAAAAGCAGGGAAATAATTAAATCAATATTGGATATTAATCCTAATGACTTTTTTCTATTACTCTGCACAAAGCTTTAAAGCTGAAGTTTAATCTGCTTAAATGTTTCCTTTCCTGGTTCCTCCCGAAATGCTAATGGAATTTTTTTTCTATAAAACCTTTCTGTTTTCGTTACATACTTTATGTTGAACCAAATGATGTCATTACTGAGTTTCTGTACCACTCAGTACTCGGTGGGCTGGCGCTTGGGAGGATCAATGCAAATATAAAAATTCTTTAATGGGTCAGTGTCAGTATAGAGCAGTGGGCACCCCTAGACAGATTGTATTTGCATGTAGACCACCATATGTGTGATTCTGAGCCTCCATGCATGAAAGAACTGAAATCCAATGAATGAATGGGATAGGAGAGTAATGCTGAAGAGGAAAAGCCTAGATCAGGGATATGCAATTAGCGGACCTCCAGCTGTTGCAAAACTACAAATCCCATCATGCCTCTGCCTCTGGGTGTCATGCTTGTGGCTGTCGGTCTTGCTATGCCTCATGGGATTTGTAGTTCTGCAACATCTGGAGGTCCGCTAATTGCATATCCCTGGCCTAGATGATGCTGGACTGACTTGCTTCAGCTCCCAAAGCACATTGTGGAAAGCTCACAGTGTGCAGTAAAATCAGAGGAAGAAATTTCAGTACAGGAGAGGCGTCTGTACAACTATGCAAGACTGAAGGGAAGGGCCTTGTTCAGCTTCATATCAATTCAATTACATCCTCTGACATAGTTAATATTTAACATTTAATACAGGCAGCACCCATAACACAGGACTGACAAAGCATTAGGGGTTTTCCTGTTTGCTTTCAGACTGTCTCTCACTGACTGAAACTCCAGACAGAAAAATATGAAAACAGCTCAGAAAATGACAGGCTTTTTTTTCAAATCAGGTAATTATATCCTGATATATTAAAAAGAACTGGATTGAAATCCAAACTTATTTATATGCAATATTTTATATTTCTCTAACTAAAATAAAATGTAAAAAAAAATATTTTTTTTATTCCTGACCATAAAAAACAGAGACTACTGTGTCAAACATTTCTGAGCTCATGTGTAAAAACTGAATGACTGACAACTCAGCAAATGCAGGAGTATAGCATCAGATATTAGAGCTCAGCAGTGTGAAGGGCCCCAGTGACAACCAAAATCTCCATCCACTCCAAAATCATTTACTTTAACCTCTTCACCCCCGGAAGGATTTCCCACTGTAGGACGAGAGCACTTTTTGCGATTCGGCACTGCGTAGCTTTAACTGACAATTGCGCAGTCGTGCAACGTTGTACCCAAACAAAATTTGCATCCTTTTTTCCCCACAAATGGAGCTTCTTTTCGTGGTATTTGATCCCCTCTGCGTCATTTCTGATCGCCGCTATAAACGAAAGAAGAGCGACAATTTTGCAAAGAAACCCAAATTTCTTACTTTTAGCTAAAATACAAATCCAAAAAAAAACAAAAAAAAAAAAAAAATTTTTTCATAGATTTTGGCCGATTTATATTCTTCCTCATATTTTTGGGGAAAAAAATTGCAATCAGCGTTTATTGATTGGTTTGCGCAAAAGTTGCAGCGTGGATGATGAGAATTAATTTCTGGGGTTTTCATTTATTTATTTATTTTTTACTAGTAATGGCGGCTATCTGCGATTTTTAGCGGTACTACGATATTGCAGCGGACATGTCGGACCATTTTGACACTTTTTTGGGACCATTGGCATTTATACAGCGATCAGTGCTATAAAAATGCATTGAATACTGTGTAAATGCCACTGGCAGTGAAGGGGGTTAACCTGAAGGGGGCGCTCTAAGGGTTAACTGTGTTCCCTGGGCGTGTTCTAACTGTATGGGGGCTGGGCTGGCAGAGGGAGGGGAGTGATCACGGCTCCCATATACAGGAAGCCTGTGATCACAGCCCTTCCCCCTCTGTCAGAACGGAGATCTGTGTTTACATACACGGACCTCCGTTCTTTCACAGCGGGGGGCCATCGCGGGTAGCCGGCGGAGATCGAGTCCGCCCTACCCGCTCCCTGGCCCCCCTGGAACACAGTGACGGTGGTTTGCGATATCCAATGACTTTGTCACCGTCAGACGGCGGTCGGCAAGTGGTTAAATCAGAAACAATAAAGAGTGAGCCCACCCGATGTATAATTCAGGTCTGATAACTTGCTTCAATAAAGAAGTTTAGGAATTTGTTTGATGAATAAAGAACTGTTGGACACATTATTGGCATTTGGCTGGACATGATATGATATAAATAGGACCAAAAACACAAAACAAAATTTAATTTTTCTACTGTTTGAAACAAATAGACTTGTGTCTTTTTTCAACCAGACTAACTACGTAATTAGTTGTAGCTAAACATAGTTTTTCACTAATATTTGTATCCAATGATATTTAGGGGCTGGAGATAAAATGTTGAAGGAAAAAGAGGAAAATGACCTCAAGCCAGCAGAAGGAAAGTTCATAACTAACTTTATAAAGCATTATATTACTGAAAGATGGGTGATTGGAATAGACTTTTAGCAGAGTCAATCAAAAGTAAGTGAATTTCACATGCTTAGGTCAAGCATTTCTATACTCAGAGATAAAAAACACCCCAAAATTAACCGGCCGCTGTCATTATACTGTGGGCCGGCTCCTTCCCACGAATCACTGTAGCTGTACAGCGGTGCGGGAATTCGCTATTGTGAGCGCTAGCAGGGGAGCCAATCAGCGGGTGGGGAGGACTTGATGTCCGCTGGCTACCTGCTGTTGTGTAAACAAGGCAGATCTCCGTTCTGACAGTGGAGATGACACGGATCCTGTGCTATGCAGGAAGATGGATCTGTGTGTTTCCCCAGGCAGCCCACCCACCCCCCCCCCCACACCATTAGAAACACACTGAGGGAACACAATTAACCCTTTGATCAGCCTCTAGCATTAACCCCTTCTCTGCCAGTGTCATTTATACAGTAACCAGTGCATTTTTACAGCACTGATCGCTGTATAAATGTCAGTGGACCCAAAAAAAGTGTCAAAAGTGTCTGATCTGTCCTCCGCAATGTCACAGTCCTGCTAAAAATCCAGCAAAGATGCCATCCCAAACCAGAAAAGAGAAAATCCCATCCAGAAAAGAGAAAGCCCAATCCAACAAAGAGGTAGTCCCAATTCAGAAAACAGACAGTACCAATCCAGAGGCAGGCCCAATCCAGAAAAGAGACATCCCTATCCAGCAGAGACATCTCTATCCAGCAAAGAGACATCCCCATCCAGCAAAGAGACTGCCCCATATAGCAAAGGGACAGTCACAGACCAATCCAACAAAAAAACAGGCAGGCTAGCAGTACAGGACAAAATTAACCAGTAGCCGACCAGCCGCTGTCATTATACTGTGGGACGGCTCCTTCCCACGAATCACTGTAGCTGTACAGCAGTGCGGGAATTCGCTATTGTGGATGCTAGTAGGGGAGCCAATCAGTGGGTGGGGAGGACTCAATGTCCGACGGCCACCCGCTGTCGTTTCCCGCAGTGACAGAACGGGGATCTGCCTGTGTAAACAAGGCAGATCTCTGTTCTGACGGTGGAGATCACACAGATCCTGTGCTATGCAGGAAGATGGATCTGTGTTTTTCCCCAGGCAGCCCACCCCCCCCCCCCACACCATTAGAAACACACTGAGGGAACACATTTAACCCTTCGATCAGCCCCTAGCATTAACCCCTTCCCTGCCAGTGTCATTTACACAGTAATCAGTGCATATTTATAGCACTGATCGCTCTATAAATGTCAGTGGTCCCAAAAAAAAGTGTCAAAAGTGTCCGATCTGTCCTCCACAATGTCACAGTCCTACTAAAAATTGCTCTTCACAGCCATTACTAGTAGAAAAAAAATAAGAAGAATGCCATAAATCTATCCCCTATTTTGTAGATGCTATAACTTTTGCGCAAACCAATCAATATACGATTATTGCGATTTTTTTTAACAAAAATATGTAGAAGAATATATATCAGCCTAAACTGATTTTTTTTAATATATATTTTTTTTGGGGATATTTATTATAGAAAAAAGTAAAAAATATTGTTATTTTTTCAAAATTGTTGCTCTTTTTTCGTTTATTGCCCACAAAATAAAAACCGCATAGGTGATCAAACACCACCAAAAGAAAGCGCTATTTGTGGGAAAAAAAGGACGCCAATTTTGTCTGGGTACAACGTCGCACGACCGCACAATTGTCTGTTAAAGCGACGCAGTGCCGTATTCGCAAAAAGTGCTCTGGTCATTGAGGTGGAAATAAAAAAAAGGGACAGAGTTGATGGACCGCTTCCTCTTTCTCCACTCTTCTGTGTTTTTAAGCTTGTATGTTTCTATGTTTTAAATGTAATATCTATTTGATTTTTTTTTAATAAAATGAGGTTTTATTTAACTAAAAAGAAAACTGGTTTTATTCAGGACAGATAAGTGAAAAAATAAATAAACAAATGAGTGAGCAATCCTTCCACTAAAAGGTTAGATTAAACAAGTAGGTATATCACTAACCGTCATTAAAGGTGGACTCTCTCTATTAAAGTCCTTTTTTCCCCATAATTATGAAGAACTACACTTTACAAAAATAAGTCTCAAATTATTTATAACTAATTTATTTATTTATTTATTTTTATTCTTTCAAGACCCAGAGATGAGACCTCTGTATTTGAGTTTCCTGTCCCACCCACCTACTATAGCCATAGGAGTGAGACATACACTTACCTACTTACCTACCTTACTTACTTATCTATCTAGATAAGATGTTATCATTACTGTACTGTGAAATGAAGTGCACCCCATAACTGAACAATAATCTTAGGAAGTTCATACCTTGACGTTGCGTGTTGGAAGTGATGTCTCTCCAGCAGATTGCCGGTTGTCCTGGTGTGGTTTGTGTCGGTTTTCTCTCGTTAGGTCGGTCCTTCTGCTCTATACCATGTCATCAATAAATGTTCATAGTCTCTCCATCAGAAATCCGAATAAGAACGCTGATACAGAGGTGTCTCTGTAGTGTTATTAGTGAGGTGTGTACTTTGTCCACTTTTATGATCCTGTTTATTACAGCCTGATCCTTGCAGATTCCTTTCCTCTCCTATCCAGCAACCTTTGGGATCTCCTTACCGTGTTGAATATTATCTTCTAAACTGAAACACTAAATAGAACACGAAGAAGACCTTTCATCTTTATTCAAACTTTTTTTTCTCAGACACTTCCTTCAGACACTCCCTTGTTTCGTGAATATTATTTTCTTTTTTTTTACTGTGTTCGGCTTTTACTTCCTTATTTCTTGCCTACAGAAAATGCAAATAATGACAAAGCTACAATTCTGAGGAGAGGATCCCAGGGCGTGAGGATATGGAGCACTATGTCGCCTGGTGACAGCCTTGGTGGTGGATATTACCGGCCGCACTAATGTTATTGGTCGCTTGTTATCTCAGCCTGATAGACCCACCGTGCTCCCCACCCAAGCCCTGGGATATTTTGCTTTACTTCAGCTTGGCCAACAGAGTATCCTCAATATTGGACCCCCACACACACCCCTTCTCTGCCCACTGGGAACATTTCTGTGCAGGTCGTGCTCTTGGTGGAACTGGGTAGATATCTCTCCCGAGGAAGCAGACCAAATTCCGCAAAACATGTAGAGATTCAACGATGTCTGTGGCCCACACCACACTGTATCCCCCCCACCATCGGGAAACTATGTACTCTTGGTGATTATTGTTTTAAACTGTATGTCTGTATTGTTTTCACAATACCTTTTATGGATTGAACAATAAACTATGTTACAATTTTTGTTATAATCTCTGTCTGACCAATTTACTATACCTTAAGGTGCCGCAATAGTCCAGCTTATTTTATAAGCTAGTCCCTCTCTCTAATTGGAGATTGGTTGGGGACCAACCTATCCATAATTCCTAAAGCTACAATTCTGTAAGCCCAGTAGAGCTTTAAGTTTCTTAATAAGAAGTCAGACAAAAAAAAATCAACCTGTTTCTTGGGTTCAGGACTCTTCCTTCGTCAGGGCTAGGGAACAAGACCATACAAGACAACATAGACCAGAGGAAAACCGAAGAGGCAAGAGTGACATTCCCTCAGCCCCCCATTGCCTCCTAGAATATCCAGGTAACAGGTATTCCTTGCAGGGCCCTGCAAGCTGCTTGTTCAACTCAAGTACAGCTGGACAGTTGCAGAGATCTGCGTGGGTCTCCAAGCACATTGCCATCTGGACATCTGTGCAGGTCTGATGCATGGATCAGGACGCAATCCCATGTGGGTGAGGATGGCACAGATTGGTATGCCTGTGTGAATGAGGCCTTAGTGGTTATAAACCCTTCCATATACCCAGGGAGGGGGACTATCCTCAGGTGTTACACAGAGATGAAACAAATCCTCCTACATAAGTTGTATCTGTCTATCTGCAGTCTTTTCTTCTCTACATCTGTTCAAAATGCTGAATGTATAAACTTGCCCAAGAGTTCAGGAAAAAGGGGTGGAGAGCTGAAATTAAACTTGGCAGGGCTTAATTAAGAGAGCTCTGAAAGCTAATTGGAGGGAAGAGACACACCTCTCTTCACACAGCACACAGGAACAGAGCTGAAGTTGTCAATCAGCTTGAGGTCCCTCCCCTCAGGGCCGGCCCAACACGTTGTGCTGCCTGGGTCCAATGATGAAATGCTGCCCCCCCCCCCCCCCGACCGCTCCAATAAAAAAAAAAAAAAATCACGCCCACCAAAAGGCCCCACATCCATTATTTTATATAATGACAGTTACAACTAAAATTTAAAGAGGTAGTAAACCCCCAAGTACTGTTTTTACCTACAGGTAAGCCTATAATAAGGCTTACCTGTAGGTAAAATGAATATCTCCTAAACCTACACGGTTTAGGAGATATTCGCCCTGCATGCAGCCGCTGACATTAGCGGCACATGCGCTCTGATGATCCAGCGGAGGCGGCCGGAAAATCAGAGCTGGCTGCCGGAACGAAGAGCTCCCGCGCGCATACGCGGGAGTGACGTCACGCGGCTCCGGCCACTCACAGCGCCGGAGCTGCGTACCAGGAAGAAAGAAGAGGACCATCCTGTCAGCTCCCTCAGTGCTGACCGACTCAGGCATCGGGGGCCTTGTTCTAAGGTAAGTATTTCATAATATGTTAGCATGGGGGGGGTAGGGTCAGGCGGGGG
>BLSH010119210.1:55611-69174 GCA_018402905.1 Glandirana rugosa
TATTTGATTTTAATTTATTTTCCCTATCCCCATTTTTTTGTAGGGCACTTGCCCTAGTTTGAAGATGATTTTAGAACAGTTATATGGCTTCTACCGTTAATTAATACTTTTCAGACACAGTTTGAAGATGATCCACATTCACCTCCATTTTTGCATTTTTTATGTTTTTATTTTTTTAAAAATATTTAAAGTTATTTCCCTGTCCCCATTTTTTTGTAGGGCACTTGCCCTACCCTTACCCCCATTTTACTTCCTTTTGCAGCCCTCTGGGGCTTTCCAGGACTTTCCTACAGCCATTTTTGTGCCTAAAAGTTCGGGTCCCCATTGATTTCAATGGGGTTCGTTGTCCATGCGATCGTTCGGGTTCCGTCCGGACCCGGACCCGGACTTTGTCCCGAAGTTCGGACGGACCAGCAGAACCCGAACTTCCAGAGGTTCGCTCAACTCTAGTAGATACATTGCTGCTGACATTTACAAAGGAAAAAAGTGTTAAAAAATGCATGGTACAAGTCATTGACAGCTTGTTTGAAAGCAGACACATTCCTCCAAGGGCCTGCTTTGTATTTTGGGGGACATTTGGATGTGTGTGTGTGTTTTTTTTTTTTTTTTTTTTGAGAAGCTGGCATTAAATTACATTTTTTTTGTAAATGTCACTTTTGCTTTAACACATCCTACAGCAAGAATAAAAATGATGCATGGAGTCCCCTCCAAAATACCAGACTGAGTCTGGTATGTATGTTAACATGAACTCTACACAAAAAAAATGTGTGAGGTCATCCTAAAAATCCATACCAGTTCCTTATTCTGAGCATGCCACCTGGCCAGTAAAGGTGGGAGGATGAGCATGCACCACCCTGAACCATACCAGGATGCATGCCTTCAACATAGAAGGTCGGAGGGGGTATTTTGCAAGGGGGACCCCCTGCTGGCAAAGCACTTTGTTTCCATGTTGATAAGGACATCAACCCCGGGCCAATGGTTTTGGGTGTCTGTGGGTTGGGAGCTTATCAGAATCTAGAAGCCCCTTTAATAATGAGGGGGCCTCCATATTCTGGATTCACTCCTGCATGAATGAGTATAAAGTACATAGTACCACTATTATGTAAGGAAATGCATAGTGCCCCTACTTATTCACAAATACAAATAACTTTAACCTAGAAATAAAGACACCCAAACATTTCACATATCCCTTATTAAAAAAATAAAAATCCCCAAAAATGTTATTCATTGTCAATGCATCATAAATCGCATTGCCTGTTGCCCACTGACTCTAACGAGACATTACCAATCCCGACAGTACACATAGCCAAATGAGGGTTTATAAGGAACGGGGAGGGAATGATGGTGACATCATTGACATAATATGGCCATATTTGGTCAATGACATTGCACAAACATGAAGGAGTGGTCATATTTGGGCAGTAATATCACCGCTATGCCCATCCCTTTGATTCCCAGTGATATCACTGGTTTTTAAAGTCGCTGCGTGTGCAAGGTTCCTCCATGTGAACCAGTGACAGCAAAAAGCTCACATTTAGAAGGTGTAGAAATGCTCAGACCTTGCTGAACAAACAATAGTTTAGATGTTTGTCCAAACCCCCCAAAAACCAAAGTTCGGTCCAAACCTAAGTTAAGACTAAACCATTGTCTGGCTAGTAACAATCATGACAACACAAAACCCCAATGTGGTGCAAAGTTTTGAGAAAATTACAATTATGCAGCATAAATTTCCTAACGGCAGGTTATCCCATCACCAATTAACAGGCATTTATGAGACGGAATACAAATAGTTAGGATTGTAAATATAATGAAACGAATATAACCACATGGATATCTTCATGGTCTTTTTCTCTTAGAAAGTAAAATAGACCAAGACGTATTGACTCTTTCTCGTATTTTATTAAGCCAGTAGTGTTGATCATATGTTAAGCCCATTATATTACAAGAACAATATCTTATGCAGTGGGGCGTAATGCCTAATTAATGGTGCCACATCCATAAATAGTATAACAAGGAGAATTTTTACTATGCATAGGACTTTATAGACACTACGACACCAGTATAATATTAAAATGCAAAAAGTTTATTGTACAATCTTATAAAACCTAAACAAATTTGGTAAAATCTATACAAAATGTTTATCTATTTACATAGATGACCATATACAAAGTCATGAAATCCTAATCAATCACAAGATTATGAATAGGAAAATAGACCCCAAAGCGTTTCATCTTGCACAATCTTCTTCAAGGGGTTATTTATAGTAGGATGGATGGATTCAGAATTGAGGAATTAGTTGGAAGGTGGAATTACTGTGAACGGATCACAAGGAAGGCTCAACAGATCCCATAAATAGATAGTTATGTAATGCTCCAAACCGAAAAACATAGCGGCCAACACGCCATCTGTCCACGCTACTGGGAAGTATATGTATGTATATGTTCATCTATGTAAATGCATAAATATTTTGTATGAATTTCAACAAATTTGTTTGGGTTTTATACAACTGTACAATAAACTTTTTGTATTTTAATATAATACTGGTTTCATGGTGCCTATAAAGTCCTATCCATAGTACATTTTTTTTTCTTGTTATTATATTACAGCTGTGGCCAAAAGTTTTGAGAATGACACAAATATTAATTTTCACAAAGTCTGCTGCCTCCGTTTTTGTGCTGGCAATTTGCATATACTCCAGAATGTTATGAGGAGTGATCAGATGAATTTCAATTAATTAAAAAGTCCCTCTTTGCCATGAAAATGAACTTAATCCCCCCAACAAACACTTCCACTACATTTGTGAAGAAGGCTTCAGGGTGCCCAAGAAAGTCCAGCAAGTGCCAGGCCCATCTCCTACAGTTGATTCAGCTGAGGGATTGGGGTGCCACCAGTGCAAAGCTTGCTCAGGAATGGCAGCAGGTAGGTGTGAGTCCATCGGCATGCACAGTGAGGAGAAGACTTTTGGAGGATGGTCTGGTGTTAAGAAGGGCAGCAGAGAAGCCACTTCTCTCCAGGAAAAACATCAGGGACAGACTGATATTCTGAAAAAGGCACAGGGATTGGACTGCTGAGGGCTGGGGTAAAGTTATTTTCTCTGATGAATCATCTTTCCGATTGTTTGAGGCATCTGGAAAAAACCTTGTCTGGAGAAGAAAAGGTGAGCGCTACCATCAGTCCTGTGTCATGCCAACAGTAAAGCATCCTGAGTCCATTCATGTGTTGGGTTGCTTCTTAGCCAAGGGAGTGGGGGGCTCACTCACAATTTTGCCTAAGAACACAGCCATGAATAAGGAATGATACAAAAACATCCTCCGAGAGCAACTGCTCCCAACCATCCAAGAACAGTTTGGTGAGGAACAATGCCTTTTCCAGCGTGATGGAGCACCTTGCTATAAGGCAAAGGCGATAACTAAGTGGCTTTGGGAACAAAACATTGACATGTTTGGTCCATGGCCAGGAAACTTTCCAGACCTTAATCCCTTTGATAACTTGTGGTCAGTCCTCAAGAGGCGGGTGAACAAAAAACCCCACAAATTCTGACAAGTATTGATTATGCAAGAATGGGCTGTCATCAGTCAGGATGTGGTCCATAAGTTGATGACAGCATGTCAGGGGGAATTGCAGAGGTCTTGAAAAAGAAGGGTCAACACTGCAAATATTGACTCTTTGCATAAACTTAATGTAATTGTCAATAAAAGCCTTTAGCATTTATGAAATGCTTGTAATTATACTTCAGTATACTAGAGTAACATTGATAAGAATATCTAAAAACACAGAGGCAGCAGACTTAATTAATATGTGTGTCATTCTCAAAAGTTTTGGCCATGGCTGTACAAGAACAGACAGAAAAATTCACCAACCTTTTAAATAGTATTTTATAGAGAAGTTGCTAGCTGTCAGTGTGCACATGTTGGGGGATGTCTATAGATGCCTTTAGATGTCTATAGAATATTCACACATTGTTAGCATACCTTGCACTCTCCTTTTGTAGACAATTTCACTGCCTTTCAGATAGGCAGCCCAACAGCAAATCGAGGAATGCACAGGTCAGCCTGACAACACTGCTGCTAATTGGGAGTTGTCAATGTTGTCAGCCAGCAACAGGAGGTATAGTTACTGGCAAGATCTCCAAATAAAGCATTTGCAACATATGCAAAAAAAAGAAAACTGTATATAGTGAGACATGACCTGAAATACTGTATACTGAAATAATTGAAATTGGGCTTACATACATTTTAAGGATACTAAGCAAAAGACAAAACTATTCTTTGGGTGAAATAATATTAGGTATGTTCAATGCAAAAAAAATCATAAAAGCTGTAGATTTCTTTATTTTCCAAAGTTATTGTCTCATGAAAAGAGGTGTAACGAATCCCATTGGGTGGCTGGCAGTGATATATGGACTGTGTATAAACCCATTGTTCTCCTGGGGTGAAGGTAGCTGTCCAAGGAACTCACTTTTTTCATATCAAAAGCCCACTGCCGCATAGAGTGATATCAGCAGAGAAATAATTAGAAACAACCAACTTGATATTATAATGAATAGTGAAGTGGATACGAAATCTTCTTTTCAACTGGAAAATTAAGTAGAAGTCGTTCCTTCCTGTAAAATTTCCTTAAGTGTGTTACGTTTCTCATACGCCATGCTCATATTTTTATCTATATGTATACTTCTGTTGGGCTTCTCTTGATGTGTGTTTTCTTGTTTAGTGAAGAGTAGAATGTCTCTGGCCAATATCCCCAGACTGGGCTGTTTCTCCAGATACCAGGATTTTGCCTCCTCATCGCTGTTCCCCACTTCATCCAGCACCACAATCACTCTGCTTTTACCTGTAACAATCACAAGTTCTGATATTAGTCTCATGGATATTAGTCATAAACTGAACACTTATAAATTCAAATAATCCTGTCGTTAGAGAATTATGGGGGCTTAAAAAAATCACCACCATTCAGTCCAGCTATTCAGCGCAGAGAACCTAATTAAATGCTTTTAACAATTTAGCTGATAAAAACAGGTTTTTGTTGCCTAGTCAGGATGAGCCGAGCTGCCCTGAGTTTCGTTCAAACAGAGTTTGGAGAAGCTCAGATGCTAAACCAGAACTGCATTGAAATCAATGTGTTAATATATATGGCCGGCGCCACAAAGGGGCTGGCCGCATGAGGGGGGGGGGGGGGTGGTCATGTGCGGCCATGGATATATTCATGTTATGCAGGAGCGTCTGTGCGCCCTAATGGATGGCCCGCAGCTGCTGGGACACCCTGACGTAAGGCGGCGCACTGCTGGGGACACCCTGATGTAAGGAGGCACGCTGCTGGGGACACCAGATGTAAGGCAACACGCTGCTGGGTACACCTGATGTAAGGTGGCACGCTGCTGGGGACAATCTGATGTAAGGTGGTGCGCTGCTGGGAACACCTGATGTACAGAGGCATGCTGCTGGGGACATCCTGATGTAAGGAGGCACACTGTTGGGGACACCTGATGTAAGGCGACACACTGTTGGGGACACCTGATGTAAGGCGGCACGCTGCTGGGGACACCTGATGTACAGAGACATGCTGGTGGGGACATCCTGATGTAAGGAGGCATGCTACTGGGGACATCTGATGTAAGGTAACACACTGCTGGGGACACCTAATGCAAGGCGACACACTGCTGGGGACACCTGATGTAAGGCGACGCATTGCTGGGGACACCTGATGTAAGGCGGCACACTGCTGGGGACAACCTGATGTAAGGAGGCACTCCGCTGGGGACACCTAATGGAAGGAGGCATTCTGCTGGGGGCACCTGATGGAAGGAAGGACTCCGCTGGGGACACCTGATGGAAGGAGGCTGTGGACACCTGATAACATCTGGTGGCAGGCGATGTGGTAAGTGACACACTCAGGGCTCCCACTGATGCTGCATTATGGTGAGTTGAACTATTTCATTTTATATTACAATGTAATAAAAGAAAAAATGTGCTTCAATCATCCTGACACCATACCAACCATGGTGCCGGGGTGATTGAAGTGCTAACACCAGGTGTTTGGAGTATCTTTATCTGCTGATTGTTAAACTTTCTGCAATACACATATTCCTATTGTGGTGTAGGATATGGGCCTGCTGTCCCTCCTTCTCTCTCCTCCCTTCCCTATTTCATTCTTTCTTTTTCCATCCATCCTTCATTCATCTCGAAAAACACACCCCCTTTAATCCATGCCCATTTAAACCACACCCACTATTTCATTTAAGCCACACCTATTTTTCGCCGCAGGGCGCTTCGCGTGCCGTATTTCTTTGGGCTGAAGTCCCTGGTCTTTTTCCCACTTAGCAATGCCCCTGCCGTCATCCTTAACAACCATTGATAGTGGGAAACTATCATGTATAATAAGTAGCAGAAGTAATACCACTATTACACATGATGTTCAGCTTCTTCTAAACGGGTCGATCTAAACTTGTGTTCAGACTGAACCTTGAGCTCATCCCTAATCCCAGAAACATGTGAAGCCATGCTAAGGTCCCTCTGCACAGTGCAGTCTCCAACTCTAAATTATCTTCCAAATATGAACCATACAGGATATATGGCATCAAATACATTGGAAACAGGCTTACCTTATAGGTAGACCCTTTCCTGCTTACTAAGAAAATAAAGTAAGTATAATTGAACCCTAGGATAAGTACGTCTTAACCTATAATCTTACCAAGTGTAGTTGACAAGTATTTCAGCTCTTCATCATACAGAGAATTCTCCAGATCCGTGAGAGGTTTGTACCCCTGATCAATGCAGTGATACAGGATCCCGAATTTACACTGTGATACCGTTGATCGAAATCCCTTCCTATTGCTAGCAGAAATCTGCTCAAATATGACTTGGTGACTTCCAAATTCTTTAGATGACAGCAGTCTTTCCAACCAGTTACGCTTGGGCTTTACTAAATAGAAGACACCAATGACAGAAGCAGCTGGAGATGATATTGTCTGAAAAGAAGAAAATATAAATTGGAGTCAAAGATCGGAATATGAGAGATCGGGGTACACTTCACCAATCCCATACATGTCATTACTACTTCCCCGTCCACCTCTGTGCACCCCCTATGGACCAGAGCAGTTTTTACATTTCTGTTTGGACCTCTTTATTCAGCAATAACTGTGCTATTACATAATCGCTTAAGCTCAGGAAGATTTTACCCCCTTTATGACTAGGCCATTTTTTTTTGTGATTCTTTTGGTGGTATTTGCTCACCACTGGGTATTTATTTTTTGCCATATAAATAAAAAAAGGCTGACAATTAAAAAAAAAAAAAAAAACATATTTTTTTACTTTCTGCTATAAAACATATCCAAAAAAAAAAAAAAATCAAATTCAATTTTCATAAATTTTGCCCAAAATATATTCTGCTACATGTTCTTGGTAAAAAAAAAATTAAATGTATATTGATTGGTTTGCCGTCAAAGTTATAGTGTCTACAAACTATGGTATATTACAGGATTTTTTTTTCTCTAATAGTAATGGTGGCATAATTCCCTATATCATAGAGATGAACAAAGCAGTTCTGGTCTTTGTTGGTCTTCATGATCAGCCAGCGAAAGCTCCGGATGGTTGATTAGGTGTCCCAGTGGGATGGGACAGCCCAATGAAGCCGCAGAAGGCCAGGAGGATTGCTTTTACAAGAGAGCCAACCATTGGCTCTAAAAAACGGCAGTGGGATGATGCCTGTAGCAGCAGGTATCATCTCACTATAATGGTACATCGCTGGTTGGCAAGTGGTTTAAACTGCAGAGCTTTCAGACATGAGGAAAGAGGGGAAGATGAATTACACATGAGTACTGCAAAACGCATACAGCTATTCCCCGCCAATTGGATTGTGATCTAATATTAATGGTGTTGCTAAGAATACACATAGAATATGAATATAGCCCCACTCATGGCACAGGATCCTCCTTTTAGTATTTTAGTCCATAATAAATAACGATACAAAACCACAAAATTTACAACTTAGAATTTTAGTACACTGTGGCACTTTGTTTCAGTTACTCACATTTAATGTTCCCAATGTTGTTTGAATGGGATCTGTATTTGGGCAATTTTCTAGAAAATATAGAAATGACAATACAATACGATAACTATCTATGTTTCTAGATAAAGAAACTAAAACTACCAAAGGTCTAAGGGATTAGTTTGGTCTTCAGTGATTAGGTTCTCTTCTTGTTATCATCTATGCCAACATTATTTCCCAGAATGTAATAATACATTTTTGCCTCTGAATTCCAGACTGATATAATTAACAGGCTTAGGCTCCCTGCATACTAAGAGAAAAATGCTGGATAAAAAAAACCCTCAATATTAGTGTTTTTGCTAGCGTTTTCCCATTTTTTTGCCGGTGTTTTCCTGCCGATTAGCAGTGTTCAGCTGGTTGTTAAAGAGACAGCCGGCAAGCTTGCCGCTGTGTCCTTAACAACTAATGACTCATCAGCTATCAGCAGGATTCCCCGCTGACAGTTGAATGTAAATAAAACAATGGCAGCATAAAACAAAAAACTGTGTGGGGGTCCCCCCAAACCGTACCAGTATGGATATTAAGGGGAATAGAGTTCAGCGAACCTCTGGAAGTTCGGGTTCTGCTGGTTCGGCCGAACTTCGGGACAAAGTCCAGGTTCGGGTCCGGACTGGACCCGAACGTTGGCACGGACCCCGAACCCCATTGAAATCAATGGGGACCTGAACTTTTAGGCACAAAAATGGCTGTAACAAAGTCCTGGAAAGCCCTAGAGGTCTGCAAAAGGAAGGAAAATGGGGGTAAGAGTAGGGCAAGTGCCCTACAAAGAAATGGGGATAGGGAAATAACTTACAATAATTTTTAAGCTAAAATCACATAAAAAAAATCAAAAATGGAGGTGGATGTGGAGTTGGAGGTTGAGGAAAGTGAAAGTGGTGGTGGAGGAGGTAGCCAACACTGTTTTTTTTATTTTTGGAATTTTTGGGGTTTTTTTTTAAAACCAGCAATGTAGATGCACTTTTTAATTTTGTGCAAGAAACAATAACCTGTCCCTTTAAGCAACAATAGGAACCTCTCCCTATAGGACTAGGAGATGATTTTAGATTCTAAAATCATCTCCAAGTTGTACAGGGAAAGCCTCCAGCTGTTGCTTTAAGGGAAAGATCAGTGTTCTAAAATCATCTTCAAATTGTGTGGGAAACCCCTATATCAGCCGCAGGGAGCCATATTAGTGTTTTAAAATCATCATCAAATTGTGTGGAAAAAAGCTATCTAAGACGGAGAGAAGCCATATTAGTGTTTTAAAATCATCATTAAATTGTATGGAAAAAGACTATCTAAGCCGGAGAGAAGCCATATTAGTGTTTTAAAATCATCATTAAATTGTATGGAAAAAGGCTATCTCAGACGGAGAGAAGCCATATTAGTGTTTTAAAACACACAATTTGAAGATGATTTTAAAACACTAATATGGCTTCCCTGTGGCTGATATAGGGGTTTTCACACACACTTTGAAGATGATTTTAGAACACTAATCTTTCCCTTAAAGCAACAGCTGGAACCTTTCCCTGTAAAACTTGATGATTTTAGAACACTAATCTTTCCCTTAAAGCAACAGCTGGAACCTTTCCCCGTACAACTTGGAGATGATTTTAGAAGAATAATCTTTCCCTTAAAGCAGTAGACTCTACCTAGTCCAGTCAGATCGTTCTGTGCAGCAGGATGAGGTGTGCAATCTGTCCCTCAAAGCACCAGCACTAGTATCTCTCCCTAGTCCACAATCAGATCGTTCTGTGCAGCAGGATGAGGTCTGCAATCTGTCTCTCAAAGCAGCAGTACTAGTATCTCTCCCACCCTCAAAGCAGCAGTGCTAGTATCTCTCCCTAGTCCACAATCAGATCGTTCAGTAATGCAGGATGAGATGTTCTACAATCTGTCCCTCACAGAGCCAGCAGCATCCTCTCCCTAAACTATCCTGAGAGCATATGACTTGCAGCATGGTGACTCCAGCCCCACATAGAGGCTGGGTCACATGGTGCACTGGCCAATCACAGCCATGCCATTAGTAGGCATGGCTGTGATGGCTTCTAGGGAAAACCAGTGAAACACTTGTTGATTGGCTGCCCTTGGCAGCTTTTCAACACGTGGAGTAAAATACCAGAACCCCGGACCCGAACCCGGACTTTTTTTTGATAAGTCCGGGTTCGGGTCCGGGTCCCGGACACCCAAAAGTTCGGTACGGACCCGATCTTTACAGTCCGGGTTCGCTCAACACTAAAGGGGAATCATATGCCAAAAATTTAAAAAATGTCATGGGGTCCCCCAAAAATCCATACCAGAGCCTTAGGGCTGGTATGGATTTTGAGGGGAACCCCACAGCAAAATAAAAAAAACAGGGTGGGGTCTCCCCCAGAATCCATAGCAGGCCCTTATTTGAGCATGCAGCCTGGCAGGCCAGGAAACAGGGGGTAACGGTGAGCCCCCCACCTCCTGAACCATACCAGGCCACATGCCCTCAACATGGGGGTGACCACACCCCCTTGTGACATGATTGACTCAGCATGCCCCGGTCATTGATGTCACAAGGGGGCGTTGGTCACCCGGTGATGTCATTGGGTGGCCCTGCCCCTTAGTTTATTTAGTGACTGGAGTAGGCAGAGCAGTCATTCAGCGGGGGGCCAGCGTCAGGTGCGGAGCTCTTTTTTTCAGGTCGATGGCCAGTGTTCATCTTAATTGATGCTGAAACTACATCAGGGACACATTTTATAAATTTTTATTTTAACCACTTCAGCCCCACAGACCCGGGACAAGGTACTTTTGTGGCCATGTTGATGCATGTGGCCTGCTATGGTTGAGGAGGGGGGGTGCTTGCTTGTCTCCCCCCTTTCCTGGCCTGCCAGGCTGCATGTTCAGATAAGTGTCTGGTATGGATTTTGGGGAACCCCATGCCATTTTTCTTTTAAATTATGGTGTGGGATTCCCCTTAAAATCAATACCAGACCCGAAGGGTCTAGTATAGATTGGGGGATGGGACCCCCACGCTGTTTTTTTTTCCTCAAGTTTTAATTGCCTGCATTCTTTTGTTTACATTCAACCCCGCTGACAGCTCATGAGTCATCCATTGTTAAAGCGGAATTCCACCCAAAAGTTGAACTTCAGCTTTAAATACTGGTGACCCCCCTGACATGTCACAATTGGCATGTAATTTTTTTTGGGGGGGATGACTAGTTTTCATAGGTACCTTGCTCCCACTTCCGCCGCTGGCACAGCGGCAACAGGAGCAGAGGTTCACCTCTCCCCCTCCCTCCCCGCAATCTTCTGGGACATGTCACAGGTCCCAGAAGATTGCCCAGCCATTCACACCCAAACTTGCTATGCCGGCGCCACGGATGGGAGGGGGAGAAGAGCGAGACATCGGGCAGCCGCATCGCTGGACCGTGGGACAGGTGAGTAGCTATTTATTACACTTTTACTACACATTTTATAGCTGCTGACTTTTAAATGGGTGGAACTCCGCTTTAAGGACAGAGCGACCAGCTTGTCCTCCCGCTCCTTAACAACCAGCTATTCACTGATCATTAAGGGCACTGCCAGCTACCCGCTAAGAAAAAAAAGCGTTGGGCCCCAGCACTTAGCAGCTGTTAGCAGAGCTTAGGAGGGTTTAGGAGCGTTTTTTTTCTGCTCCTAAATGCAGAAGCTTAAAAATGGTTCTAGACTAAAATAGTGTTCATTGACACATAGGATAACACGATTTGCTTCTAGAAGCAAAAAAAAAAATGCTCAATAGCTGCTGCTAGGAGCGTTATTTATTATTTTTATGCTAGTGTGCATTAAGCCTTATTCCTATAGCTATGGGTAAAAAGAGTTGTGAAAAATTACCTGGAGGTTGGTGGAACAGCTTTAGGCTCTTTAGTCTCTGAACCAACAGCTTTTGGTTGCGTTTTTCTTCTTGAAGGAAGTAGAGGAGATCACCACCCACCTTTTCAATCTTGGACTGAATACAAGTCGCCCATTTTTTATCTGCATAACTTTTCAGATCATCAATCAGCACAATCACGTTGTCCTTCCCTGTGTACATGGAAAAGATCAAAAGTTAATAATGTGAAGATTTCATGAAAGGTTTGTTGAGAAAGTCTTCCTCTAGACTAGAGAGTTGCATGTATTGTTACAAACAAATATGTTAGTAAACTTCAGCTAACCTACCAGCTGCCATTTGTTTTGGAACTCACATGCCCTGTAAATTCCATAGACTTCCCGCCACCTGCAGCTATTTCCTGCTTAGTGCTTAGTGGGAGGGTCTTCCTACTAGTCACATGATCAACCCCCGCGCTACAAAAAAAATGCTGAGAACAGCAATGATCCAATCATATGCATAGGAAACTACATTGCTACATCAGTTCTGTACACCAACTATACAACCATTTAAAGATGTTTTAAAGGAGAATAAAACTTAAAAATAACAAAATTAAAGGCAGTGGAGAATTTTAGCAGAAGGAACATCTCCGAGTTAGCTCTGCCCAAAAACTTCTTCCTATTTACCCTAATCATTTTTTATGTTCTGTGTACACGGTAAGGCACATGTGACATGCAGTGCACCCTCTCATCTCATTCCAGGTGCCAAGGGCAATTTAAATTCTGTGGTCAGCTAGGTCATCTGTGGCCTCCCAGTGGCTGAAGAGGACCTTTGAGGAATTTATGCTGTGCATAGTTACAGATTATGGCAGAAGCTCAGCCCCACCCAAGAAGTTTAATTAAAGTTGAACTATAGGCAAAACTTTTGTTTTTTTGGAAAGAGTAAGGGAGGGTTATAACTCCTGTCAGATTTTTTTCACAATCTCTGTCCCATTGCAGAGATTTCCCTTTACTTCCTGCCCCATAGCCAAACAGGAAGTCAGAGTGAATCCCTTCAAAATTAAGGGAATTCCGTGGAGACCCCCAGATCACCAGAACTAGTGTCCCCATTGGAAGATTTCCCCTCTATTACTTTTCTGGGGACAACCAAAAATGTGGGATTTTCTTTTACTTTCACTTTCATTGATAATGGTAAACAGACAGAGAGGGTGAATCTCCCTAACAGGAGCACAGACAGCAATAAAATCTGACAGTGGTTCTAATCTTCTAATCTCTCTCCAGTCTATAAAAAAAAATAGTTACACTTTAAGCTTTAAAGTAGAACGATGGTCAAAATGAAGAAATCAATATGTTATGCACCTATACAGTCTGTTAAACATGTCACTGATTGTTTTGCAAAAAGCAGTAAGGATGGTGAGATATCTACCTTGTCTCCACCTCTCATGTGCACTTCCTTTAGTGAAGTGACATCTTTACTTCCTGGTTTACAAATTGCCTGTGTTGAACAGCACACATGTCCCCATTTGCGTCTATCTCTCTCTGCAGAAACGTCCTGACATCACTGGGGGAGGGGCCCCTATATCCATGCAAATCTCAGCCATTCACTCTACATACAAGTCCCGATTAGACTCCACCCACAATTGGACAGTGAAGCCCACCCGAAGTGACAGGTTAACACCCACCTCAGATTAGCCCTGAACATACATCTCACTTACCGACTCTAAACGT
>BLSH010119210.1:76471-89318 GCA_018402905.1 Glandirana rugosa
TACTATTGCTGGGGTTTGTGTGGCCATTAATGTCTAAACCACTGGCAACAAAAACTGAGTACACCCCTAAGTGAAAATGTCCAAATTGGGCCCAAAGTGTCAATATTTTGTGTGGCCACCATTATTTTCCAGCACTGCCTTAACCCTCTTGGGCATGGAGTTCACCAGAGCTTCACAGGTTGCCACTGGAGACCTCTTCCACTCCTCCATCACAACATCACGGAGCTGGTGGGTGTTAGAGACCTTGCACTCCTCCTCCTTCCATTTGAGTATGTCCCACAGATGCTCAATAGGGTTTAGGTCTGGAGAAGCTTGGCCATTCCATCACCTTTACCCTCAGCTTCTTTAGCAAGGCAGTGGTCATCTTGGAGGTGTGTTTGGGGTCGTTATCATGTTGGAATACTGCCCTGCGGCCCAGTCTCCGAAGGAAGGGGATCATTCTCTGCTTCAGTATGTCACAGTGACACTCCCACCACCATGCTTGACTGTACGCAAGACACACTTGCCTTTGTACTCCTCACCTGGTTGCCGCCACACATACTTGACACCATCTGAACCAAATAAGTTTATCTTGGTCTCATCAGACCACAGGGCATGGTTCCAGTAATCCACGTCCTTAGTCTGTTTGTCTTCAGCAATCTGCTTGCGGTCTTTCTCCTGCATAAACTATAGAAGAGGCTTCCTTCTGGGATCACAGCCATGCAGACCAATTTGATGCAGTGGGCGGCTTATGGTCTGAGCACTGACAGGCTGACCCCCCATGCCTTCAACCTCTGCAGCAATGCTGGCAGCACTCATACGTCTATTTCCTAAAGACATCCTTTGGATATGATGCCAAGCATGTGCACTCAACTTCTTTGGTGGACCATGGCAAAGCTTGTTCTGAGTGGAACCTGTCCTGTTAAACCACTGTATGGTCTTGGCCACTGTGCTGCAGCTCAGTTTCAGTGTCTTGGCAATCTTCTTATAGCCTAGGCCATCTTTATGTAGTGCAACAATTCTTTTCAGATCCTCAGAGAGTTCTTTGCCATAAGGTGCCATGTTGAACTTGCAATGACCAGTATGAGAGAGTGAGAGCGATAACACCAAATTTAACACACCTGCTCCCCTTTCACACTTGCGACCTTGTAACACTAACAAGTCACGAGACACTGGGTAATTGGGCCCAATTTGGACTTTTTCACTTAGGGGTGTACTCACTTTTGTTAACAGTGGTTTAGACATTAATGGCTGTGTGTTGAGTTATTTTGAGGGGGCAGCAAATTTACACTGTTATACAAGCTGTACACTCACTACTTTACATTGTAGCAAAGTGTCATTTCTTCAGTGTTGTCACATGAAAAGATAGAATAAAATATTTGCAAAAATGTGAGGGGTGTACTCACTTTTGTGAGATACTGTATTTAACCCCTTAATTACCCATGATGTTAACCCCTTCCCAGCCAGTGTCATTAGTACAGTGACAGTATATAGTATTAGCACTGATCACTTTATTAATGTCCTTGGTAATGTCAGTGGTAGTTAGTCAGTTCCCCCCCAGCGTCAGTTAGTGTCAGATTTCCCGCCACGCTATCACAGTTCCTTATAAATCGTCAAAATCATTGCACAGAGCAGGTAAGTATAACATGTTTTTAAAAAAGAGAGAAGGTTTACAACCACTTTAACGTGGAACTTAAAGCATTTGTTACCCCAGCATTTCATATTCCTGATATGTGCCTGCTGTACCATGGACATTTACTGGTATGAGAACGTCTCCTGTTCTCTTTGTATTGCTTCCTCTGTGTGAAATCCCTGGTGTTCCTGCCAGTCCATCTTGTGTAGAATTATAGGGGTCTGATAATGTTGAGTCTTATATATATATATATATATATATATATATAGAGAGAGAGAGAGAGAGAGATGGTCACTAAAATTTGTAATATGCTTGTTTCTTACTTTCCTTAGGCATTTTTTTTGTTTCTATTCCTGATAAAAATCTTGGATATATGATGATATGAACTACTCCTTTTGGCTTCAAGATGGAATTCTTATCAAAAAACATTTTAAACTAGAACTATCATGGCGCTGCCCATGTATCGTTTCACTTTCTATCGGTCACATGGGAAAACCACCCATTTAACTGCTTGATTGCTAATAGGCGATACGGACACTGATTGGACTACGTTTTACAATTACACCTAGAATATACTAAAATACACACACATCTCATGCATATTCATATGTATATATTGTTTAGCTGAATATTTTGTAGATCAGAGATATTTCCTTCTTTGCTATCTCATCTGCAAGGTCTAGTTTTAAGACTCCCGAACAAACTAAACAGCTGGTGCCATGACTCGGATTCAGCTCCAATGGATCCCCGAACACAGAAATAGGGAAATCCTTGGTTCGCAGAAGGAGTGGCCACGATAGGAAACATTTGTTCTTATTTATTCTGCCTACCAGTGTGAGTAGAAATTGGAGTCTGAGGTCCATTGGTTGAAGGAGTTTGTGTTTTGGATGAGATGGTAAGATAAAATTGAGTGTACACTACAGTAATGTTGATGGTATTATACAGTTTGACCTAAATAACTCCTTTACTTTACCTGTTGCAGAAAAAAAATAGAGCTGATAATAATTATTGTTGGTGGATTGTTGATGTTTTGGTTTTATGTTTGGGGGTGTCAATAGAGTTATGAGACTTGTGATAAGGTCAAACCAGAGGGCTGAATTGTGAGCCCCTGTGGTGAATAATGCCTATGTGGCAAGTGTAAAGGCCTGTTTGGCCAAGTGTAAAAAAGCACCATTTGATGGCCACTGTGTGTAGCCTGGGGAGAGACAATTTGGGTGATGACCCAAAAAAAAAGAAAATTGTAAGTAGAGACTCAAGAGTGAGGACTCTAAATTGGGAGCATGGCGCTCCCATGGGCCTCTCAAGCTGGAAGAAGTAGAAATGGCACAAATAAATTAAGTCCTTTGACAGAAATGATAGACAGAAAAGTCCAGTGGTCAAGAAATGACACCAATGCCATTATAGGGTGGAAGAAAATTAGATCAGATCCAATACCAGCATAACGTGGATTTTTGTGTTTTTTTTTTCTTTTTTCCAAAAAAATGTTTTTATTGTGGAAAAAGGGAACAAAGATACGGCATACAGAGATTTACATAAAAAGTAGTGTACATAAGGAGAAATGTCCAAGCAGTTTTGCATGAGAACAGTGGTTTGCATAGTGACATGCATTTTTACATAGCAAAAGGACCATGAATAAACATGAGTTCCTTATAACAATATAGCTCAAAAGGCTGAGGACAATTGTATGGTGTACCTTTGTAAGAGTTAGAAGTGTAAAGCTTGAAGGACTAGAGAGTGCGTGACCAGCACGTGCTCTCTAGTAGTATATAGGGAGTGTTGGGAGTGGGAAAGGCTGGGTGGGGAAAAGAGGTAAGAACAAAAAAAAAAAGGGGGAGGTCCTTAACGTCTTTGCAGAATGAGTCAGTCTTGTGAAAGCAGGGGGGATCAGTTGTAGAGCCAAATAATTAATTAACTAATGGGGGGGCTCTTATGGGTGGCCCATTGTTTGAGTGTATACTGATGATGAGCGAAAGTGAATCCAGCAGGCCCATTTTTTAGAGAATTTGGCATCATGGGCTATAAGCTCTTCCATCTCCGCAATTTTGTCTACTCTTAAGTACCAGTTTTTGAGAGATGGGGACGTTGAGGAGCCCCATAGTTTGGGGATGCATAATTTTACTGCATTGATTAGCGACATGGCAAGTGATTTGAAGTAGGACCTTTCAGTGTTTATATGGTAGCGCAAGAGGAGATTTGCAGGCGTCAGATCTAGCGAAGTGGTTGTGGTTGCCAACGTTTGTTGATGTACCACTCTCCAGAACTCCGCTATGCGGGGGCATTTCCACCAAATGTGGAAGAGATCACCTTTCTCGAGGTGGCATCTCCAACAGAGGTCTGAAGTTGCGACGTTGAATATGTGAAGGAGTGCTGGTGAGCGGTACCAATGTGTGAATAGTTTATAATTATTTTCCTGAATGCCCACATTGATAGATCCTTTATTGAATACATTTAAGTATATTCTCCCAGTGGGATTCGGATAATTCCAGGCAGAGCTCCCTGACCCAGATGGCGCACGTCCTACCCTCATCAGCCTTTGTGTTGTGCCATAGCATGTTGCATAGTAGGGATATGACGTGTCACTGGGGGGTTTGGCTTAAACAGAGAGATTCAAAGGGAGTCAGCGGTGTTGAGATATCCTGTGTCTTTTGAATTGAGTATAGGAAATTATGAATTTGCCAGTATTCCCAGAACAAGACGTGGTCTGCCCGTTGGGCATTAAAGTCATCAAAGGATGGAAGCTTGCCGTTATGTAATAAGTGCTTAATTCTAAGGCCATTGTTAGGTTGGTCTGAGGAGCAAGGGTGCTTTGACAAGCCTGGTGGGAAGTCCGGGCTGCCGAGGAGGGGGGGTCAAGGGACCTGGCGTCTTTGATAGATGATTTTTGTTGCAAGCTTCCTTAAAGCATTGGAGGGTGGGGCCAATATATGTGTGGTCTTGTGTGTCAGGGCGTTTATTGTGATAGCGGTTCCATGGCATGCCACATAGTGGCATCTGTGAGAGGGATTTTTTCTAAGTTAACCTAGTCTTTACTGTTTGCGTGTATGTGCCAGTCAATGATCCTTTGAAGGTGGCAGGAAATGTAATATTGCTTAACCACTTGCCGACCGCCAACCGCAGGTTGACGGCGACAAGGTGGTTCGTAATCGCAAATCGGCGTCATATGACGGCGGCTGCGATAACGCTCACTGTGTTCGGGGAGGGCCAGGGAGCGGGTGCGGCGGCTTCGATTGTCGCCGGCTACCCGCGATGGCCCCCCCGGAGTGAAAGAACGGAGGTCCGTGTATGTAAACACGGACCTCCGTTCTGTGAAGGGGGAAGGGCTGTAATCACAGCCTTCCTGTATATGGAGGCTGTGACCACTTCCCTTCCCCAGCTAGGGCAGTCCCCCCACAGTTAGAACACGCCCAGGGAACACAGTTAACCCTTAGAGCGCCCCCTGCAGGTTAACCCCTTCACTGCCAATGGCATTTACACAGTAATCAGTGCATTTTTATAGCACTGATCGCTGTATAAATGCCAATGGTCCCAAAAAAGTGTCAAAATGGTCCGACATGTCTGCTGAAATATCGCAGTACTGCAAAAAATCGCAGATCGCCGCCATTACTAGTAAAAAAAAAAAAACCCCAAAAATGAATTCTCATCATCCGTAAACGCGGCCACTTTTGCGCAAACCAATCAATAAACGCCGATTGCGATTTTTTTATCGCAAATATGAGGAAGAATATAAATCGGCCAAAAACGGTGAAAAAAAGTTTTTTTATATTTTTTTTTGGATTTGTATTTTAGCAAAAAGTAAGAAATTTGGGTTTTTTTGCAAAATTGTCGCTCTTCTTTTGTTTATAGCGGCGATCAGAAATGACGCAGAGGGGATCAAATACCACCAAAAGAAAGCTCTGTTTGTGAGAAAAAAAAGGACGCAAATTTAGTTTGGGTACAACGTCGCACGACCGCGCAATTTTCAGTTAAAGCGACGCAGCGCCGAATTGCAAAAAGGGCTCTGGTCCTAAAGCTGGAAATCCTTCCGGGGCTGAAGTGGTTAAAGTAAGGTAGGCCTATACCTTTTTTGTTTTTGGGTTTGGTGAGCTGGGTGAAGCTAATTCTAGGCTTCTTCTGGTTCCAAAGGAAAGATGTGCAGAGAGATCTTATGGACTGGAAGAAGTTTTTGGGGATAGCAATAGGTAGAGTTTGGAAAACGTAAAGGATATGCGGAAGGACATTCATTTTAATGATTGCTGCACTGCCAAACCATGAGAAATGTGCTTTGTTCCAATTTATGAGGTCGTTCCCTATAGTCTTTAATAAGGGAGAGAAGTTTTTAGTGTAAAGGTCTCTGAGGCGTGCTGGGAGTTGGATGCCTAGATAAGTTATAGCCTCTTTATGCCAGGTACAGGGGAAGTTTTCTGTGCAAGCCTGTACTGTGGTGGAAGGAAGCAAAATATTAATTGCCTCAGATTTATGGTAGTTTATTTTGAAATGGGCTAGGATTTTTGTGTTTTTAAATGTGTACAGTATTGGATTTTTGAAAGTATGGATGGATGTTTTGTAAAATACTAATGTTTGAGGGTCATCCTATGTGATCATTTGGGATCCAAAGATGAGAGAGAAGTCTGCCCGTATCTCCAGATTCCTGCCCCTTCCATTTTTGTTTGTGTGTCTGTGTAAAAGGAGTGAGGTGCCCCTCCCTTCAAATTTCTGTGTGAAACAAGTGAGTTTTGAATACCTTGTCCACAGTCACTCCTTCTGTTGTCCCACCATCATGCACAGAGGAGTGACCTGAGCTATTCGAACATAGTGTCGGTTACATGCTGATGGAGGATGTGCAGCAGTTTGAAGTTTCTGATGTTGGTTCCCAGGTTGAGGAAGGGAGTAGCGTGAGTCTAGAGACAGGGGTTGCCGCAAAAGGACAAGAAACTAGCATTCATGTTCCCCCAGCTGCAGCATACTGCCAAGTTTGCTCCAGTGACGAGGGAGGGAATGATGAGGACACAGACTGTACATGGGTGCCTGAGAGAAGAGAGGAGGAAAGTGAGGAGCAGGAGGCCCAACTCCAAGGCAGGATGTCCTCCAGGGGCCAGCTTAAGGGCAGCCACCCAATTGCATCAGACCACCGAGCTCCACAGGTGCAGGGCTCTGCTGCCTCCCCGCCGAATTCCAAAATTTCGTTGGTGTGGGCATTTTTCAGCACATGTGCAGTAGATCGCACCTTTGCCATTTGCAATCTATGTCTGAAGCGGGTCAAACGCAGCTAGGACTCCAGCCGCTTGGGCACTACTGTCTTGACAAGACATATGACGACCAGCAATGCAGTCCATTGGCAAGAGTACCTGAAAAACTCACACCAGAAAACAAGACGGACTTCTCCTTGCTCCTCACCTGGGATCTCAACCCCTACTATACCTGCAGTCCTCTCCAAAACCTGCACTGAGAGGAATGAAATTGTAGCAATGCGTGCCAAAACTAGTACTTGCAGCCAATCTGCTAGAAGTACACCACCAGGTGAATTCAGCAGGCAAATATCCCTACCCTAGTTGCTGAACCATAAAAAGAAATACTGTCCCAGCCATCCACATGCTCAGCGTCTTAATGCTAGCTTGGCCAAATTGCTTGCACTCCAACTGCTGCCTTTTCAGCTGGTAGATTCTGCCCCCTTTCGTTTTTTTTTTTTTTTTTGTTAAATGTGCTGTCCCACAGTGGCAGGTTCCCAAAAAAACATTTCTTTTCACGTAAGGCCATTCCAGCTCTCTACCTTCATGTGGAAGGCAATGTTTTGGCCTCGTTGGACAGTGCGGTCAGCAGAAGGGTTCATATTACCGCTGACTCATGGTCCAGCAGGCACGGTCATGTATGTTACCTTTCCTTCATGGCGCACTGGGTAACTCTGCTGGCAGCTGGGAAGGATGCAGGACAGGGTTCAGTTTTGGAAATAGTTCCGCCACCACGCCTCCAAAAAGCTGGTGGTGATTTTGCCACTTCCACCTCCTCCACCCACTCCTCTTCTTCTACCTCTGTGGCCTCTTCTGTAGAATTGTCCTCTGAACCTGCAGTGCTCCCTAAGCATTCAAGGGGCTATGCAAGCTGTCAGGCTAAAAGATGCCATGCGGTGCTTGAGTTAGTCTGTCTTGGGGACAGGAGGCACACTGAGGAAGAGATTCTTTAAGCTCTGCGGGGGCAGGCTCAGAGGTGGTTGACACCATGGCAGCTTGAGCCAGGAATGGTTGTATGCGACAATGGCACCAACCTTCTTGGCACACGTCTTGAATTTGGTGGTGCAGCATTTCTTGACCAGGTACCCAGGCTTACCAGATATCATGAGGCAGGCCAGAAAAGTCTGTGGTAATTTCTGGTGTTCATACAATGCCAGTGCCCGGCTGGCTGACATCCAGCGGGAATTCAACCTGCCCAACAACCGCCTCATTTGTGACATGCCCACCAGGTGGAACTCAACATTAGCAATGCTGCAGAAGCTGCACACACAGCAGATGGCCATCAATGAGTACCTCTGTGAGCATGGCACCAGGACAGGCTCAGGGGAGCTTGGCTTTTTTTCGTCATGTCAGTGGCTAATGATCAAGGATGCATGCACTGTCCTGTCCAGTGACAATGCATGCACCAGTGACACTGTCCCACTAATATTCCTTCTGGAGCACACACTTCGTGGAATCATGGACAGGGCACTTGAGGCAGAACAGAGGGAGGCAGAGGAGGACTTCTTTTCCTCTCAATGCCCCCTTTATGCAGAGAGCATTCCTGCAGACCCACCAAACACACAGGGGGAGGATTGTGTCAGCATGGATGTGGAGTATAATACACAACAGTCTTCAAGGGATCATGGTTTTCAGGCCCCAGGAACTCAAGGAGTTTACATGGCTGGGAGGAGGTAGTTCCTGATAATGTCATCCTCGGGGACCCAGAGGACACTCATGCCTCCTCAAACTTACGCTGCATAGGCTCTCTGATTCTGAAAAGCCTGCAAAAATACCCTAGGATTCATGGTATTAAGGAGAGGGATCATTACTGGAGGGTAAGGGTAAAGTTGCAGAACTCATCCTGCCTGCGCAGAGGGTGCAGAGGATGAAACATCTTCAGGATACATTGAAGAAAAGTTTGTGCAACGCCTTTCCAGACCCTGGGAGGTTACCATGTCCTGCTGCTGGTCCTGGACAGCGTGTTTCTGAAGCTTTGTCGTTCAGAGGCAGAGTGGTGGAGAAGGTGGCCGGCTGAGCGATGCCTTTAAAACATTTTTCAGTCCTCAGCCCCCAGACCTGATCAGTTCAAACAACCATCGTCAGCATCTGCATTATATGGTGCAGGAATATATAGGGGTAAGAGCAGACTTGGAGACCTTTCCAACTAAGCATCCACTTAGTTACTGGGTCTTGAGGATGGACCACTGGCCAGAACTTGCTCAATATGAAATTGAGCTACTGGTCTGTTCTGCATCCAGGGTGCTTTCTGAACGGACATTCAGTGCTGCTGGAGGGTTCATAACTGATCAAAGAATGCGCCTGTCCACAGACTCGGTTGATAGGCTCACATTTATAAAAATGAATCAGTCCTGGATCAGCAGCTATCAAGCCCCTGATGGTGATGGAACTGATTAAATTTACTAGGGATCTGAGATCCCTTGAAGACTGCCACTGCTCTTATTCCTCCTGTCCATAATCCTGAACAATATTTTGTATTTAGGGCACCACCAACACCAAAGGCCAAATTTTTCTGCACCTGATTTACAGGGGCATGCCATAACAATTTTCAAACCAATTTAAAACAGCAGGTCCCATTCCTGCGTCCAACAAGAGTAACTGCAAGGGGTTACAGTGTTCTGGCACCACCAGCACCCAAGACCCAAATTTTCCCCACCTGTTTGACTGGGGGATTTCGTCACAATTTTTAAACAAATTTACTTCAGGCACTGTTCCTCCGTCCAACAAGAGTAACTGCAAGGGGTTACAGTGCTCTGACACCGACAGCACCCAAGGCCCAAGTTTTCGCTACCTGTTTGGTTGCTTTCATCACAATTTTTAAACTAATTTACATCAGGCCCTGTTCCTCCGTCCAACAAGAGTAACTGCAAGGGGTTACAATGTTCTGGCACCGCCAGCACCCAAGGCCCAATTTTTCGTCACCTGTTTGACTGGGGGATTTCGTCACAATTTGTAAATTAATTTACATCAGGCCATATTCCTCCATCCAACAAGAGTAACTGACCCGAAGAGCCTAGTTTAGACTTTGGGTGGGACCCCATGCACTTTTTTTCAGCGATTTTTTGTATATTGCTGGGAGCCGCCAATACATTACAGCCGCGATTTTAAATGACAATTTTTCCTATGGAAATGCCATTTTGCTCTGGCTATGTTCTACACCTCTTAGAGATGCGCCCTTTTACACAAAGACTAAGGGAACCCCCCCCAGGCACAATATTTAAAGGAATTTTTCTTTTTTTTTCACTTTAATCATTATTAAAATCACTGCTCCTGAAAAACAATTGATTTAAAAACTTTTTTTTTCATTCATACATGTCTCATAGGGTAGGACCCAAGTCACCATACACTTTTTAGGACAATAACATTGCATATAAGGCTTCAGGTCCCATAGACTTTAACAGTGTTTGAATGTTCATATAAACTTTTTGCCTGTTCACATGTTCTGGTGTGAACTGATCCAGGGGGTGTTCGGCTCATTCCTAAAAACAAACTCTGCATATGACCTTTGGTTGACCATGGCGAGGCCTGTTCTGAGTGGAATCTGCCCTGTTAAACTGCTGTATGGTCTTGGCCACCGCGCTGCAGCTCAGTTTCAGGGTCTTGGCAATAATCTTATCTATATGTAGAGCAACTAATCTATTAGATCCTCAGAGAGTTTTTTGCCATGAGGTGCCATGTTGAACTTCCAGTGACCAGTATGAGAGAGTGAGAGCGATAACACCAAATTTAACACACCTGCTCCCCATTCACACCTGAGACCTTGTAACACTAATGAGTCACATGACTCATTAGGTAAAATGGCTAATTGGGCCCAATTTGGAATTTAGAGGTGTACTCACTTTTGTTGCCAGCGGTTTAGACATTAATGGCTGTGTGTTGAGTTACTTTGAGGGGTACAGCAAATTTACACTGTTATACAAGCTGTACACTCACTACTTTACATGTAGCAAAGTGTCATTTCTTCAGTGTTGTCACATGAAAAGATAGAATAAAATATTTACACAAATGTGAGAGGGTATGCTCACTTTTGGGATATACTGTGTATATATATATATATATATATATATATATATAATATTTGGGGGTTCTAATTAATTTTCTAGCAAAAAAAAAATTGATTTTTTTCATGTATGTGAGTGTCAAATTGGCCCAGTATTGGGATAGTTAAAGCCCAGAAGTCTTAGCTCCAAGTAAAGAATATCTCTATTAGTCAGAGAGGTAGAACACATCTCACTGCATTCGGGGATAGGATGTTAATGTGTTCCAGTACCAGCTGGCAAGCTAGAGCCACGTGTATAACAAAGACAAACGCTCCGGATTTGGGGGCTCCTTACAAATTCAACAACAAAAATGCTTGCAGAGGTCTCAGAGGTTTTCAGGCAAACCAATAGAAATGATTACTAGTTCATACTGTTCTTCTATGGAGCAAATATCACTAGAATGCAGTATTGCAGATACAGCCACACATTTATCGTCACACCAATAATATATTCTTCTTTTTTTCACTCACATTTAATGTTTTTGAGGTTTGTGAAGCAAGATCCGCTTTGTGAGGATGTTCTGTAAAAAAGTAAAAGTACATTTATAATTTAGAGTACAATAAAGAGATTTCCTGAATTACTTTGTAAGACTGAAGAGTAGCTTTTCCTCTAGAAAACAATCACTAGAGGGCGCCTCCATCTAGATGTAGCGATTTATTACAAAAACATAAAAGACAATAAAAATGCACTCACTAGTTAAAACTGGATCAAAGCTTGTCATAGACCAACATAGGATCACTGTGAGGCTGCATAGCTTAGCAGGCATGTGGCTACATCCTCTCCACTTCCTGTCATCATCCAGTCAAGAGAGGTGCTGTTCCGGAGCCACAGCCATCTTGCCATCTCTGGAAGCTCCTGATGCTTAATGTTCCAGCCTGAAATCTGACAGTTGCACTTCCATCAAGGATTCTGCTTCAACCTGCAATATGCCTGCTGAGCTCTGCAGCCCCACAGTGATCCTATGGAGATGTATATGGGTCTATGACAAGCCTTGATCTACTTTTTATCTTGTGAGTGCATTTTAGTTGTCTTTTAGGTTTTTTTTTTTAAAAAATCGCTACACCTATATGGAGGTGCTCTCTTGTGTTTGTTTTTTATATGTGCATTAGGATCTCAGGACTTAATCTGAGAGGAGCTTCATACATTTTATCTTGTGTTCCCTACCACCCTCCTGGCCCTTTTTATGTGCCTCGCTCAATGATGGTTGGGTTCCAGTCAGCATACTCACTTATTCTTCTTTGGTACCATAGCTTTTCCTCTAGACATAGTAACCATTAACTAACACCATAGCCTTTCTTTTCCCAGCTCCCTCCCTGTTCTATGTTACTTTGTAACTATATTGCAATCAACTGTTTATAAATAGTGTTGAGCGAACCCGGACTGTAACGTTCGGGTCCGTACCGAACTTTCGGGTGTCCGTGGCACGGACCCGGACCCGGACATTTCAAAAATCGTTCGGGTCACTTTGCGAACAACTAACCGACGGGACGTCGAAGAGTTGTGCACCTTATTTTATCGTCTTGGGGCCTGGCTTGGGCTTGCTAAAAACTTTACAGGCCCAGGCCCAGGCACGGTGCCTGTGGGCTTTCAAGCCATGCCTGGGCTTGCAATGTCAGGCCCAAGCGAGTTGTGATAAATATTTGTCAACTAACGTTATATCAATGTTTCATTGTATCTTGTCCCTCCCTCGACCCTTTTCTTTCCGATACCACAATCAATTACCAATGATACAGATCTCCTTTTCGATACCATGGTTTCTTCTTATTCACTCATACGACTGACCTTGGGTTGGTAGTAACTCGCTCCGTGTATTTTTCCCGGTCCTCCCACCATCCCTTGTGTTCTATTTTACATACTTCGAGGAGAGTCTAATTCAGGACTCTAGGATTACGTGTATATTTTTTGTTTGTGTTCTCTCGTGGAGGTATATCCACATCGCTAAAAAATTTTTTTTTTTGGATTTTCTGTTGATTTTACGTGAGTGTTCTATT
>BLSH010119210.1:93875-118769 GCA_018402905.1 Glandirana rugosa
ACTTCCACCTACACTGCCACGGTCACGGCCTAGTCAACCTCTAGGCTCCTACTCCACATCCACCCCCCTTCCTGTTATTTTACTTGATTTTAATTTATTTTCCCTATCCCCATTTATTTGTAGGGCACTTGCCCTAGTTTGAAGATGATTTTAGAACAGTTATATGGCTTCTACCGTTAATTAATACTTTTCAGACACAGTTTGAAGATGATCCACATTCACCTCCATTTTTGCTTTTTTTATGTTTTTATTTTTTTAAAAATATTTACAGTTATTTCCCTGTCCCCATTTTTTTGTAGGCCACTTGCCCTACCCTTACCCCCATTTTACTTCCTTTTGCAGCCCTCTGGGGCTTTCCAGGACTTTCCTACAGCCATTTTTGTGCCTAAAAGTTCGGGTCCCCATTGATTTCAATGGGGTTCGTTGTCCGTGCGATCGTTCGGGTTCCGTCCGGACCCGGACCCGGACTTTGTCACGAAGTTCGGACGGACCAGCAGAACCCGAACTTCCAGGTGTTCGCTCAACTCTATTTATAAAGTCACAAAACCATTTGACACCTTTTAACAGGTGCCAGAAAATGGATGTCCGCCGGCACCTGCTGATCAGCGAGAAGAGAAACAGAACAGAGCTCTGCATATGTAAACAAGGCAGAGCTCTGCTCTGTCAACAGGGAAAAAAATCCATCACTTTCCTTAGTAAAAGCACCACACAGTACACACATAAGCACTGACAAGGCACACGTTTAACCCTTTGATCACCCCTGATGTTTAACCCCTTTCCAGCCAGTGTCATTAGTACAGTGGCAGTGCATATTTTTAGCACTGATCACTGTATTAGTGTCACTTGTTCCCTCAAAGTGTCAAAAGTGTCAGTAAGTGTCAGACTGTCCGCCACAATATTGCAACATTTACAGTATATATCCCATAGATTATAGGTGCTATAACTTTTTCACAAACCAATCAATATAGGATTATTGTGATTTTTTATACTAGAAAACATGTAGCAGAATACATATTGGCCTAAATTTATGAAGACGTTTGATTTTTATCATTTTTTTGTTTGATCTTTTTATAACAGAAAGAAAAATATATAGTTTGTTTGTTTTTCTTTTCAAAATTGTTGGTATTTTTTTTTTTATTTATAGCTCAAAAAAATAAAAAAATGCAGAGGTGATCAAATACGGCCAAAAGAAAGCTCTATTTGTGGGAAAAAAGGACATAAATGTTATTTGGGTGCTGCATTACCTAAAAATTGTCAGTTAAAGTAATGCAGTGTCATATCGCAAAATATTGGCCTGGTCAGGAAGTGAGATAAATCTTCCGGAGGTCAAGTGGATAAAGTTGAACTCCATGCAGATATAAATTGGGTAAAATAATTCAGATCTGTAACTATTGATCCATAAAAATAATAAAATAACAATATATAACCTTTTCATTTAAATGCAAGCAGTGTAAGGTCCTGAATTTAGTTTGATATCAGACTCATGTAATCCCCTGTACAGCAGAACTCAGACTGGGAGATGGCCAAGACTAGTAGCCGATTAGGTGAGTTGCATGAAAATGTACTGAAAGGGGAGAGAGCAGAGTGAGCTCAGAAATGAGCTCTTCATTGATGTGCTTCTACTTCATTGTTCAATCAGGGGCTAGGTGAGGAGAGGATGACATCACTGTACAGGGGGTCCCCTAGTTACAAACATCCGACTTACAAACGACTCCTACTTACAGAGGGAGACAACAGGAAGTGAGAGGAAATCTCCCCCTAGGAAGGGAAATTCACTCCTGTAAGAGTTATTATGGGAAAAAGGGGTCTCCACTGATGCTTTATCACCAAGGTTTGTTTCCACAACAACCCAAAATTTTCAAAATCCAATTATCATTGGGACAGGAAGTGAGGTGAAATCTTCTTAACAGAAACATAGACAGCAAAACAAACCTTACAGGGGTGTTACCCCTTCCCTATGCTATCCAAAAAGTTTAAAAATATTTTTTTTGGCTGAAGCTACACTTAAAAAATGTCCCTGTTTAGGTGCTGTGAACGTCCTATGTGACAGAGCTGTGCAAATCCCAGGACTGGATGTACAGAAATGTAAATCATTTGGCAGATAAACAGATACCATTTATGTATTTCATCTTGTATTGAGATGAATGTCTGGAGTTCAGCTTTATGTTCTTGTATTCTTCACAGTTGTCAGCCTTCAACCCTATATTCCAATTTTATTCAATGGACAGAATTGTTTAGGAACGTTAGAGGTGACATCAGTTAGATGAAATTACCTGACATATGGCGGAATTGTTGTACTGTCTTTAGTTTTTGAACCAGCGTCATTTCATCTTCTTTATCTTCACATAAAATGGGACAGAGATCTCCGGCTAATCTCTCAATGTCAGAACAAATCTTCCTTACCCGCATCATCTCTTTTCCACCCTGCATGTCATCAATCATCATAACCACATTTTCCCTTCCTGTGCACAAAATTAAAGTAATAATCAGTATTGGTAATTATTATTGATTATCATTGGTTGCCCCCCACCAATCTTCTAATCACCCATCTCTGACCCAGCAGCCCCTCTTTTAGTCTTATCTTCATCTGCCCCATATCCAGGAACCCCTCTTTTACCTGCCAGTCTTATACTCTCCAGTACCCCCTTCCAGCAGGAAATTGTCCATGAAGCCCCAGAGCTGCATCTCAAAATCTTCTGAGCTACACCTTTCCATACATGTCAAATTTCGATTCAGTCTTATGTTGGGTTTGAACACAGACTGCACTGAAGACTGAATGGAGACTGCATAGAGGACTGAATGGAGAATGCATAGAGGACTGAATGGAGAGTGCATAGAGAACTGAATGGAGAATGCACAGAGGACTGAATGGAGACTACATGGAGGACTGAATGGAGACTACATGGAGGACTGAATGGAGACTGCATAGAAGACTGATTTGAGACTGCATAAAGGACTGAAAGGAGAGTGCATAGAGGACTGAAAGGAGAGTGCATAGAGGACTGAAAGGAGAGTGCATAGAGGACTGAAAGGAGAGTGCATAGAGGACTTTGTGGAGACTGCATTGAGGACTGAATTGAGATGTCATAGAGGGCTGAATTGAGACTGCATTGAGGACTGAATGGAGACTGCGTTGATGATTGAATGGAGACTGCATTGAGGATTGAATGAAGACTGCATAGAGGACAAAATGAAGACTGCATACAGGACTGAATGAAGACTCTATAGAGGACTGCATAGAGACTGCATAGAGTACTGAATGGGGACTGCATAGAGTACTGAATGTAGACTGCATAGAGGACTGAATGGAGACTGCATAGAGGACTGAATAGAGACTGTGGACTGCCCCCATAGTGATAGGTGCTTTATTTTTGTAGATTTTTTGTTAGAAGAGGTAAAATCTAGTCGGGCCTGACAGTAAGTGCAGGCCTGAATGTTTTGATCTGGGCTGGGGAGTGGCTCAGGGAGTGGCTGGAGATGGAAGGAAGGAACACCCCTTGGAGAATCCTCACCTTTGAGCTGGCAAAGCTCTGGAAAGGGGGATAGATGAGGAGGTGTCACCTTCTGATGTATGACAAGGAGCCCTGACCAATGCACAGTCTGGACTGACAGGGGGCAGGCCTTCTTAAATACAGAAATCTGCCAGCAGGGAGCAGGAGAGTTCGGGTGGAAGAGATGAGGATGTAACTGGTGCTGCAGTTCAGACCTCACCTGGAAGGAGAGCCCCCAGTCTGGGGGGTGACCTTGAGGCCTGGGTGCAGCCGGGAAGAGGAGTCAGCTCCTGGGGAGAGCAGCAAAGTTCTACATCAAAAGAGACTCGTAAAGGGATACACCAGTGTCGGTGAGTGGTGGCCCCTGTAATTTGGAGACGAAGGCTGAGACAGGCTGGGAGAGGACAGTGGACAGTCTGTAGAGGTTGGGATGGGCCTGGAAGATGGATGGGCTGGGAGTTGTAGTTCATCCAAAGCCCAGCTAGCACCAACATACTTAGCTACACATATAAGGGTCCATGGCTTCACAAATGGGAGCCTGTGACCCTTTCCCACAAATGGAGGTCAGGAGGTCTTGCTAGCATCAGAGCATGCCTCACCATGTGCTAGCTGTGGTGGAAGAAGAAGTGTCATTGAGGTCTGATAAATTTCCTTTCAGGCCAGTGAAGCAAGTAGTGTAATGGTCAGCAAGCAGTGAGCTGGAGAGAGAAAGGAGGAGAGTAATGGTCAGCAAGTAGTGTGCAGGAGGAGAAGGAGTGTATGTACTGGTGGTGTATATGGAAGGTTCCATGTTCAATTTCTGTGCAATCCACAGTCATCCCTTAACAAAGTTTATCCCCTAAATAAAACAGCAAAACAAAGTACCGGCCTGTTCAGTGACTTAGAGTATATGGAAATCATGTGATTGGGGGCAGAAGGAAGGTGGACCACAACTACCAGCCACTCCTAAGGGAGACATTGGCTACAACTGCATAGAGGACTAAATGGAGACTGCATTGAGGACTGACTAGAGACTGCATTGAGGACTAAATGGAGACTGCATTGAGGACTGACTAGAGACTGCATAGAGGACTAAATGGAGACTGCATAGAGGACTCAGTGGAGACTGCATTAAAGACTGAATAAAGGCTGCATAGAGGACTGAATGGAGACTGCACAGAGGACTGAATGGAGACGGCATAGAGGGCTGAATGGAGACTACGTAGAAGGCTAAATGAAGACTGCATAGAGGACTGAATGGAGACTGCATAGAGGACATGATGGAGACTGCATTAAGGACTGAATAAAGACTGCATAGAGGACTGAATGGAGACTGTATGGAGGACTGAATGAAGACTGCATAGAGGACTGAATGGAGACTGCATAGAGGACTAAATGGAAACTGCATAGAGGACTGCATGGAGACAGCACAGAGGACTGAATGGAGACTGTATAGAGGATTGAATGTAGACTACATAGAGGACTGAATAGAGACTGCACAGAGGACTGGATTTAGAGTTCATAGAGGATTGAATAGAGACTGCATAGAGGACTGAATGGAGACTGCCTAGAGGACTTGATGGAGACTGCATTAAGGACTGAATAAAGACTGCATAGAGGACTGAATGGAGACTGTATGGAGGACTGAATGAAGACTGCATAGAGGACTGAATGGAGACTGCATAGAGGACTAAATGGAAACTGCATAGAGGACTGCATGGAGACAGCACAGAGGACTGAATGGAGACTGTATAGAGGATTGAATGTAGACTACATAGAGGACTGAATAGAGACTGCACAGAGGACTGGATTTAGAGTTCATAGAGGATTGAATAGAGACTGCATAGAGGACTGAATGGAGACTGCCTAGAGGACTTGATGGAGACTGCATTAAGGACTGAATAAAGACTGCATAGAGGACTGAATGGAGACTGTATGGAGGACTGAATGAAGACTGCATAGAGGACTGAATGGAGACTGCATAGAGGGGTGAATGGAAACTGCATAGAGGACTGCATGGAGACAGCACAGAGGACTGAATGGAGACTGTATAGAGGATTGAATGTAGACTATATAGAGGACTGAATAGAGACTGCACAGAGGACTGGATTTAGAGTTCATAGAGGATTGAATAGAGACTGCATAGAGGACTGAATGGAGACTGCCTAGAGGACTGAGTGGAGATTGCTTGGAGGACTGAGTGGAGACTGCATAGAAGACTGAATGGAGAGTGCATTGAAGACTAAATGGAGACTGCATAGAGGACTTAGTGGAGGCTACATAGAAGACTTTATGGAGACTGCATAGAGGGCTGAATGGAGACTGCATAGAGCACTGAATGGAGACTGCATAGAGGATTTAGTGGAGACTGCATTGAGGACCGAATGGAGACTGCATTGAGGACTGAATGGAGACTGCATAGAGGACTGGATGGAAACTGCATAGAGGGCTGAATGGAGACTGCATAAAGGACTGAATAGAGACTGCATAGAAGACTGAATGGAGACTGCATAGAGGACTAAATAGAGACTGCATACAGGACTTAGTGGAGACTGCATTGAGGATCGAATGGAGACTGCATTGAGGACTGAATAGAGACTACATAGAGGGCTGAATGGAGAATGCATAGAGGACTAAATGGAGAGTGCATTGAGGACGGAATGTAGACTGTATAGAAGAGTAAATGGAGACTGCACAGAGGACTTAGTGGAGACTGCATAGAGGACTGAATGGACAGTGCATTGAGGACTGAATGAAGACTGCATAGAAGACTTATTGGATACTGCATTGAGGACTGAATTGAGACTGCATGGAGGACTGCTTGGAAACTGCATAGAGGACTGAATGGAGAATGCATAGAGAACTTAGTGGAGACTGCACAGCAGACTAAATTCTAGGGGGGCTCAGGGGGTAAGCTGCATAGTGACATGTTATGTGTTATACTCTAAACACGGGTGTTATATGTAACATGTCACTAAAGGTGAACTTATCCTTTAAGGGTCTGCAGTGTAAACATGTTACTTGAAAAGTGCATATACAAATATAGGAAAGAAGTATCTTACAATTGAGGTTCAATATGCTTATAAATTTCCTTCGCTGGTCCCTCAATGTTTAGAGGCAGGAAGAAAAACCCTTCTGGTTTGTGTTTCTGATTGGAGCTTTCTGCCAGAAAAGTTTACAAAAATGCTCTATATGAGCTTTTTTTTCTGCCAAGGGTTATTTAAGCCCAGTGTGCATGGAGCCTAAATATGGTGACGTGTCCATATAAGAGCACTAAGGTCACCAGCACCCCACACCTTCGTGTAAGTGTGCTGCAGGGTGAGAAATTACATGTCCCACAGCTGATTGGAGTGAAAAAAAATGCAACCTGGAAGTTCAGATAGATTAGTTCAGAGAGCGCCCAAGCTCCCCTCTAATCCTGATCTGGATGCTCATATTGAATCACCGGTTCTCTACAAAGAAGCCTGATTAAAGAGAAATGCTTCAGAGGGGAGTGACTTGAGGCAGGGACTGTGTTGGAAGCCAACTATGCTGATTAAACTTCATGGTGTGACTTTGTGGAGTGCGGCTTCAATTTTTGTTTTTGCTATACATGTCTAAGGTGGATGAGCTCCTTTAAGCCAACACCCCAAGTGGTGGGGGACCTGAGAAACACACATGGGGCTTGGAGCAGTGCAGTTTTTTTCTTTGATTTTCAGAAATAAGTTATTAAGCAATGAATGCATTTCTCCTATGGCAGGTTACTCCTAACACACATTGCAAATATAAAATATGGCAAAAAGTTTTGAGCTAAACAGAAACCTTACCGAGTTTTTCTGACATTTGTTGTAACACTTTGTGATACAGAGATTTTCCATGAGGGGTGGGAGGAAACCCTCCGCTCTGCATAGTGTGATATAAGATGGCAACTTTACACTGAAATTCCACATCCCTGAGCCTTCCAGCATCATCTGGTCGGATATTACGGAACGTGACATCTTGGTGTCCAAATATTTCTGATGACAGCAATCTCCTCAACCATTGAATGTGTCCCTCTTCTGATATGGAGAAGACAGCAATGGTGAACTTTGATGGTGTTGATGACTCCTGAGATCATATTTATGGTAAAAAAAGTAAATAAGTCAGAGTTGTAAGAAGTTATGTACTAACTATTTTTAGGACTTATAGTTATATATTGCTTTGAAGACTGAAGACCAATCATATAGTTTTTCAGTATATGTTTGTTTTCAGGACTTTTTCAAGAAGGCCACATTGGTGTCCATAAATAGAGATGGGTGAGCTGTTGGTTCGGCCCCGAACAGAGTACTGTAAGAGCCGTGATTAAACAAAGTCATGATGACTTTGCCCAAACCTGGCTCAGTGCTCAAAGTCCCAGCCCACATTATAAAAGCTTCCTTCCCACAGAGTGTGAAGTTGGAGATAGAGCAGGGCTCAGCAAGCTCGTTAGTGTGAGTGTAGAGCATCAGTATAGTGTAGTGGAAGTGTAGTGTGAGTGCTGTATATATTGCTGTGTACACCCCTTTTTTTTGTTTCCCTGCCCCCTTTTTTAAAATTGTCAGCCATAGTTTGTCCTACTGTGATGCTGGTGTTACCATTTTTTTTTATTACTATATATATATTTTTTTTTCGTTTTTCAATTTGTATCAGTGGCAGTCCCCAATTATACACAGTTTATAGTGTACCAAGCACCGCATTTCATTTTTTTAAAATATATAATTGTTGTTGTTCCCCTGCCCTTTTTTTTAAATTAGCAGCCTCAGTTTGTCTTACTGTGATGCTGGTGTTCACCTTTTTTATACATTTTTTTTTTTTTTTAGTTTTTCAATTTGTGTCAGCAGTAGTCCCTAAGTCTACACAGTTTATAGTGCACCAAACACCCCATTTCATTCAATAAAGTGCATCAAATCACGCATTTCCTATTATCTAATACATTTGTGTAATAAGCCCCACATCATGTCTGGGAGGCCAATAAGGAGAGATGGACATTCCCATGGCACTATGAGGGGGCCAGCAGCATCTGCACTGAACTGTGGCCTCATCAAACAAACTAGCTCCCCAAGCCTTTGTTTACAAAACATGGTAAAGATGTGCCACTTTGCGGGCAAACTAAGGGGACACCCCCCCCAGCCCAGACATTATTTAAAGGATTTTTTCATTTTTATTGTTTCACTTTAAGCATCATTTAAATCAATGCTCCTTTAAAGACTATATCTTGTAAAGGTTTATTTGCATTGATACATGCCCCCCAGGGCAGTACCCAGACCCCAATACCCTTTTTATGGCCAATAACTTGCATATAAGCCTTAAAAACGGGTACTTGATGTTTTGAGTTCTGGTCCCATAGACTTTAATAGGGTCCTGGGTTCTGGTCAGAACTGTTCTGGTGTAGAACAGAACCTACATAAAACAATCATTGGAGACCCAAAAAATTCTGTCTATATACATTTTGCGACCGAAAATTATTTTAATTTGTAACTCACATTTAGCGAATTCAGGTTTTGTTTTCGTAACCTTCTTTCTGAAAAACTTTCTGAAAAATACAAAAGTTGTAGAGACAAGAGTAACTGTCTGTATCCTTGAAATCACGAGAACTCATAGAAATGTCATTACCCTATGAAATAAAAATGGGGTGGTTATGGGTCCCCCAAATCTATTTTACAGATATATTAGTTGTCTATTCCTATAATTCGTTAACCTACTAAAACGCTGATAACTATGACGATAATAATACGATAATGTTAGCTTATAAATAATCAATCACTCTTCTTTAATAAAGCAAGGATCTCATTTATATAATGAAAGTAGAGATTCTAACATCAAAATACTAAAAGACAATATCAAAGAGCCTATAACATAAATAAAATAAGGTGATACTTAAGCTGTCCTTGAAATGTTGTTCTGGCTGGCCTTTTGAAATGAAGAGAGATTGCAGCACGAAACCCAAACTTTTAAACCCATTCATGCATCATCCACACACACACGCCCAGCGCCAGCCTACTTCCGCATTCTGTCCAATGGTAGCAGAATTCCTTTCCTTCCAGAGAACATTCTGTGTTGTAGGCAGTAGCAACCACTAGAGGCAGCATATGTCCATGTATCACTCATATCTGACCCCGCCATCTTCCAGGGCCAGGTGGTCTTTTGATGTCAGGTAATCAGGAAATGTTAATTTGCACCTCCCCAGGAGATCTCATCTGGCTTTCTCCACCCTTACATCTCACCGCATGAGGTGTATGGATACTTCCTGGTAGGATATGGCTCTTCATTCATGACTTCTTATTACCAACACCGCACTGGGTCAACTTGTGAATTCCAACTACGCCAGATGGTTTTTTTTTTACCACGCAGTGATCAGACCACTTGTAAATTCCAACTCCGGCCTGTTGGCCATATTGAGCAGTCAGTGACACTCCAGGATTATGATATTAAACCATGTTGCCATCCAACAAATGCAGTTTTGTGCCTAAAGGGTACATACCACCCTTCTCCAGAGACAGCCTCTGTGGAACAGTCCATAAATGTCTTAACATGTTATGCTTCCCAACATGTGCCACTTTGCCCCTGGGTGACACACCACCACCATTCTTCAGTGACAGCTCCTGTGACTCAATCCATAGCTGTCTTATCGTGTGGTGATTCCTAACATGTGCTGCTTGGCCCCTGGGTGATACACCTACCACCATTCTTCAGTGACAGCGTCCATGGCACCATTTCGTTTCTTCACCTTTCTGGTCTCTTCATGATGGGGTGCAATATAGGCAAGGGGTGTCCATTCGCTCACCATTCACCAACACACACTTAGAGCCACATTTCAACCAGCTTTCAGATACAGAACCTCGAGGAGGACCTTACTCACCCATCTAAATAACCTAATACACATGTGTAAAACTATACTATCACACAAATCAACCAATTACCATAATATATACATACACATTAAACCCACCACATTAAGCATTCCACCCCCAACCTCCTATAACCCTTCATTGTATACATGGGTCGGGATTAGGCAGGCTTGCTCAATATGGCCTTTCCTACTGCAATTCTGGCATGTACGTGGTACTTCGGGACTCTGAATTGGAACTTGTGTCCAGAGACCTTACCGTCAATTCGTCCCTCAACTTGCATAGATAAATGCGAGACCTTTCTATATAAATGTAGAGTCCAACAACACATGCCAACCTGAGCCAAAAATGAAACTGCAGCAATAACGAGTAATACTACAACAGGATGTATCAAATAATTCAAAATACTGCTGGCCTTACTGGAATGTCCAAATATTACCTCCCACCCATACCCTTTAGCATCATCCTCTAGTTGATGCACTACCTCCTTTATTTTATTCTGATCATGGTAGATGACTATAGTAGCATTAGCTCTCTCTTGCTGCAGTACCCTCTTAAGGTTCTCATCCTAATCCCTAATCTGTCAACCACTCCTGTATCCTTTTTCCCATACCAAGATTCAGGGCTCTCAGATTAACAGGGCTAATTGTCATCCACAGACAGATTGGCAATATGTGGCACCACATAATTGCACCCGTGTCTGGATTTCAGAAAAATCGCCCAGGGTACACCACACACCTCTAGCTATTGTTAGGTTCACGGCACACCCTGTTTCCCTGACCAATGTTACATTGGTATCCTTTAGGACAAAGAAGCACACTCTTTTATACCCCAAATAATACACAGGTTCCTTCCCGGCAGTGTTTTCCCCATCCAGAACACAGAGTGAAGCAACTTCCCAACATTTCTCGTTCACTACTGCGTACTGACCTGGCATGCAAAGGTCGTCTTGGTCATGCCTCCGACAGAGGGAAATATCAACCTGCCTCCAGCTTCCATCCACCCTGACCACAGGTGGGTAATTTAGCCTCAAATGCAACAAGGTAGTCTCCCCGGTCAGTAAGTCCATTGATACCACAGAATATACAGACCGAGTCTGCACTTCTGTATATGGGATCAACAAGGAAGCTGTACACCTTTCATAATCCAAACTAGCACAGCCCATCCAGGCATTAGACCACCACTTTGGATTAGTAAAAGGATGTGTTTGGGCAACATCTTACTGAGCTGTGAAGCTAACCCACAAGGCCACTGTCCCTCATACAGAGAATGCACAATCAACTTGATGTTGGTTGATAATTCCACCTGCCCCTGTGTGCACAACAAAGCCCATGATACATTATTGCCACACTCTCTACCAAACTCTCAAAATGGTTGATACAATCCTGAGCCACTTTATCCTGGGGTATTCATTCAATGTTATTAAGGATGTCAATAATCTCTCTCTGAGCAACAAAGCCCCGCTTACTGTCTGCCGCTAAGGCTGAGAGTTTGTTCCTCAGGATACTGACATTCACTTCATTAATAACACCCATCCCTGCTCCTATCCCCCAATATATCAAATCATGTTTCCATCCAACACTCTACAACAGAGAAGTCAAACTCTATTCTTTGAGGGCCACACAAGCCTCGATTTTGGTATTAAATGAGTAATTTCTCATTAATAAAAATTCGCAAATGGATAATCACTAATGGACTTGGAATTAATAAGGCACTCAAATAGTGCATTGGAGGATATATATTTGCATGTTATAATTCACATATATATTTATTTTGTGTTATTGATTACAGTATACACAGTATGGTTTTGAATGTAGAAATAGCACGACACCATTATTACTTTAAATATATATTGGCACATCTATATTGGACTGTGATTGGTATGCAGCTGAATCTATACATTAACTTTCTGTATATTGTATTAAGCTATAGTGAACATACACGGTAGCTTGCAAGATTTCACATTTTCTACAACAATAGTTATTCACTTTCCATTTCCATTTCACATTAAATATTTCTAGGTACATCTGTTGCCCTATGTGTGCAACTGTTAGAGCATGGGAAATAACTAATAAGGCTGAAGTGGGGGATTGTCATTCAATTTCCCTGCACACACCATTGTGGAAAAAAAAAAACAATTACCACATTTTTTTGCCTACCCTGACCCAGTTATGTAGACCAAATTTGGTATTAAGAAGGTTGGAGATATCCTTCCTTGGTGAACCACCTGGTTCCCCTATTTAATTGTTAACATATATCTTAGTTTGCTTATACTACATTTATTGGCACCTAATATTGCTGTTTATATAACTTTCGGACGCCATCCATGCTGGGCCTTTTAGTGCGCATTCTGGTCACTCTAAGACCACTTTTCCTAGCTAAACATTTTCTTCTGAGCCCAGTATGGATCTCAACCGCCATCATGTCTCCTACCAAGGAGTGGTGGATACAAGGGCAGGCTGCCCTATTGCCTGGACACAGTGAGTGCCCATTTGGGGTGTCCAGGAGTCCGGACAGCATTAGCCCCAAATAGACACTCTTTACAATACCGCATAGTTTTTGATTTACTGAATGTGCCTAATGTTAATGGTACCTGTTATCAGCTGTTAAATGTTTATCGCATTGAATGTCATTTTTGCATAAGCTATGTATAGCGTGTGTACCATTTGTGAAAACCACTGCACAATATCCTAATAAAAATATTGAACAAGAAGAAGGTTGGAGATATTGTGTGTAATGGATTGCTCCTTCAGTTTGACGCACTGAAAGTTAAATATCGCCTGCCTAATACGCATCTATTTTGTTGCCTACAATTTTGGCATGTGTATAACACACAATTTGATACTGCAACTCCTCAGATTCAAGAGAGTGATCTGGAGTTTTTGCTTCAAGATGACTCTCTAGACAAGGTCCTCTCTATTGGATATAAGAAAGTGTTTATAGCTGTTAGTAAGCTCCTTGCACGTTGTAGAACAGTTTCGGAGACAGTGTTCCCTCAGTTAGACGAGGATGACTGGGAAGACCTCTAGGAAATTAATTTCTCCAGATTAGCGTCGGCCAGAGATCATCTTATTCAATACAAATTTTTAAATTGCATTTACCTTACACTGGTCAGATTGGTTAGATTTTCTCAACCCAGTCGCCCTGTTGCTGGTGATGCACTTCACCCTGTGCAGACTTTTTACATGTTTTCTGGGATTGTACAGCCATTCAAACTTTTAGGTTGGGGATCACTGAGTGTGTGGAGGAGGTCACTACACTTTGTGTAAGGCCAGTGTTGGAGGTGTGTCTTTTGGGACTTGTTGAGGCTTTAGCCCCTATAAACGTGACACATACTCTTTTGACGTAACTGCTTTATTATGAGAGAAAGTTAATAGTGCTTTCCTGGGAAAAGTCTACCCCTCCGGCTGTTCTGGCATGGAAGGCGCTCATTAACAAAGCCCTCCACTTATACAAGGCCACCTATGCTAGTAGGGGGATACCTAATAAGTTTGACAAGGTGTGGGGTGGATGGGTACAAAATGCATCTACAGTGTCAGACTAATTTGCTGTATTATGATGCTTATGGAGTTGCATTGTCTTACATGTGTGAAACCAGGTTTGGGGGTGGAGGGATTGTTTATTAAGTTACCTTGTGGGCTTACACAAGGGAACTATTGATTTTTATCTTACTGATATATGTTCTGTAATAGAATCAAGGAGCCAATATCTGTCATTATGTAAAGGACTCTTATTTAATATATATGTACAGTGGATTTGCCATCATTATTCTTATGTTTAGCCTTAGAATTATGCTGATGGCCTTATTGCTGAGGTCTTTTGTGTTATGTGTGTTGTGCAACTCCTGGTTCTTGGGCAGTGCTTTATTGTTTATGTGTTTCTTTTCGTTTAATGCTGAAAATTAATAAAAATAATTTTTCAAAATAAAACAAATATATATATATATATATATATATATATATATATATATATATATATATATATATATTACTCAATTTTGTTGCCAGCAGTTTAGACATTAATGGCTGTGTGTTAAGTTATTTTGAGGGAACAGCAAATTTACACTGTTATACAAGCTGCACACTCACTACTTTACATTGTAGCAAAGTGTCATTTCTTCAGTGTTGTCACATGAAAAGATAGAATAAAATATTTACAAAAATGTGTGGGGTGTACTCACTTTTGTGAGATACTGTATATATATATCGGTAATATCATGACAAACTTAAAACAAGCTTTGAGGAAATAATACTTCATACATTATACCTAAAGACTAGGAAAAAGCAGAGTGATTTTGGTGAAATTGACTGGCTGGCTCAGCGCTGTGACATTGAGTTCTGTGAGCCTCCATACTTGGAAGCACCGTGTATGTTTCATCCCCAAATAGAAAATGTGTGCCAATTACCTTTTACTAACACAGAAGACTCAACATTACTGTCTGTAAATAAATCCTCAGCCTTATTGTGATGGTCTCTTTGTACATATGTTGGAGAGGAGACAGAAGGATGCCCAGATCTGTCCTGGTCTGAGGGCTCTAGGTTGGAAAGTGGTTGCCAGTAACCTGAAATGGCATGATATCAAATTGAGGAAGGGCAGGAGATAGACAAATATGGGAAAAACAGAATACACCACATTACAGTCTATAAATACAATCTCACCTTTATTGTTGGTATGTTCTTGTGTCTGCTCTGAATAGGAGGTATGACGATTCACCAATCTGCATTGATCTGAGGTTTCTTGGTTAGAAAGTGGTGGCCGATAATCTGAAACTGCATGATATGACACAGAGAGAGACAGAAGACAGATGGGAAGATGGATCCATTAAGGCTGAACTCCAGACAAGAGACAGTTTGTTAACAATATATTTAGTAAATACTGCACTTCCTTCCTTTAGCATGTTTTGAAGTACAAATTATGTCTGGAGACTTAATTCCTTTCCAGCCCTGGTGTTCCTTTCACTGGGTCTTTATGCCAAGGGAGAGGTCAGATCTCATCAACTCCTGATCATTGCTAAAAATCAGGAGTTGTCCATGGCAGTCCAGTCATTGTTCTGGTAGCATGCTCCCAACACAAAAACCTTGTCATCCAATAGACACATACTGTACGTGTGGTCTGTAGGTGTTAAAGCCCACTCTCTTTGCTGCTGCTGACATGCATTAAGTGGGCAACGAGAGGTTAAGCAAGGCTGGCTGGTTAATGTATGCAAACAACTGTGTTCTCTTTCCTATGAGAACCCCTGAGCAATGTAAAGATGGCATCATTCAAGGTTGACCCACGTGTAGGTCTTCCTATTCCCTCTCTCTTTCTTTCCTCATGCCCTCCCCTCTTTCTCTCAAAAATCCATTCTTTTATTGGCAGGACTACGTACTAAAATGTATGGAAGGGTTCAATATATGAGCAAAAGGGTGAATCTAAAGGTGGGCCATAGACGGTTCGAATCTCAGTTGGTTTAGCAGGGACCTGCTGAGATTCAAACCATGTATGGGCAGGCGATTGATCAATTTGGGTACACCCAGCCTGTTGGATTTTACATGGGACTATTGCTAGCAGCTATTATAGCCGCTAGCAGTAATCATTGTGTTCTCCCGACGGGAATGGCTCCCCCCACCCCCCGGCAAGGGGAGAACATAATGGTTTCATGGATGCGATTCCCCCATCAATACTTGAATTTGTTGATGGGGGAATCAAGTGATTTTCTTTCCTGCAGTCCAAGGCTGCAGGAAAGAACTTCACTCCATCTATGGTCATCTTAAGAATAACTCTACTGTCTTGAGGTATTCCATAACAACCTTCTTGGTCGCAGGTAGATCTATGCCCATCTCCCCAGATGACTTCCTATTGAGGCAAATGGATTGTTGGGTCCGTTGCACCATGCCACATCTGTACTTTGAAGAAAACGCTAACTTATCTGCTAAAATACGGAGTACGGGAGACTGTGGGAATGCCCCCCTCTTGGGACCTGTGGATCTGTCTGGTGACAGTTGATCGAGACAGCCTTATTGGGTCCAGTCTATGGTGGATTCCTGTTGGGTCTATCCCACACAAGCTCAATTGATTTGCTGGCTATATGACCATGTGAATCCAACTTTTCGGGTAAGCAGTACATCTTGGCATTTCCTGTCAGCTGTGGCACTGTGGAATTACTGGAGTTCCTTTCACTGGATTTATTATTTTGGAATTTCTCACCTTTGGGACTTTACTAGTGACTTATTTTCATTTTTTTCATTTTTTTTTTTCATTCTTTCACTTTTATAATTTTGGGATATTTGCACATGCACTTTATTGATGTATTTGTTTTTATCTGTTTATTTATCTATATCTACTTTTTTTAAGTTGTGCTATAGTCAGAGATTTCAGACTATACTACGCGGTTCATAAGGGAATGATCTTTCTATCCCCCATGGTCACCTTTTTATTTACATATTGGTTTACGCACAGCACCTTTTATATTATATGCCCATCTCCAGCCAGGCAATGGGTGTGAGGCCCCGTGTTTGAACTTCTCTCAGGTGGCTGTCTGATCCCCAAGGGAGGGTGTCTGCAGGTGTCTGCGAGAACCTCCCCTCTGATCTATTGAACGCACTGCGGCGGTTGTAGCCCCCCGCCCTGAGAGCCCCATCGAACTCACTTAGAACATAAAAAGAGCAGTGCCAATCTAAGTGCAGCAGTATAAAAACATCTTTATCAAAAAGACAAATGGCAACTCACAAGATAAAAGCGTTGTCAGCGCGTGTGTGGCAATAGGCCTTGTGTAGAGGTTCATCCACTCCTTTCTGAAGGACGAGCTGCAGGCGGGGAACATTGGTGGACGCTGGTACTGGCTGAGCTGGTGGCTTCTAGCAATACCAGAAACTCAGATGGGGCTCAGGAACTGCCACTGACATCACTACCGGATGCAGAGTGGTAGGTGCTCGCTTTCAGAGCATTCGTACTCCTTCCTCAGGCAATAGGGGGCAGCCATGTTTGTGGTGACTTTTTATCTGTTAGGGGAGGCCGGGTCAGGGCGGTGCTAAAGACTCCACCCACCCAGGTGTCATGTTCCCAGGATTTGTGGTGATGTTTGGAAAGGGGCTGAGATCTTCATGTTGAGTATGAGTGGCACAGTGGTGTAGTGGTTAACACTTTTGCCTAGCAGCAAAAGGGTCACTGGATCAAATCCCGACCACGACAACACCTGCTTGGAGTTTGTGTGTACTCAAACTGACTGGGAAGAGCGATACTAATGCAAGGGGCGCTTCAGGGCAAAAAAAAATAAAAATTACAAAAGAAACTGAAAGTGAAGCAACAGATAATGAAACAGAGCATAAATTTGAACGCTCGTGGAAACCTTGGATAACTAAATATTTACCCCCTGAATTTGATATTAAAGTCTTACTTCCCTGGTAGGCACTGGTCATCCTGCTCCGCTCTCTCCGGGACCTCAGCGGACCATTTCATTGAGCACCTCTCCCTCTTTACTCTCCCTGTCATGTCTTCCCTCTTCTCTCTCTCCCTATCTCTCTTAATTTTTGATTCTTTGGGTTTATAAACAAAAGAGTTACTTGGACAAGACAATGGTTCCTACTGAATAAATGCACTTAGGTTGCATTTAAACTTTGGATATGTATACCACACTTGTGCCTTAATATGACGAACATAATTGTTATATTGTTTATGTTTATGGAGTACGATTGGCTTGTAGACTTGTGGCATATCTTCACCTCTGCTTTCCCCAACCTTTACTGAACTACTTATGCCCCATACATCCCCAGATCCACCCCAGACGCAAATTTGCTCCCAGTGGGGCGCCTGGGTTAGGTTCTGGGACGACCTCGTATTGGGGTTCTTGACTCATTGGGAAATGCTAACTAATATAATCACACGTCTTCAAGCAAATCGCCTCACACAGTGTGTCTCTGCCTTACAGATCCTCAGCGCACCTCAGTCTCTTCCTTAACCAAATGTTATATGTTTTTACCTTAAGCTCTTCTTAAGGAACTTATTGTATACATTTCTTCTTCCTCTTAAACTTAGTTACTTATGTACATGATTGTAACCCTCAGTTTCGATCTCATGTTTATGATGCACTAAATTTGTGTTTTTGCTTCAAAAACCAATAAACAATTGAAAAGAAAAAAAAAAAAAAAAGAAACTGAAAGTGAAAAGAGAAAAATGAAAAATATGCAATGAAAAACTGTGTAGTAGTCATAATTTTAAAGTATGCGGTGCAGAGATTAGAGTAGAGGATTAATCTCCAAATCTTCATTCAGTCCCCCTGGTGCCAAGACATCCAATCGGTATATCCAGTAGGATTCTTGGGCACACAGGCGTCTGAACCGTTTGGCTGCTGGAAGAGTGTTGGAGATGGCCTCAATTACCCAGACTCTGAGGCCCTGGGAGGAATGTTCATGATGGGTGAGAAAGTGTTTGAGGACACTATGCTGGTCAGAGCCGGCATCCACTAGCCGCCTGTGTTGTCCGAACCTCGGTCACAGTGTACGGGTGGCGCGGCCCACATACAGTATGCCGCAGGGACAGGACAAACAGTATACAACAAAGTCGGAAGAGCATGTATAGAAATCAGTGATGGGATAGCTCTTGCCCTTGGCCTGAAATTCCTTCTGTCTGTGGGTGACATGTGGGCACGTTAGGCATAGGGCTTTGCGACATTGGTACATGCCATGGATGTTGAAAAACTTGAGAGGGGCACTGATGGTGGTGGAGACTGATTTGATTTTGCTGGGGCCTATCCGGGTTTTGAGGTTTCTGGCCCGTCTATAGGAGATGAGTGGTCAAGCTGTAATGGTGGATTTTAGGTGTGGGTCCTCTTGCAGGATGGCCCAGTGTTTTTGGAATATGCATTCCATATTCCGAAACTGAGTGTGGAAGTTGGTTGTGAATCTGAGAAGTTGTATTGACTGGGAGGGGATTTGCTCTCCATTGGCTGTGGCTGAGTTTTGTTTATAGAAAGAAAAAGCCTCATCTATGAGGGTAGGCGGATAGCCTTTTTCCAGAAAATTTTCTTTAGTAACTGCCCATGTTTATTGTAGTCCTCTTCTCTGGTACAGTTGTGTTTGAGACGGCAATATTGGCTTTTGGGAATGCTTTTTACCCACCATGGGTGATGGCAACTCCTATAATGTAAATAGGAGTTTCCAGAGGTGGGTTTATTGTAATTTTGTGCTTGAATGAGTCCGTTGTCATGGCTCAGCAGCAGGTCAAGGAGAGCTAGGGAATGTTCGTCACACACAGACATGAAAGAGAGACCCATGTCATTTGATTTGCAGTGTGTCACAAACTGGTCTACCAGGGATTTAGGGCCATCCCAAATGATGACCACGCCATCAATATATCGCCCGTAGTAAACCAGGTGTGAAGAGAAGGTGTTGTTGTGCCAGATGTAAAGGTTCTCCCACAGACTCATGGTGAGATTGGCATAGCTTGGGGCAAAATTTGCCCCCATAGCTGTGCCATGGGTCTGTAGTAGAACTCGCCGTTGAATTCAAAGTAGTTGTGGGTCAGGTAGAAGTTGGTGGCTTCCAAGATGAATTGTGCCTGGCGTATGTTGACCATAGAGTCCTCATTGAGAAAGTGTTGTACCGCTCTTAAGCCTACTTCATGTGGAATGGATGTATAAAGCGAGGCTACATCCAAGGAGAGCCACAGGTAGGATGGTTCCCAGGTGTAGCCTTTGAGAGTCTGCAGTAGTTGTATACCGTCTTTGATGTAGGAGGGGAGGTTTTGGCCTAAAGGCTGTAAGAAGTCGTCAATGTAGATGGAGACGTAGCTGGTGATACTCTCCATCGCGGCCACAATAGGTCTACCAGGTGGGTTTTCAGGATCTTTGTGGATTTTGGGTAAATGGTAAAAGTAAGGTCTGTGATAGAACTGATGTTTGAGAAAGGATGTTTCTAATTTGGAAGCTCTATGGACTATATCATGTGCTTCTATAATGAAGTTGGGGAGGGGGTCTTTGGGTAACTTGGTGTAGGTTTTGTTGTCTGAGAGTAGTCGGATAGATTCCTTAAGATAGTCAGACCTGTTCTGGACCACCAAGCCACCTCCCTTGTCCGCAGGCTTGATGATTATGTCGGAGTTCTTGGAGAACCTATTTAGAGCAATGTGTTCAGCCTGGGTAAGGTTGGAGGATGAAGAGGATGTGCGAGGGGTATGTTGACATAGACGGAGGATGTCAGCATAGACAACCTGGTAAAAAGTTTGGATATAGGGACCTTTGGAGGAGGTGGGGTTAAACATTGATTTGGGGCGGAAGGAGGTGTGTTGGATAGGTGGGGATGTGGGTGCATGTTGGGTTAGTAAGTCCACATATAGATCTTCATCCTCCGTATATAGCTGTTCCAGGTAAGCTAGAGCATTCACGCGCATGCCCACTTCGAGGATTCGGTATGGCGACGTCAGACGCCACTGGCGGCGTTGGGGGCATTGCTGGATATGCACACAAATGCAGTTAAATAGAGGGACTGCATGGATAGGTCTCTCTGTTGCTGCAACCTCTCTCGGCGCTGGTCTCTGTACGGTAAGCCCCCACAAGCATTCTGTCTCCCTGATCTGCAGTGTCCAGAACTTGTTGCTGGACTTTGTCCTTATATATTTTTTGGCTGATTTTGCAGGCATTCTTATGGATGATCCATAGGAGACTCCTAGGATGCATGGACTGACTCATTCTATTACCATGCAGTGATTGAATATCCCTTCTTACCCTGTATTTACCACTACTAAGGTAACAATATCCATATACCCCCCTATATATAGTCCTTTGGTCTGTTTATACACTGTTTCAGTCCAGTCTGCTTTATCCTTATTTGGATTCTTTCTCCTTATGCATTCATTAAAGGAAATAGGCTTATACTTCCACCCAGAGCTATACGCCACTGACCAGCGCCGATAGGTAATCTATTAATATCTCTTGAATTTAATCCAAGTATCCGCTGGTCCATTTGGAAAACAATTTTGTAAGATCCCCATCCCTCTCTATCTATTTGCAGCGTTGCAGCTCCATTAGACTAGGTTTTAAATCACCCAAGGTGAGGCTTTTACGGTGATTGATGTATGCATTGACCCTGGTATGTTATAATCTGCATATGCTTGTATCTCCTTCCATGTTTATGGTCTCTATCTGACCAATAAACATTATAATATTTTGGTTTCTATTATGTTTTGCTGCAATGTCATGCTTTGATCCTGTAACCTTTGCATACAGATCTAATACTCAACAAAAGTCCCTTTTACATCTGTGAGGCTCCCACATGTATGTACTGTATTAGGCGTGTCTTTGTTCTCTATGATAATTAATCTGTACCTCTCTTTTTCTATTTTGTAGTTTGGTGACACATGCTCTGTTTATACTATACCTTCCTACATACACTCCCGAGGAAGCGGTTTATATGACCGCGAAACATGTAGAGACAATATACAGATAGTATGGGATGTTTTTGTATGCATCATTCTAACCGTGATCCTAAGAGCCACATTTGTAATTGGATGTGCTGTGTGTCATAATTTTGTGTCTTTTTTTAAACTGATTGCTTTTTACTTTTGTACAATAAAATTGAATTTTTATACAAATTGCCTACTCCAAAGATCTGTGGTACCATGAAAGTTCATTCTAGAATTTAATGCTTTCAACTAGATCTATAGGATGAAGGTACTGCTTCTCCTTATGTATTCTAACATGGCACACCTTTAAACTTAAAAAATAAGACAACAGTAAAATAGCCACTGCGCTTAAAATCAAACTAACAGAGGATAAGCCGCTAGCACAAATAGGTCCGAACCAAAACCTCACAATTGATATATTAGATAAGGTACAGTGCTGCACCTTATCTAATAGGACATCAGTAAAGTTAGCCCATTTTTTTCTATATTGTGAAAGATAATGTTATGCCGAGTAAATTGATACCCAACATGTCATGCTTCAAAATTTCACCCGCTCGGGGAATGGCGACAAACTTTGACACTTAAAAATCGAAATCGGCGGCGTTTAAAAATGTCTACAGGTTACCTGTTTAGAGTTACAGAGGAGGTCTAGTGCTAGAATTATTGCTCTCACTCTTAGGCCTCATACACACGGGCGTATCTTTAAAAATAAACAAAACGTCGGGCCCGACGTCAAGGAAAAAAAAAACGACGTTTTTCAGCGTTATGCATCGGCGTTAGTGAGTGTCGGCGTCAATAGGCATTTTTAATAAAAAATCATCCCTCTGCTATTTTTCAACCTAAAAACGTTGGCGTCAAAAAACGCCGGAAAACGCTGGTACAATATTAGTTGACGTTTGTTGGCGTTTTGCGGCATTGGCGTCAAAAAACGCCAAAACGTTACAGTCTCAGAACGCGATGGCCGTGGGTTCTACTTTCAGCTCACTAACGCCGACGCCATCTACAGGTCAAAAACGCCGACGTTTTTATGGGGCCATTGACTAACATGGAGAGCTGCAAAAAACGCCAGAAAACGCCAGCGTCAAAAAACGTCCGTGTGTATGAGGCCTAACAATCGCGGTGATACCTCACATATGTGGTTTGAATACTGTTTTCATATACGGGCGTGACCTCCATATGCGTTTGCTTCTGCGTGTGAGCTCAGTGGGATGGGGCACTTTACATTTTTTCTCACAAAGATTTTTATTTTGTTTTGATTTCAGAAACAATAGAGAAAGATGTCATATGGCAAATAGTATAAAAGATTTACAGTTACTCTTATAACACATATAAAACATCAGTATGTGGCCTTTTTGAAACCCTGGCTCTCTAGTCATCTGCTTCTGACTTTTTCAAGATCCGAGTACTCTCTGGAGAAATTCAATATGAGGGCAATATTGATAGGCAAAACTCCCCCATCTCCCGTCACCCCAAAATGGGAGCAAGCTGTGCCCAAAGAGAGGGGAACGCGCACAACCTCCCAAAATTTCGATGTCACCTTGCATCTAGCCCCCTTGGATAGATTGTGGGATCAAAAAGGAGGTAAGTAACCTGCTATAAACATATCACTAATCTACTGATAGTATGTCAGCTAACGCACAGTGATATCCAAAACCCAGCGTTAACCAAGATATCAAACCGAGTGAAAGGAAGATAGAGAGAGAGAGACGAAAAAGAGAAGATAAGAAGGGAGCTTTACATTTTTTATTCTTTTTTTCTTATTTATTTTACTTTTTATTTTTTATTTTTACACCGTCCTTTTAAAAAACAAATTTGGGTCACTTTTATTCCTATTACAAGGAATGTAAACATCCCTTGTAATAGAAAAAAAAGCATGACAGGACCTCTTAAATATATTATCTGGGGTCAAAAAGACTGCAGATCTCATATTTACAATAAAATGCAATAAAAAAAAAGAAAAAAAAAAAAAAAGAAAAATTCTCCTTAACCTCCTTGGCGGTGTGATGATGTCAGATTTTTGCGTCTAAAAGCGCTACATTGTTTCGCGTAGAAATTTGGCGTTTTATACTGTAAGCCTGTAATTCTTAGGAATAACTCACTTAAGTCTGTCCAAACCAGAGTCTAGTAGGCATCCCAGGTATGATAAAGTTTGAAACAAGAAATCATAAATTATAATAAATAACTATAAATAATTATCAAAAATAACAATATAATAATAATAAAATTGATTCAATAATGTAATTACCGTATATACTCGTGTATAAGCCGACCCCCTACTTTTGCCCAAAAAATATGGGAAAACTTATTGACCCGCGTATAAGCCTAGGGTGGGAAATGCAGCAGCCAGAACACAGGGACAGGGAGCCAGAACACCGGGATTTCAGCCAGGACACAGGGATTTTAGCCAGGACACAGGGATATTAGCCAGGACACAGGGATTTTAGCCAGGACTGTAGCCAAAATGCATAAGGGATGAGTAAGGTAGTTTCACATTAACCACTTGCCGACCGTGTAACGCACTCATTGTTCTGGGAGGACGTTATAACACGTCCTCCCTGGGGCGCGCACCTGGGAGCATCCGTGACCGCCGGGTCTATGAGACCCGGCGCATCACGAATCACGGTAAATGGCCGCTTGGAGCGGCCGTTTACCACGTGATCGCTCTGTTAAATGACGGAGCATCACATGTAAACAAGCCGGCGGAAGTGCCGGCTTGTCTCCCCGCTCTCCGCACCGATCGGTGCAGTGTGACAGGAGAGGGGGGAGAGGGGGGAGAGAGGAGATGCAGCGGTGCTGTGGGCAGGATTTGAAGTGCCCACAGCACCGCTATGTGCCAGGCAGGGACCCCATCAAGCTTCACTCATGCCCACGCCCTCATCCTTGCCCACCCATCTGTGTCCACCCATCAGTCACCCATAAATCCATGCCCACCCATCACCCATGCTCATCCATCCATCACCCATGAATCCATGCCCACCCATCCGTGCCCACCCATGACCCATTCGTCACCCATGCATCCATGCTCACCCATCCATCACCCATGCATCCATGCTCACCCATCCGTCACCCATACATCCGTGCTCACCCATCCGTGCTCACCCATCCGTCACCCATCTGCTTACCCAGTACCCACCCGTGCCTACCCACCCGTACCTAAGTACCCACTACCTACCTACTCGTACCCACTACCCACCCGTACCTAA
>BLSH010119210.1:152424-169400 GCA_018402905.1 Glandirana rugosa
TTTTATGTTCTGTTTGTGTGTCCTGTATGCACTGTGATCGAAGGTGCTTGTTATTGATCTGAGAGATCCTGTGATGCTGGAAATGAAATGTTTTTAGAATGCAACACTTTGCAATATAGTTACAATAAAGTTTACATTTTTCTATAATGAAACCAATATATGACCCTTTTGTTACCATTGTAATCATAGGTGTGTGCAGCCCATTGCATTAGAGTGTGCACCCCAAAGCTCAAACACAGAGCAGCAGAGGCAGTTGCTATGGGTATGCACATGCCACAGCTGTAATATGATGCCATGGCAGAAATGATAGAGATCAAAGAATATTTGATTAGAATTTTGATTTTAATTGTTTTTTAATTTTTTTAACATTTTTATTTATTTATTTTTAAATTTGAAGCCCCCTATTGGGGGGCTTTGGTCAACTATCAGGAGTCTAAACAGACCCCTGATGTTTCACATTTAAGACTGAGCCTCAGCTACACCAATAAATGAATAGGAAGCACTTACAAGCTTCCTACTCATTCACAAACTGAAGCATAGTAAACACTGTTTACTATACTTTGGTGTTGAATGGACACAGGAGCAATTGTTACCGATCACACTGTGTTCATTCAAAAAAGGAAGGGGTCAGTAAATTACATATTTACCAGCCTCATTCCCCTGATTCCCCTGCAGCATAGCTGGAGGGAGGAAGTTGAGGAGAAGCTGGCAGTGCTGCAGGAGGAGGAACAAGAGGATTGGTATCTGCAATAAGGCAGTACAGCGGGTCCTCCTGATTGGCAGGTGCCCAGGCCCCCCTTTTGAACTTATAGGACCTGATCCCGGTACAGGAGGGCTGACTGTACTGCTTTATCAGTGGCCCTGGTGCACGGGGCGACGTCATGTCGGCACATGCGCAGTGAAGAAGTGGCCTCCGTGCCGTTCCTCCACTGACCCTGTGCCGCGACTGGTGGCTCCCACGTGCATGCGTGGGAGTGACGTCACGTGACTCTGGCCAGTCACAGCGCCCCGGAAGGAAGAGGGGCAAAAGATGGACGCGGCCTGGAGCGGGGACATCGCTGGACACCGCAGGCTTAGTTTCCAGGTAAGTGGCACATAATGGGCTACTATGCATTAGGGCCAGACCTTGCCGGAAAGACGGGCCCCGAGGCTTCGGCCAGTCACAGCGCCGGAGCCGCGTACCCGGAAGCAAGATCCGAGGGAAGATGTCCGCTCCCTCAGAGCGGACCAAGCAGCCCGGTCGGATCTTCGTTTCAAGGTCAATATTTCATAATGAGCTAGCATGCGGTGCATACTAGCTCATTACGCTATTGTCTTGCAGGCTTTTATTTATTTATTTTTAATGGGTAGACAACCGCTTTACATGGAAAATATAGACGTAAAGGCCTCTACTGTCTTTTAAAATGAAGAAGAGATCCAGCATGTAGTAAGGAAGGAAGGAAGCGCCTATTAAGAAAAAGCACAACGTGTTTCTGGTTATGATTCATCAGGGCTGAAAATATTAGAATAAATGCTTTGAATTAACATGAATTGTGTAAACAATATATAAATTGAAAAAAATCTACAATGGTTTATATAAAAATGGAAAATCACTGCAAAATAAAAACTGGAACAGTACAACCCGGGGAACAACAGGGTCACGGTGGGGCAATACAAAAGGAACCTAAAAGCTCACCTCTGAAATACTAGAAATACTATAAAATACAGCATTGCCTTTTTATAACGGAAAAAAGCAAAACCAAAAATCCAAAACAGAAAACCCCCTCTCTACTTATGGGTATGTGGGCGGAGTCATGTACATCGTTCACCAACCCCCACATCACTGGAACATTACTGTTGCAGAGGTATTGAGGGGGTGGGGGGTAGAGGACTTAAGATTTAAACAAAAGAGCAGCCACCGGCACAAGAGACTTAAGTCTCATACACACGGTTCAACTGTTGTACAACTGAACGGACCAAATTATATGTTGGATCATGTAACTTGCATACTGACATGCACTACACGATCGTACGACCAAGTTGAATGTAGTGACATGTTATGAACCTATAAAGAGAGAGTTCAGGTGAATGTAATTAGCGTCCGGCTGTTCCTGACTTCTGAGCATGCGTGTTTTGCACAATACAACTTGTTGGACCAACTCCTCTGTACACGCGATACAACGGTCGTATGACCTCTTGTTGGTACTACCAAAGTTTTCTAGTCTGCTCATACAACTCCATTGGACGCCCGTCGTACTTCGGCTGTTCTAATCACGTGTACTAACGGTTGGATGAGCATACAATGAACGGTCGTATGACCGCTTGCATACGACCGTCCATCCATGTGTACGAGGCTTAACACCCAGTGTAAATAGCATCCCTTGTGCTGATTAAAAAATAAACTTAAGCTTTAATTAATCCCATTCATAGATTTGACCTCCCAGAATCCCATGTACCAATTACCATGGTCAATTTCTATAGAATATATTCTTGTTTTGAATGGAAAATAGAGTAAGCTTCCACTGGTCACTTCCGTAAATGAAGAGGAGACCAAGCAAAAGTTTATCTGCCCCCAATGGTAATTTATGTATAAGCCCCCCAATCACCTTACTTCTTAAAAGTAACAGGTGTATCTCACTGCTCCAGACTGCTTCCAGATTATCCGTCCTTGGGAGCACACCTCGGCTCGCTACCGTAGCTTCAGAACAGAGGAAAAAAACAATAGGCGGCACTCCAAACATAATGCTGGTGCTGTATTTATTGACCATAATCAGCCATACAGGGTACAAAGAAGGTAGACGCGTTTCACTCAAGACATGAGCTTAGTCATGACTAAGCTCATGTCTTGAGTGAAACGCGTCTACCTTCTTTGTACCCTGTATGGCTGATTATGGTCAATAAATACAGCACCAGCATTACGTTTGGAGTGCCGCCTATTGTTTTTTTCCTACCTCTAAAAGGTACTTGGAACGTAGCATGTTTCTTCATGAAACTCTAAAGCCTCGTACACACTGGACGACGATCATATACAACAGGTCGTATGAATGACTGTTGTATGTGAAATCGATCGCTCGTGTGCGCGATTAGAACAGCCGACATACGACGGTCGCACAAGGGGAGTTGTATGAGCAGACTAGAAAACTTGATCATACCAACAAGCGCTCATACAACCATTGTATCGTGTGTACAGAGCAGTTGGTCCCACAAGTTGTATTGTGCAAAACACGCATGCTCCGAAGTCAGGAACGGCCGGATGCTAATTACATGCACCTGAACGTTCTTCTGTGCTCGTACGATCGTGTAGTGCAGTCGTACGTACGATCGTCCTCCCGTGTGTACGAGGCATAACCCAACTCAGAAGAGAGTACTGATCTGCTTATACTTATAAGTTATGAACAGGTTTGTAGGCGTAAATTTGGAAAAGTAGGCACCAGAGTTCCCGGGGATAATTACTAGCTGATTGAATTGAGACAATAACCAGTGTAGTGCACTAGTAACTTGGTTTGAATACTTACATGCCTTACTAGCCACTCCTTATTTCGCTATACCATCTCATGTTCCTTTTGATACCTCTGTGATATATCAGCCATGTTGATGCACAAAGCAATCATTACACGAATCAAATGATAACTACAAAATCATATAAGTAACATTCAGTTGCATGTAATTCAGTATCAGTGATTACTGTGGAGCAATCATACCTCTCTTCCAGACATGGCTCCGGCCTTCATACCTTCCAGAGCATGGTCGAAAGTGATATCTTCTTAATTCACATTTGTGACCACATCCTTGATTTTTCCATGATCACATTGATTCAGTCTATATAGGATAAATAATTGTTCCTTGTATCCGACTCTTGGGTACTTGTGTCCAGACTTTCCTGCAGGTAAGAATATAACTGCATTCCCTTGTGAAATGTGTGCTGCAGGTAATGTTGCACTTTGTAAAGATTTATTGTCCTTTTTACAATCCCAGCTCATATTCTTGAAATGTTCTTCCTCCTTCCACCCTGTGAGGAATTTGGTGACCTTTGATACTGTTTTATTTTTCATGAACTAGAATGTGGTTACATTTTCCAGATTTCTTTTCAGTGTATAAGTGTAGAAAAAAAAGAGCACCGAACAGTGTTGCCAACCTACCAGATTGAAATTTACTGACACGACACCCAAAATTTAGTGGCACAGCCAAGTTTTTACTGGCATTTTACAAAAGTTAAAAATTACAGTTTTCGGTGCAAATTTCAGTATTTAGGCAACAAGCAAGTACACTATGGAAATAGTAATGTGATTTAAGGTAGATAGCAAGGTAAAAAAAAACATATTTCTGTTATTTTCAATATACTAAGGGCAGATTATTTAGTCCATCAGTTTGTCACCTATGTCAAATTGTAGAGATTTCCCCTTAATTTCTGTTCCATAACCACCACAGAAAGTGAGGTGAAATCCCTGGTAGCCACTAGGATCACCAGAATTTATGTTCCCACTTCTAAGGACTTCCTGTCTCCATCACCTCCTGATTTTATCCCTCCAGTCTCCATCCCTCCATCACCCCTCATCTCCATCACACCATCCCCCCGGTGTCTCCATCCCTCCATCACCTTTTGTCTCCATCACACAATCCCCCCATCACTTCCTATCACCATCCCTCCATCTCCATCACACCATCCCCACCACCTTCTGTACCCATTACACCATCCTTCCATTACCGCCTGTTACTTATCCAGTGCACACTGCACTCATACAGCGCACACTCACACTAAGAGAAAGAGACTCCTGCAGCCTGGCTCGCGGCTGTCTGTCAGAGTGAGCAGAGACAGTGTGGGTGTCAATCAGTCCCACACTCACTGTCCCCACTCTTTTTGGCTGGCTTGAAGAGGAAGCTACTGCACTCACCACTGTCACCAGGAGGGCTGCAGGGTCAGCCAGAGCAGGGAGGCAGGCAGGAATCAGGAGGATCCATCCATCCATCTGGAGCATCTGCTCCGGTCAGGTGCTGGCTGGCGGTGGTGTGGCAGGAAAATGCAGTAACCTCATTTGAGGGCGGATGGGCTGGGCAGAGGCACTAGCTGGCAGGAGGAGTGGTTGTCCAACTCGTCTCAGGGTCCGGATCGGATCTTCTCACTCACCGCTTTGGGATTTCCGTGATTGCAAATGCGCAGCTCTGGCTGGAGCCGATGGCCGCCATTTTTTACTGGCGCTTTTCGGCTGCTACGGACATTTACGGACACCCGAAAAACTGCCCTGTTTTTACAGGCTGTCCGTAAATTTACAGACGGTTGGCAACACTGGCACCGAACCAATACAATGTACACATTATTGAAGGTAATAAAAAGCACAATGTATTTCAGGGGTTACAATGACTCATTAGGGCTGTAAGATATCAGAATAAACGTTTGAAAAAATATGGATTGTGTAAAAAAAATATAAAAATTGAAAAAGATACATTTTTTTTTAGCTGAAAGCTGAAAATGAAAGTCTTGCATGAGAAAGACAGATGGACAGTACAACCATAAGGCCCTTTTACATGAAGGGTCCAATCAGGTCTACCTGTCAATTTTTCAGGCGGACCTTATCAGATGGTCCATTGACTCCTATGTTACGGCGGGTGTAAATGGACTTGTGTAAACCTGTCTATCTCCAGTCCGATTCAGTCCCCTAAAAAGAAACAGAAGGGGATCCACCTCCCTCCGTTTAGGCGGATCGATTCAGAGGGCAATGAAGTCCATTTACTCCTGGCCACTTATAACTCAGAGCGGGCTCTGTTCATGTGCGCTCTGCTGAAACTGAGTGGGCATGGATGACTTATCCACCATCTCTGCTCTGATCACATACCTCCCAACTTTTTGAGATGGGAATGAGGGACACCTATTAGGAAAGGTATGTAGGCATAGGACATGCCCCCTGACACGTCCCTTTAAAGGAGAATTATATAAAGTAATGTGATTAGTTATACCCACAAGTGCTTTTTTTTCACTACTATTCAGTGGCGGCTGCTGATAGACATCTTTGGGGGGGGGGGGCAGCAAACAAACTCCCCAGGTCTGTACTCACCCTTCCATCATTCTTGGTGCCATGGCTTCCCCAGCTTCCACCTGGCCTTCTTTACAGGATGCAGTTCAATGCAGGACAGTGTGTCCAGATATTCGGCTCCCCATCGCTGTAGATTTGGTTGAGGGTTTCAGGTCTGTCTGAGCTGAGCTTATCACTGTGTTGAGTACCACTCGTCCGGCAGCAGGTCCTGTGGCTGATTTTACCCCATCTCCGTCCTCAGCTACTGATAGTTCTGCTCCTCCGATGGCCAGATACCAGCTCTGTCTCTGTCTCCACACTCTGTCCACTCCGTCTCCACTGTTTCTAGGTTCTGCCAGGGCCACTCACCCGCTACAGCTCCAGTGGCGTCTTTTACAGTCTCTGCCCACGCCTCAGGCAGCTCGATACAGCCATACCACGAGCACTCCGGTCCGGCTCGGTCTCACCCAGTCTCTCCAATCTTTGTTCTCCTGCTGGGATGTTAGTCCACCCCCTGTTTTCAACTGCTACCACCCGGATTTACCAGTAACAGAAGTGGGAGGGTTTGGGCGCAGTGCTCTGCACCCTGAGGACAACCTTTTACAAGCCAATTACAGCCTCAGGCTCTAATCATGTGATTGTAAAAAACTGAGAGGCCTCGTAGAAACACATTAGTCCGGTGCCCTGCATGCAAACTAGGGGGGGTGACGCCCCTTATAGGCCGGTCGTCACTGCTACTATTCCTTTATACTGGTTTGGGAAATTTACAAATGCATCAATTTGGAAATATGATGGAAGGTTTAGCAATGGGAAATACTTTTTGAAGGATAAATAGAGCATTTTCTATACAACTATATAGATCAGACCAAAATGAGGGACTAATGAGTAGGAAAGATGGACTCTGTTCCAAATTAGGCAGTCCTTCAAAATCAGGGACAGTTGGGGACGACGACCGCGCTCTGTTATGAGCGCACTTGCCTGAAGTTCCACTTGTCTGCCGGGGCAATCCACCTACATCGGAGCCTTCACAGGACCTAGCCACCATCCAAAGACATCCCCAGACTGCAGGAACCAAGCAGCATGACCTGCCTCTGAAAGGATCCGCCGCAAGCTGGCTGCTTTCTTTGAGTGGCGAGTGCGGGCTACAACAAAATGGCGGTGGCCGCAGATCATCGTTGCAGCACCCCAGGGGCACAAAGGAGACATAAATGGACCCCAGGGCAGTAGAGGATCATCTGGGGCCTCAACGCCTACCACCCGCAGCCCTGTTAAATTATAGCCCCGCAGGAATTTGCCTCACAGATCTGTGCAATACCCAGGCATGGAGGTGAGTGGTGCACAGACCCCACCAGCTGGGGCCTTCCAGCCTTGTCCAGACCCCATAGCAGCCTTCCCCATGCAGGGACAATTCGTATCTTGTCCTAAAAGAAATGCTCCTCTCACTGCGCTCCTCCCTGCACTCTGACATGATGTCCTGTGTACAGCAGTTTATGATGGTGAGGCACATATATGCAGCACTGATAGGTGGCACTGATAAGCAGCATAGACGGGCACTGATAGGTGGCACTAATAAGCGGCACTGATGGGCACTCATAGGCGGCACTGATGGGCACTCATAGGTGGCACTGATGGGCACTCATAGGTGGCACTGATGGGCACTGATAGGTGGCACTGGGAACTGATAGGTGGCACTGATGGGCACTGATAGGTGGCATTGGTGGGCACTGATAGGTGGCAATGATAAATGGCATTTTTTAGGATGCATTCCCTGGTGGTCTTGGGTGGCATCCAAGTTGGGCACTGGGTGCCATCCATGTTGGGCACTGTGCCCCTTACCTGGTGTTCTAGGGTGGGCTCCCTGGTGGTCAGGGTGGGCTTCCCTGGTAGTCTTCCTGGTGGTCCCTGGGTGGGCATTCCCTGGTGGTCCTGGGGGCATTCATGGTGGTCCTGGGTGGCGATCCTATAGGGGGCTGCACTGATAAACAATCAGTGTAGACCCCCCTGCCAGGAGAGCAGCCGATTGGCTCTCCTCTACTCGCGTCTGCAGATGCAAGTAGAGGAAAAGCCGATAAACGTCTCTTCCTGTTTACACTGCGACCAGCCTTGATTGGTCACGGCGGATCACGTAGTAAAGAGCTTCCGATGGAAGCTCTTTAGCGAGACCAGCAATGCGGTGGGTCAGATTGACACACGCACCACCGATCGCAGCGATGCACACTCCTGCAGGATCGCGGGTCATCCTGAGGACTTCAATGGACTTCAAGTCAGAATAACTGAGCCACCGCCCGGCCGTCATTTATCTATAGGCCGGGCGGGAAGTGGTTAAAGAGGAGCTGCATGACCTGGGGATAGGATGCGAGGAAACACAATGCAGAGCTCCATCCTGTCAGCGGGGATTTGATGGATTTTCCCTTCTTGAAAGCAGCACACAGTACACATTAAAAACACTGGTTAGGCACCCTTTGATCGCCTCGATGTTACATAGTTACATAGTTGGTAAGGCTGAAAAAAGACACTAGTCCATCCAGTTCAACCTGTCATGTGTGAGTGTGCTTGTATTTATGTCAATAGTACATTGTATATTCCTGTATGTTGTGATCGTTTAGGTGCCCATCTAATAATTTCTTGAAATTATCAATGCTCCCTGATGAAACCACTGCTTGTGGAAGAGAATTCCACATCCTTACTGCCCTTACAGATCCCTCTGTGCAGTTTAAGGTTAAACCGATTCTCTTCTAATTTTAGCGAATGGCTGTGTGGCTTTTTTAAATTCTCTTTCACAGAAAAGCTTTTTCCCTATTGTGGGGTCACCAGTACAGTATTTGTACATTGAAATCATATCCCCTCTCAAGTGTCTCTTCTTCAGAGAGAATAAGTTCAGTGCCTGCAGTCTTTCCTCATAGCTGAGATCCTCCAGTCCCTTTATTAGCTTTGTTGCCCTTCTCTGAACCCTTTCTAGCTCCAGCACATCCCTTATGAGGACTGGTGCCCAGAATTGGACAGCAGACTCAAGATGCATGCCATTGCTGAGCCTGTCATCTACTAGGACCCCCAGGTCCTTTTCCATCCTAGATTTGCCCTGAGGTTCTCCTCATAGCGAGTAAACTGCATTCAAATTTTTTTTTTTTTTTTTTTTGTCTTTCAACAAAGTACATTTATAGAATCCGGCAGGAAGAAAAGATCATTCAATGCTTCTATCGTAAGAAACAGAAATCTTGGCATACAGAAAGTTAACATAGTATATACATAGGTAACTAACTGGATCTATTATCTGTACACCATATATCCTCTGAAAATTTTACCCTTTACGACTCTCTGAGAGGTGAAGGTTTGCTAAATATTGGTCCCACCTCACTAGATTTATGATATAATCTTGGGGGAAGCGTAGAGGAAGGAGTCCCGGACCCCCAGCACCCCCTGTGGGGAACTTGCTGTGCCAGCTGGCCGGGCATCCTCCCTCCTCCCCCCTGACTTTAATGCTTTGTCCAATCCTCAACCAATCAACTGAGGGAACCTTCGGTCTTATGCCCCACTAGAGTCAACTTACAGAACTCTGCCCCTTGTGGTCCACTTCAAAGCCTGCCTGGACCCTGCCATTAGTGGGGTAATCAAGAAGAAAGAGATTAAGAAAAGAAAGATGAGATAGCCAGGCACTAGGGCGTGCCTCTAGTGGGGAAGGGGGAGAAAAAGGGGGAAAGAAGATAGATCAGTATTGTTCCAGAACGTGTTCAAGAAACAAGGGAGGGGAAGTGTCGCTCCTTACTCAGTGCGTTTTATCCAACACCTAATGGACCTGAACACCAGGCACCAGGGAAATCCCTCTATAGTTTGCCCATGGTTCCCACACTGCCTCAAATCTTTGTTTATTATCAGTTATGGAGCTGGCTATTTTTTCTTGAGCCATAAGCCAAGATATTTTCTGTTTTGCGGCTCTCAAGGAGACTTTCTGTTTTTTCCATGCTCCTGCGATGGTTATTTTGGCAGCAAGGAAAATATGATGTATCAATTTGCGGGTCGGTTTGGGGATCTTAGGAATAAATTCATTTAACAAGGCAGTGGAGGGGGACCTCGGAGGCTGTATATCCGTGACCTTTTTGATTAGTGAGAAAATTTTGGACCAGAAAGGTCTAAGTTTGGGGCATTCCCACCAAATATGAGCCATGGTGCCTGCTATTTGACATCCTCTAAAGCATAGTGGATTAGCCGATGGATATATCTTTGAAAGCTTTGCTGGAGTAAGGTACCATCTCATGATAACCTTAACACTAGCCTCGGATATGGTACTATTTAGAACCCCTTTAAAAGATTTGAAAAACGCAGAATGCCATTTTTCTATTTCCCAATTGATGTTCAAATCTGTTTCCCAGGCCTTCATGAAGACAGACTTCTCCAGGGGTCGGGTCAGTGCCTCGTATATGACCGAGATACCCCCCTTTTGTTCAAAAGGCCGACCACACCAACTTTCATAAGTGGTAAAGTTAGGGGGGAGAGGTTTTTCGGACCAGAGTTTGTGCAGAAAATTAGATATTTGATGGAACCTGAAGTATTCTGAGTCTGGCAGGTCTAATTTGCTTTTACAGTAGTTTATGGTGATTGGGCCCTTAGAGGTAAAGAAATGTCCAATGCGATATAGGCCCTTATCTAGCCACCACTGGAAGGCTTTTATGTTCATTCCCGGTAGAAATGCAGGGTTGTGGAAAAGGTGTGCTAGGGGTTTGATTGGAGAGACTAGTGATGACACCCTGCTCAGTTTATCCCAGAGAGCTAGAGTGTGCGAGAGAGAAGGAGCCAACACTGGTGGCCTGTTTTTCGGAGGACACCATAAAATATAATCCAGTGTGTGCCTTGGGATGGCCTGTCTTTCTATTATCACCCAGTCGGGTTTTTCGAAATTTGTATAGACTATCGATAGTTGGGCCAATCTTGCTGCGTGATAGTATTTGATAAGATGCGGTAAGCCTAGGCCCCCTTTCCGTCTGTGGTGATACAGATATTGCTGTGAGATCCTAAACCCTGCTTTTCCCCATATAAACTTAAGAATTTTACTTTGGAACGAGTTCAGCTGATCTTTCCGTAACGGGATCGGGAGGGAACGGAAGAGATATAAGATTCTAGGCAACAGGGTCATCTTTACAGAATTAATTCTCCCTATCCACGAGAGGTTCAGTTTGGACCAGGATAATAAGTCTGCTTCTAATTTACGGTACATCATTGGGTAATTCTGGTTATATAGTGATTCGAATTTGGGTGTGAGATTTATACCCAAGTATCTAATCGATGAGTCACTCCATTCGAACTGGAAACTCTTTTTTAACAAGGCTACGGTGTCTTGTTGTAAGGATACATTAAGTGCCTGAGATTTTATTATAATTGACTTGGAGACCTGATATTTTATAGAAGTCTTCTAGCAGGCGCTGGAGATTGGGGAGAGTAATTATTGGAGACGTTATGAATAAGAGTACGTCGTCAGCAAATAAACCACATTTGTGTTCTGTAGGTCCGCACATAACTCCCTTGATGTCAGGGCTGTTTCTAATCGCAATTGCTAATGTTTCAATCGCAATTGCGAAAAGAAGAGGGGACAACGGGCATCCTTGTCTCATGCCTCTCTTGATGGGAATAGGTTTGGAGTAGAAGCCCCTGAGTTTTATTAGAGCTTGTGGGTTGGAGTATAGAGCCCGCACTAGACCCAAAAATTTTTCCCCAAAGCCCCATTTCTCTAGAATAGCAAAAATATAGGGCCAAGAAACAGAGTCAAAGGCCTTTCTGATGTCTAAGGAAAGTAGCATGCCTTTCTGTTTGGGCCCCCCTGACCAGTTAGTCTGTAGGATGGATACTACATCTATTGCTCTCCTAATTTGATCCGGGCCCTGCCTGCCTGGTATAAAGCCTACCTGGTCCTTATGGATGTAAGAGCTTATAAATGAGGCCAACCGGTTAGCAAGAATCTTGGTGAGGATCTTGAGATCATTATTAATGAGGGAGATCGGACGATAATTTTCAACTAGTTCCGGGTTTTTGTCCGGTTTCGGAATTACTGTTAAAAAGGCCGTATTTAAATGTTTCTCAAGAGGCTCCCCTTTCATCTTACTATTAAAGAAGCGTGTCATATGGGGGGTTAAAGTGTCAATAAAGGCTTTATAGTAAGGGCCCGATAGACCATCTGGACCCGGGGCCGAACCTTTTTTAAGACCCTTGACTGTGTCCCTGACCTCCTCCTCCGAAATCGCTGATTCTAATATGTCTCTGTGTGTAGTTGCCAGAGTAGGGATCGGAATGTTATCTAGGAAGGATTTAATCTTAATTGTGTTATCTGATATAGGGGGTGAGTAAAGTTTCTCATAGAAAGAGTGGAAAGCTCCCAAAACTTTATCAGGGTTCGAAGAGGGAGGATTGCCCCCCGTTCTAATTTTGGGAAAAGAATGGTGGGAGATACGTGGGGACAATTGATTTGCCAGCAGACCGCTAGGGCTAGGTTAAGTTCTAGTCTAGCTTTATCTAGACAATCTAAATTTGAGGGGGTAGGGTCTTGTTTATGTTCCGCCTTGATGGATAAAAACTTCTCTTCAAGTCTACTTATGTCAATCTTTCTCTCTCTTTTAATTTGGGAAGCAATTTGCATGATCTTGCCTCTGATGGAGGCTTTATGAGCTGCCCACACTGTCTCCGCCGAGATATCATCGGACACATTGTGGGCAAAGTATTCCTGCAGATGTTTTTCAATTTCCTTGGCCCTCACTGGGTCCGACAAAATTGATTCATTTAATCGCCAGTAAGGCGTGTGGAATACCCTAGCGTGTGTTTGGATAGAATGGGACACCACTGCATGGTCCGAGAGCACCGTATCATGTATACGTGCGGATACTATATTGGGTAGGTTATGGGCATGGGTAAATAGGTGATCTATCCTAGAATAGGAACTGTGTGGGTGTGAAAAGTGTGTGAAATCTCTTATAGAAGGATTGGTTTCTCTCCAAATATCCACCAAATCATAGGAGCGCAATAATTTGGCTATGCGTAGACCAGCTTTGGGAGGCCGGATCAGTTGACTTCCTGAGGGCCTAGTTTTATCTAGACCCTGGTCAAAGGCAACGTTAGTGTCGCCCCCTAGTAGAACCAGCCCCTCCATCATGGGAGACAGTTTCTCCAGGATATGCTGAAAGAAGTTGGACTGACCTTTGTTTGGGGTGTAATATGAGATCAAGGAGGTCATTTGTCCCTCTACTAACCCTTTAACTAAAATGAACCTGCCTTCCGGGTCCTTGAAATCCGAAATCCATTTGAAGTTGCACCTCTTGGATACCAGGATTGCTACACCTTTAGTTTTAGTGGGCGCATTCGCCAGATAGAATTGTGTATAGTGGGAGTGCAAGAATTTAGGATTGTATTGGGACGGTAAATGGGTTTCCTGTAACATAACTATGTCAAATTTAAGTGCCTTATACCAGTCCCCTAGTTTCCTGCGTTTGACTGGGGAGTTCATGCCTTGCACATTATGCGTGGCTATGCGGAGAGGAATTTTGTTGTGGTCAGCCATTGAAGTCAAGAGTGAGGGTTACTGAGCTACTGAGGTCACTTACCCTCCCCAGGAGAAGTCTTCCGGCCTCTTGTGTTGTCTCTGCTGGGTTGCATTCCGCGACCCTCAGGTGGGTGTCCATACTACGAACCAGGTAAGCTGCGACACTAGATACAAGGATCAGAAAATAAGAGAACCTTAGCTGAGTACAGGAGTCTTCTGCGGGAAAGAGAGCAGAGAAGGGAGATAAGAGGGGAGTAGAAGTGGAAGAGAAAACATTGATGGCAGATTTAAGTGTTACTGACAAATTTCTCCAGCAAAGGGAAAAATAGCCCAGGAGGGAGAAAATCTCCTGGGCCTTCCCGTCAAAATCAAGATTAGCCTGGTGAAAAAAACCAGGCAGCCTGTCCCTTTGGTCCATAGCGTGCCAGAGGGATAGGTGGAGGCGCATTAGTGCCGCCTTCCGGTCTAGAAGCCCTGTGTTAATCAAAAAAAAAACTGTTTCAGGGAAACCACCCTATCAATAACTGAACTGTATAATGCTGATGGGTGGACAGATGTCTCAGAACTATCTTGGCCCTTCTCAATATGGCTAAACTAGGCCTCCTTCACCCCGCGGAGCGGAGGCGAGTGTTCTCCGGGGAGGTCCATCCCCCATTCAGGACCTCTCGACTAATTTTCTTCAAAAATGAGGAACAGGTCCCCCCAGAGATTCAAGGGCCTCTAATCAAACCCCAGGGTCACCCCTGAGCCCAATCTACAACCTGCAAAAAAAAAAAAAAAACATGAACAGGAAATCAACTATGTATAATTCTCCCTAGCGGGAGGATGGGGAGATTCCCCATAGTCCAGTGGGGCTATTAGAGCCCAAGTCAATGAGAAATCATTGACTAGAAGAGAAAAAAGGAGTGGTGTGAGTGTTCCATGGGTGATCTCAACTTCAGGTGGGGTCATTGTCCTTCGCTCTCTTTGGTTTGGCTTTCTCCCATAGCGGTGTTCTGGGACTAGTAGGGGAAAGTCTCTTAGAGGGGTTTGAGGAGTTAGTAGAAACCTCCATGTCCAACTCTTGAGAGATGAGTTTTAAATGTAGTAGCAGTCTTTCTCCTTCCTGTAGTGACGAAAAGGCGTATTCACGGCCCCTAAAAGTGAACTTTACTGCAAACGGGAAGGCCCATTTGTATTTTATCTCCTTTTGTGACAATATATTCAGGAGTGGCTTGAGGGTTCTTCGCCGTTGTATTGTGGATGGTGAGAGGTCTGCAAAAATTTGAACCTGATGACCTTTGCATGTTATCTTGTCTGACGTACGGGAATGTTTCATGACTCCCTCCTTGACTGCGTAAAAATGGGGTTTTACTATGATGTCCCTTGGAGAGCCATCTTTCCTTGGGGGTCCTAGGGCCCTATGAGCCCTATCCAGTTCCAGGCGATGGGCTGGAGTGTTCGGCATGAGGTTGTTGATTAGCTCCTGAACAGCTCCAGGGATGTCTGAGATATTTTCAGGGAGGCCCCTTACTCTGAAGTTATACCTTCTGGATCGATTTTCTAAGTCGTCAATCCTTAGCATGGCTGTGTCTAGTTGATCTTGCAATTTGGAGATTAGGTCTGTGTTTTGATTTGAAACCGCGGCTGTGCGATCCAACTTATTTTCGATCGCATCCATTCTCATCCCCAGCATCTGGAAGTCCATCTTAATCTCCCCCGTTATCTTTTCAACTGTGTTTGCTAGGCCCCTCTCCAGGAGCAGTGAAAACTTCTGATATAGGTCCTCAACCTGTGTGGAGATGTCATGACTGTGAGTTCCTGAGGCCTGATAGGTTTGGAATTCCTGGCCTGGGAGAGGAGGCCCAGTGTCTCCCTGCATGCGGCTCAGTGACGACACCGTTGAGGCTGGAGATGGGGTGTCCATCTGCATAAAGCTGCTCGGGGCCTTGGGGGTGAAGTTGAGGGTGGCTGGGGAGAGTACTTGCCTTGAATCAGTAGAGTGAATGGTTCCTGTGCTGGAATCACTGAGTGCCTCGTGGAAGCCTCCTGTTGCTGTCGGAGCGGCGGCCATCTTGGTACACCCTGTGGCGGGTGTCGCCGTTAGCGGTGGAAATAGCTCCTTTTTCGCCGCTGGCCCGGCCATATGGCGTGATTCTATAATGCTTGGGGGGTCTAGAGCGCCCCTTGTTACCCGATTCCGAGGGCTCAGTGAAGCAGAGCGGGCTTCTAATTCCGGCGGCGTTGCGGAGCTCCGATTCAAGCGTCCATATCGGAGCTCCCGCGCATGCGCACTACTCCAAAGACACTTTCAGGAAGACTGCTTAAAATGTAGGACATTTTATTTTTGTTCACATTAATACATTATTAAAACAATATTTAACAAGGTTAGGTGCCAATACAAGGGTTCTCTTTTGTCTTTATTTATACACACAGTGTCCTCCTCACGTATTAAATCCAGCTGCTCAACTTCTACATATTATATTTATTCATTCATTTTGAATTTTCAGTTTACATTTACAATACTCACAGAGGAATGAGACCAATTCTCAGAATGTTTCCTATAATAAACCTGCTCCTTTAGCAGATAAATAGCAGGAAGTAAATCTATAAGATTGTATCCACAATGTTAGCAATATGTACGAAACACAAATTGACATATTCAAACTAACCATAATAATATAATGGTCACACTTACAATTTATTTTAGCACTGAACGAAACCAGCCAGGCATTCCATCCAGAACTGTCTCATATGTAAGGAAAGGGGGCCACAGGGGGATATATATGTCTCCAGGGACCAATATAAATAACCTATGCATAGATATATACAGTGGATGTAGAAAAGAATGCCCCCCCTTCAAAATCACATTTTATTGCTTTGCAGTCAGAAATGAAGACAGGCACAGTTTGTGTTTTATCTAGCTGTATTTACTCAGTGCAATTTATAATATCCAAGTGAAAGATATAACACCAACATGTCAGAAAAAAAAAATCACTGAGTTGGAAAAAGGATCACCCCATTGTCAGTATTTGGTTGAACCACCTTTTGCTTTAATGACAGCCTTTAATCTGTTGGGGTATGTCTCCACTACTACTTTGCACATATAGACTTTGTTTGCCCACTCTTTTTTGCAGAACTTCTTAAGTTCAGTTAAATTTGATGGTGACCATGTGTGGACTGCAGCCTTCAAGCCATTCCACAGATTTTCAATGGGGTTTAAAGTGGTTGTTAAGCCACTTGTATAAAATGCTCCCATCCTCTCTGTATTAGAACACTAAGTTACCCTGTGTCTGCATTATATCATAAATATGCTTATCTGTACTGATAACACGCTGTCGTCCTACTATCAGTTGCCTACTCTCTCCTCTGCTCTGCCTGTACAGATAAGCATATTTATGATATAACACAGACACAGGGGAACTTATTGTTCTAATATAGAGGGGATGGGAGCATTTAATGTACACGTTTCATCATCACCTCTGTATGGG
>BLSH010119234.1:33795-55243 GCA_018402905.1 Glandirana rugosa
AGGGTCATGTACGTGACATATGGTTCAACTACATCGTAAGGATATTCACGTAAGTGTGACGTACCGCTCAAACTTACCAAAACAAAAGGGTGAAACAGGATGGTTGTGTTTATAATACAACAGTGTTATCCCGAGTCAATCAAGAGACACAAAGAATTCTTTGAATTTAGTTTAGACGGGACCGGATTTTACACGTTAATACGTTGTTACGACTTTAAGTCGGTGGAACACCACGGATGTTCATGAAAACAATCAGAAGTTTAGTAAGGTACACTTCTCGGTAATTGGATCCGGATTATATATGTATCCCGGAGTTACATCAACTTGGTATACAGTGCATGTACTGGGATGAGGTTACTCTAGGTTACCTCCTTAATCATGCCATTGTCTTCTCTGCTTCAGTCAGCTCTATAGCATATGACTTTTTATCATATTGTTATTCTTAAAAAATGCCCATTCCTGTATTATTTGTTAGTATTCATGGTGCAATCTAGCACAGATGATTTAATTGCAAATAACTGGTTCCAATAAGGGTCAGATTTAAAATCAACCATTCTAAAAACAATCCTCTAATGAATAAGCTATGAAGCCTGATTACATTATTTACTGTAAATACACATTACTGTTTACGTATAGAAGAAAGCTCAAGAATAACATAATCAGTACTGGGGTACAGTAGAGGCTCTCTGTAATTGGGTGGCTTAAATGAGCAACACCTAATCTTATTTGAAGATCCATGTAAATTCTTTTACAATGATAGCCATGATATTGTAAATTGTTTTTGCCGAGGGCATTTTGTGTAGTCCTTTACATCTAGCAGCCCTATCCCTTTACATAAGAAAACGTGTAGTGGGAGACAATCCATTTCACCAGGTACTGCAAGCAAAGGACACAAACACATATGTTTAAATGTAATTTGCTGGTGTAATCTAACATATTTAACTCTAATTCAGCCAAGAGCATATTTCCATCAAATCTTAGTTACATGTTATGACAATTGGACTGTGTGGCCAGCCCTACTGTAGAGATTAGGAGATGATCGGATAATACTGTATATATGCACTCACTGCCACTGAATTTTTATTAAAAGAAGAGACTAAGGTTGACCATACGCTGTTGGAATCTTGGCCAGTTCAGCAGGTACTGGCCGAGATTCGAACAGTTAATGGGCAGGCTGAATGTGTACCAGGTTGATCGATCGATCAGCTTGGGTACAACCAGTCTACTGGATTCTCTTGCGATTATTTCTAGCGACTGCTATAGCCGCTACAGATAATCATTGTCTTCTCCTGGTGGGGGCGCCTTCCTCTGACCCCCCCCCCCAGAGCTGCACCAAATTTTGCACTCTCCATTCTAAATGAACCCCTACAAGTCACAGGACCCTGGTGGAAAATGCCCAAAAAAAACACAGAATGCTATAACTTCTGTTGCCTATCTCTACTTCAGGTTAATATAAAAATTCACACCAAAGAACCTTACTAATGAGTAAGATTAAAGTGGCCTCAAGCATAATCAAGGTATACTTAATGCCATGGATGGAGAAATCTGTCACAAATACAAAAAAACAAAACAAACAGATTTGGCAGCTTCTTTATATGATCTCTGCTTTATAGTAGCTAAGGTTCTAGTAATGGTTGGAGAAGTTCCCCCTAGGGGTTTTCAGGCAGCATCCAAAATCATTAGAACGTTTGTTTCATTAAAATAATTTTATTTGTATCAAAATTTCATAAATTGACGTATATTAAATAGGTTAAAAATATGAGCTCTGGTCACATAGCAAAATATGCTCTCCAAGGCGATAGAAACATAAATAGTTTGACAAAACCATGATTGAAAATATACAATACAGTGTGTCAACCATTCAGATACCTCAATGCGTTTCGACCCTGCATCGTGTCGTGGTCTTCTTCAGGGGTTTTTTGTATTTCTTTGCTCAGTAAAAGATGGAGAGCTGATTACGATTGACCAGAGAAATTCTCAGTGGTTGAAGAATCCTCAACAGCTTTCCCCATCCTCCCAAGGGCGAGACTAGGATCCAGAAGACTTGCAAGGAGTCATGACTTGACACCTCCGAGAAGGGAGAAGAGTGGCACAACTGTGATACGTTTATTTGTAAAGCCCCTACGGGGAATTTCTCCAACCAAACTTTCCGGGGTGTGCAGCCCACTATCTCTCATGCATATTTCCCTATTTTCAGGTTCTAGTAATGTAGCTGGGTAAGGGACCCTGTGTGTATAGAATGTGGCACTAGGTAGGGATGTCCACCACCCCCCTTACTTTCTGAAAAAGCTTTAGAAGCACTGACTGAAGTCCCACATAGGTGGCTTCACTAGATTTGATATGACTGAAAATACTGATTTATATGCTGACGATATGCAAAAAATAAGCAGACCAGATGATTTTACATTGCTGTGGTACACATTCAGGCCTCTATAAATTGTTAAAAATGTATGTCCTTCCGCTGGAAATATTTTATCCTTTATGCACAAAACATGCTGTCCCACTAAAATGGGCTGATATTTTCAAATATAAAATGTTATATTCCAAAAGGTGAATCTATTCATTCCTTACATCTTCCTAATCAACTCCATCACCTGTTTCGGATGTTATTCCTCCTTTCGTTAAAGCCCCAGCACTTATTCTTGATATGTGCCTGCTGTATTCCATGTACTTGTATGAGAAAGTATCCTGTTCTCTTTGTATTGTTTCCTTTATGTAAAATCGCTGGTGTTCCTGCTAAACCTCTTGCTTTCCTATTACAAACTGACCACACTAAGCAGGAGCGCACACCGTGGTCAATTCTCAGACTTGTCCTGACACGCCCCCGCTGCACAGCCATTCACTGGGAAGCTCAGTGTGATGCTGCTTATCCTACCCTTCAGTGCTCATGCAGCTGAGAACAAAGGGAACATGATCACTTATAAAAAAAAAAGGGAAAAAAATGTTTTTTATATCTATACAAAAATGTTTTGCCTTTTATTTCTATTTTAACCTGAATGGGTCGTTTACAATCACTTTAAGGCACGAGGACTAAACAGCTCAATTACTACTTGGAAAACTTTGTCCTCCTGTCAACAGCTAAAGCAGGGTATATACGTTCAGATTTTTTTGGTATAACTAGTAGGTTGAATAAAAAAAAACTGACAGATTCCCGCATTAACTCATCCTGCATCCCTGTTGATGCAGGGATCTTTCCTGCTATTCTGTTGTATTCTGATAGGGGGACTTCCCCCCTGCCAGAATATACAGAAATGTGCTGTAGCCATTGGCTGTTCAACAGAAGACCGGCTTTTGTTGGACAGCAGTACACACAAACTGAAATTTGTCCGGTTACTGCTAAAATGTAAACACTGCTTTAGTCCTCATCTCTAAACATTCTTCTTGGCCTGTAAGCAGAGAACAGCAACATGTGACTGTCCAAGAAGAACGGAAGTGTCTGACATGCAGGCTGTGATTGACAACTGAATTTTCCTTTCTTTTCTGCAAAAGGCAAGATGGCATCACAAAATGATGACAAAATTGTGCCACTTGGGACAGACTTAAGCAGAGTTCTCACAGAATATGCACAACAGTTTATTCAAGTGTATATAGTTACTATATTTCATCTTGAAATTTCAGTTTATATTCTTTAAAAAGGAACACAGTGTGTGTTTAATTATAATAGGTATATTTATATATATCGCTGTCAATTTACTCAGCGCTTTATACATATATATTGTACCTTCACATCAGTCTCTGCCCTCAAGGAGCTTACAACCTAAGGTCCCTAACTCACATTCATACATACACTTCATACTAGAACCAATTTAGACAGGAGCCAATTAATCTACCAGCATGTCTATACTCTTATTTAGTGTAATAAATGTGTTACATAAAATTCAGGGAGGTATGATCTGTTAAACTGGAAGGCATGACAGCTCCTGACCTCAATATATACTATATGGTTGGCCAACTGTTTTATATGCATTATTGGTTTTAAGAACAAAGCTGCAGAGTGGTCAAATAACTTATTAAGCCCTTGTGGGTTGAAGAAGTATTAAACCCTACATTTTTGTTTTGGTTTAACACACTGTATACAATAAAATAATTCTCAGGAAATTATGTTAAAATTCTTAGCCCAGTACTTGCAGTTTTCGATGTTCAGTGTTGCTAACTCCTGTTCTCATTCTGCTGCTCTGAACTTCCAGTCTTCATAGAAAATTAGTAATCATGGACAATGCAGTCTCTGCTAAGTTTGATAACTTGGAGAAGGGCAGGGAGGGGTTAAGAGAAGCTCCTTACTATCCTAGGCTATAGGGCTGTGTGTCTCTATTGATGCACACAGTGTAGGGAGATGCAACTATAATTCCTGCATGCAAGGATGGCTCCATAGGATGATGCAAGAGAAAGGAGCCACCTTGAAATAGGAAACCTGGGGCAGTGGCCATGGCACCAACTTATTCTGGCAGATGGGCAAGGATTAAGGGGCGGTTCACACTGCAGTGATCTCGGAGATTGCATATGATTTACACTGCAGTGTGATCACATGCGATCTCTGTGCAATGCAAATTCAGCCATAGAGATAGTATGGCTGAATTTGCATCGCAATCGGAGCAAACTCGCACTGGGTGTTCACACCATGCGATTCGATTCCTGAAAAATGAAAACCAAAAAAATGGGTAAAATATCAGACATGTGCAATTCGTTTCGTAACAAATCGTAATTCAGCTGAATTTTGCATCTTTCAGACATTCGGATGCATCTGAATGTCCGAAGAAAACAATGACGAATTTCAAGTAATACGAAAAAAATTATAATGAAAATAACGAATGAATTCAGCATGATTCGTTAGAGGTCTAATGAAACAAAAGGTCAACTCAGAGAAAATCTTACAGTCCAATCAACTGATTCATTTTGTGCTCTAGGTTGGATTACTGGCACATTGCAGTCCTGAGAACTGAGTGAGAAGGGTGTTGGATTGTATTTGACGACTTTGCGAACTACGAATATAAATACATGCATACATAAATAACAAATTATCTGAAAACGAAACAAACAATAAAATGAATCAATTTGTTATAAAGAATATCTATACTCTACAGAAAAAATGATCAGAAAACAAATTAACGTAACATAACGACTTTAACAGAATGAAATTATGTATTTTACGAATGAAAACTAAACAAAACAAACATTTTTACTGACAATAAGTGGGAGATTTACTAATGCTGGCACACTCAGAATCTGGAGCAGTTGTGCATGGTAGCCAATCAGCTTCTAACCTCAGCTTGTTCAGTTAAGCTGTTGAAATAAAACCTGGAAGCTGATTGGTTTCTATGCAGAGTTGCAGCAGTTTTCACTCTTCGGTTTTAGTAAATAAACCCCAATGTGTTTGATGAGCTGTTGCTCTAAAATCATGTGTCATATTTAGTCTCCATAGTTACTGCTTTCTGAAAATATACAGTACTGCGCAGGTGTGAATACATCCTGTAAAGTAAGAATTCTTTCAAAAATATATATTTTACATATAAGTTTATTTTTTATCATTTTACAAAATGCAAAGTGAGCGAATAGAAGAAAAATCTAAATCAAATCAATATTTGGTGTGACTATGCTTTGGCTTCAAACCAGCATCCATTCTTATATTTGCAAACTTTGTACAGTTGAACAAAGTAATTTTGTAGGATTAGAGTCAGGTTTATGATTAGCCAATTATACCAAGCAGGTGCTAATGATCATCAATTTCATATTTAGGTTGAAACACAGTCATTAACTGAAACAGAAACAGCTGTGTAGGAGGCTTAAAATTGGGCGAGGAACAGCCAAATTCTGCTACTAAGGTAAGGTTGTGGAAGAGTTACAACAAGTTATATACCATGGCAAGAATGAGCACTCAGGGTAGTTACACTTCATCAGCAAAGTTTCTCCCAGGCAAAGATTTCAAAGCAGACTGGCCTTAAAAGATGTATTGTTCAAGCTCTTTTGAAGAAGCACAAAGAAACAGGCAACATTGAGGACAGTAGATGCAGTGGTCAGCCAAGGAAACTTAGTGCAGCAGAGGGAAGACACAAAGCTTACATCCCATCGACAATGGAAGATGTCCTGCAGTGCCATCAGCACAGAACCAGTGGGATTCAGGTACACTCATCTACTGTCCGAGAAAGTCTAGCCAGAAGCTGTCTTCATGGAAGAATTGCAGCCACAAAAAAAAAAAAACATACCTCCAACGTGGAAACAGGGCTAAGTGACTCAGCTATGCACGAAAAAATAAGAACTGGGGAGCAAAAAAATGGCAGCAGGTGCTCTGGGCTGAGAAGTCAAAATTTGAAATATTTGGCTGTAGCAGGAAGCAGTTTGTTTGCAGAAGGCTGGAGAGCGGTACAATAAGCAGAGTCTGCAGGCAACAGTGAAGCATTGTGGAGGTTCCTTGTAAATTTGGAGCTGCATTTTAGCAAATGGTGTTGGATATTTGGTCAGGATAAATAGTGTCCTCAATGCTGAAAAATACCGGCAGATACTTAGCCATCATGCCATACCATCATAGGGGTGTGTGATTGGCCCCAAATTTATTCTGCAGCAGGAAAACGACCCCAAACATACAGCCACTATTATTAAGAACTATCTTCAGCATAAAGAAGAACAAGAAGTCATGGAAATGATGGTTTGGCCCCCACAGAGTCCTGATCTTAACATCATCAAGTCATCTGTGATTACATGAAGAAACAGAAGGATTTGAGGCAGCTTACATCCACACAAGATGTGTGGCTAGTTCTCAAAGATGTTTGAAAAAACCAACTTGCCGAGTTCCTTCAAAAACTGTGTGCAAGTATACCTAGAAAAATTGATGCTGTTTTGAAGTCAAAGGGTGGTCACGCCAAATATTGATTTGATTTGGATTTCTCTTCTGTCCAATTACTTTTTTTTACAGATTTTTAAATTAACAAACAAACTATTAACACCTGTTTCTAAGAGCATACTTAATTTACAACATTTTTTTCACATCTGCCTAAAACATTTGCACAGTACTGTATAATGTTTGAAGGTTAATTAATCTTTATACCTAAAATATGCATTTTAACGTGTTGAAAAAATGCTCTGGCAGCAAAAGGGTTAATGATAGATTAATGATAACAGAATACTTAATTTGTGTCTTTTATAGCAGTGTGGAGTTCAGCTTTAAAGTTTCACATGGCATTGAAGACTTTTTTTTTTTACCTGCAAGAGATGCATTGAAGACTTGTTTATAATGGGCTGAAGACTGGAACACAGCTGGGATATTTACTTTCCTTTTAGGAACTAATGCAGACAGCACAATGTGTTTGGGTAGAAATGCAAGATCACAGGAGATTGAGATCTAAAATGACATGAAAGAAAATCAAAGTAAGTAGAAAAATATGTGTCTAATTGCCAGAAGCTCTAAAATACAATAAGGCTACTTAAATGATTAGGCTTGGTTCACACTAGTCCGATTCTCGGACCGACATTAGGAGCACAAGTCGCATTACGTCACAAAAACAATGATTCCCTATGAGAGCTGTCTTAACTAGTCCGACTTGTGTTTTTCAAAGTCGGACCGACTTTGAAAAAGGTTCCTGCACTACTTTTGTCCAACTTTGATCCTACTTTAGCCCATTGAAAGGCATTGAAGTCGGATGAAAGTCGGATCATTGTCTTCACTGATCCGACTTTGGCATGCGACTTATGCTCTGGGGATCTTGAAGGGGGTCTCCACACCAAATTAAAAAAAAAAAAATGCCATGGGGTCCCCCTCCAGGAGCATACCAGGCCCTTTGGTCTGATACGGATTTTAAGGGGAACCCCCACGCCAGAAAAACAGCATGGGGTCCCCCCCAACATCCATACCAGACCCTTATCCAAGCATGCAGCCCGGCAGGCCAGGAAAGGGGGTGGGGTCGAGCGAGTGCCCCCCCCTGGACCATACCAGGCCGCGTGCCCTCAACATGGGGAGTATGGGTGCTTTGGGGCAGGGGGGGATCTGTGCCCCCCACCCCAAAGCACCTTGTCCCCATGTTGATGAGGACAAGGGCCTCTTCCCGACAACCCTTGCCGGTGGTTGTTGGGGTCTGCGGGCGGGGACTTACTACCCATTGACCCCTACCCATTTACCTGGAAAAGAAGTGTACAAAAAACCACACTACACAGCTTTTTAAAATATTTTATTAAATCAGCTCCGGCGTCTTCTCCCCTCTCTGGCTCTTCTTTCTTCGGCTCTTTTGCGGGGTCTTCTATCTTTTGAGAGGTCTTCTTTCTTCTCCTTCTCTGCGGCGTCTTCTGCTCTTTTGCAGGTCTTCTCCGCTATCCTCTTCCCTCTGTTCTTCCTCTCTTCTTCTTCCCATGTTGACACTACACAATCTCCTTCACGGATGCCCTCTCCGCTGTGCCTTATATTGGCATGGGGTGGCGCCACCTGCTGACATCATACAGAGGTCCTGCCCATATGATGTCACAGCTCCGCCCCAGGATGAGACATCATAGGGCTGGGGCCTCCAGATGATGTCAGCGGGTGGCCCCGCCCTATGCCAATATAAGGCACAGCACACAACGGAGAGGGCATTTGTGAAGGAGATCGCGTCGTGTCAACATGGGGAGAAGAAAGAAGACCACTCAGAAGATAGAAGACCCCGCAAAAGAGCCGAAGAAAGAAGAGCCAGAGAGGGGAGAAGACACCGGAGCTGATTTAATAAAATATTTAAAAAATCTGTGTAGTGTGGTCTTTTGTACACTTTTTTTCAAGGTAAATGGGTAGGGGTACGATGTTCCCCATACTCATTTACATAGGGTGGGGGGGCCGGCATCTGGGGGCCCACTTGTTAAAGGTGGCTTCCAGGTTCCGATAAGTACTTCCAATACACCAATATTCCAATACTCCCCATGTTGATGGCACACGGCCTGGTATGGTCCGGGGGGGGGGGGGGTCACTCGCGCATCCCCATCCCCTTTCCTGGCCTGCTTGGCTGTGTGCTCGGATAAGGGTCTGGTATGGATTCTGGGGGGGACCCCACGCCATTTTTTCGGCGTGAGGGTTCCCCTTAAAATCCGTACCAGATCAAAGGGCTTGGTATGCTCCTGGAGGGGGATCCCATGCCATTTTTTTTTTAAATTTGGCGTGGAGTTCCCCTTCAAGATCCCCAGAGCACAAGGTGCCTGGTATTGTCGGGATTAAAGTCGGATTCCTGTTCACAGAAAAACGGCCTGACTTTGACCCTATGTAGGATCGTAAATCGCACAGCAAAGTAGGATCAAAGTCGGACCGTTTTTTTGTCGGATAGTGTGAACCCAGCCTAAAGGGCAAGATTAATTTATTTATACATTAATTCATAAAACACACAGAGCAGTAGGGGCTCAACAAATAAATAACAGCACAAACACAGTGCAGACACTCATGATCTCGGTTGCAATTTGATCACCAGGTTCAGCTGGCAAATTATTTAACCACTTCAGCCCCGGAAGGATTTCCCACTTTAGGACCAGAGCACTTTTTGCGATTCGGCACTACGTCGTTTTAACTGACAATTGCGCGGTCGTGCGATGTTGTACCCAGCAACGACAATTTTGCAAAAAAAAAATAAAAAATGTCTTACTTTTTGCTAAAATACAAATCCAAAAAAAATATAAAAAAACATATTCTTCCTCATATTTTTGGTAAAAATCGGCGTTTATTGATTGGTTTACACAAAAGTTGCCACGTTTACGGATGATGAGTATTCATTTCTGGGGTTTTTATTTTTTACATTTTTTTTTACTAGTAATGGTGGCGATCTGCGATTTTTAGCGGTACTACGATATTGCAGCGGACATGTCAGACCATTTTGACACTTTTTTTGGACCATTGGCATTTATACAGAGATCAGTGCTATAAAAATGCACTGATTACTGTGTAAATGCCATTGGCAGTGAAGGGGTTAACCTGCAGGGGGCGCTCTAAGGGTTAACTGTGTTCCCTGGGCTGGTTCTAACTGTATGGGGCTGGCCTGGCTGGGGGAAGGGAGTGATGACGGCTTCCATATACAGGAAGCCTGTGATCACAGCCCTTCCCCCTCTAACAGAACGGAGATCCGTGTTTACTTACACGGACCTCCGTTCTTTCACTGCGGGGGGCATCGCGGGTAGCCGGCGGCCATCGAGTCCGCCGTACCCGCTCCCTGGCCCCCCCCAGACACAGTGAGCGTGCAAGCGTGCCTCCGGCGGCGCGCGTGCTCACAGTGAGGGATATCACAGCCGCCGTCATATGACGGCTGTTTGCGATATCGAGCCACTTTGTCGCCGTCAGACTGTGGTCAGCAAGTGGTTAAAGTGACACTGGTCACTTTTTTATGACTTTATTATTTAAAGTGACTGGTATAAAAAAGTAACATTATATTCAAGTAGGTATTCTTAACTCTAAAAAGTACCTTTTATTGCTCTCAGTCTCCACCAAATTCCTTTTTTTTCTTCTGTGATTCGAATTTCTGTTAGAGAGTGGCTATGTTAGTTCTCCCTGTAGGAAGGTAGCCACCCTCTCTTGCTCACTCCCTAGATGGATTATAGGATTTGTAGTGTGCATAGAGCAGTGCACATGACCTCAACTAAAGTGCACAGCTTGTTCCAAACAAACAGAAGTGAGGGGGAACAGAAGAGGTTCAGCAGCTCATGGAGGAAGTTACAAGGAGGCAGAAAAAGAGTAGCAATCTATTTCATGAAAAAATATATCACAGGTCCATTAAGTAGGGATATACAGTAGATGGATTTGTTTTGTAGAATAAGGATAGAGTATAAATAAAAGAAAAACTTATTTTTTTAGCTTTGCATAGAGTGGAGATGGATTAGAACACCCGTTTTTATTGCTGCCTGTGCCTCTGTTAGGGAGAATCACCCTCTCTATTTTCCATTATCATCAAAAGTGAAAGTACAAAAATATACCAAATTTTGGGCCGTCTCCAGAAAAGTGATAGAGGAGAAATCTTCCAATGGGGACACTAGTTCTGGTGCCCTGGGGTCCCCAATGGATTCCTCTCACTTCCTGCTTTGGTTAGGAGACAAGAAGTGAAGGTAAATCTTTTTTTTCATTCTCATCCATTGAGGAAAACAGGAGGTCTTTCGCCTTTGAATGTCCAAGAGCAGTACAGCTGAGGTGTGGACAACAGAGCAAACAATCGCCAACATCATCAAGAAAACTAGAGACTGCTTGCAGGACATTACAGCTGAAGCTAGCATGAGATGAGGATGGAACAATCCACCATGTTGAAGTTAGAGAATGTGTGAGCAGAAAACTAGGTGGCAGCTTGATGTCAAAAAGCCAAAGAGGCTCTCACAAATCTAAGAAGGGTAGAAGCTGACCCTTAAGACCATAACATGAATAATGGTGTGTCTAAGCCACCTAGTGGAACAAGAAGCCAGGGCACTGTTCCGGGATCCTTCCTGTATGACAAAAAAAAGGAACCACCTTTTCTGAAAGAAGCAGTGGCTGTGAGACTCAGACAGCCAGGGTCACAAACAGGCAATAGAAGGAGATTTGCTTATGATGACGCAAATCTGAACTGGACAGAAGAGCAATGTCCTCGTTGAGGTAAAAAGCAAAAACTACCTTAGGCAAGAAAGACATCCTGGACCTTAACACCACCTTGTTTTTATGCAAGACCAAAAAGGGTTCTTTGCAAGTTAAGGCTGCCAGCACAGATACCTGCCTAGCAGAGGTGATGACTACAAGGAAAACCACCTTGTGGGTAAGAGTAGATCGAGAGAAATGTCTCTAATGGGTTAAAATGGTAGTTTCTGAAGTGCAGAGAGAACCAGATCCAGATCCCACAGTCACTGAGGAATGGATGTGGGGGAGCTACACAGACTGTACAAAGGACTTAAGCAAAGAGTGAGAGGCCAATGGTCCATGAAACAAAAGAGAAAGGGCAGAAACTTGACCCTTGATAGTGTTGAGACACAAATGCTGGTCCAGACCCATCTACAGGAAGGAGAGGATTCATCCCATGGAGAAACTCCTGGTGTGGAAAGCTGAGACTCAAACCGAGCTAAGTATGAGAGACCTTGCAGGAAGTAGACTACCTAGGTTTGGGCATCATAGTGTAACAGAGAACTGGTTATCTTAACTGCAGTCTGAGAAGACATTCTGCAACTTTGTTGCAGTGAGACTGTTTCCCTCTAGTGCCAGCTAAGATTCTGTGTCATCCTGCCAGAAAGTGTTTATCAGCAGGGAGCAAAGCATACAGGGAATTGTAGTCCCAGGGCTCAAGTGGCACATTCGTTTGAACTGCTGGGGAACTACAACTACCAGTCCGCTGGGAGAAAAGAACAGGCTGCTGGGAAAGGATATAAAAAGACTTGTCTAGGCCTAGATTCTCTGTTGGAATGCCGACCTGGATCTGCAAGCAGGGGCTCTGTGTTGGAGAGTGCTGAGGCTGAGCTGAGGCCTGCACAAGAAGAGTGAACAAAAGGAAGGAGAACAAAGTGGACTTAGGGGAGAGGTGCTGCCTCCCAGGTCCGTCCACAGCATTGATCCTGGTATCCACAGCCGGTCGGGGACATCCAGCCTGAGAGAGGGGGATCCCAGGTGCATATCCAGACGCACCTGCAACGACGGTGTGGAGCATTCTGGTGTAAGGTGACCAGTCGGGTCACTAGAGGAGTCTACCTGTTCCAGGATGTTCATTTGGGTCTTGATCGCAGGATTGGGTGAGGGGGCATTTGTCCATTTGCGGGAAACAAAGACACTGCATACAGATAGAGTTGTATGGACACTGTATACAGACAACATTGCTCTTAGTCCCCTTGCTGACACCTGTAGTGCTATAGGACATTGTCCTTTCACCCCGCTGAGTAAGATCTTGCATTCTTTACTTGATAATCCAGGGCGGTTGTGTTGTTTGGCCCTGCTGTACAGGAGTTTAAGTGCACCGAAGAGAGTGGCTAGCTGAAGAATCCAAAGCCTCATCAGAGACTGAAGTTATTGGTGCTAAATGGGGACCCACACACATGTTCAGGGCTCTGTATATGTAGTGGGTGTGCTGGATAGTTTATCCGGGAAGCTAAGCCACTGAATGTTGTACAGAGTTTGTAGTTGGGCCCAGAAGAGAGAGGTCTGACATAAAGAGCGTCAGTCTTCTGCTCTCCTCCTGCCTGGACTCATAGAGCTAAATTTGAGTAGAGGTAACCAATCCAATATAAGGTGTCATATTGTGATGTATTTGCCATTTAAGTGTGCCTCTGCTCTTGGGGACATTCTCAGGTTTGGAATCCCCTGAAAGCAGCCTGAATACAGTATTGAGCTATATTGCTCTTGATCTCAGTTATTGTTCTCCAGTTGCATTACTTGAATATATACTGTTATTCTGTGTTACCCTTTTCACAGAAATATTGCAGTAAAGATAATTTCTGTGTTTTATCATAACTTGTGTGTTTCTCATTGGTCATTGCTCTCACACTATTGCCAGGTGTGCCAAGAGGAGCAGAGACTGTTATTGGGGTTAAGAGGCAGAGTACACAACAACAAACTTAAGCGACTCCTGCAGGGGTAGTGCTACATGTGGGGGCTCGTCCGGGATAATACCGCTTCTCTGCAATCAACTCCTCAAGACAGCACCCTTACAAGTGCCAAGATGGACCCCGTTGATGCAACACAGTGGTGCCGTGAAGAAGGCGCTAGTCCAGAGTCATGTGTAGTGATTGAACTCCCTGGGGAGGCCTGGACTGAAGAGCAGCTCATCAGGTAGTACAGACCTTGTCCTTAGACAAGAAAACATAGGTGATCGATGTCAGACCTGACCGCGAGGACTCCGACACACATGTACTGCTGGAATGGAATCAAGGGATCCTCAATCCTTTCCGAGGGTTCAGTGTGCAGCCAACCAGGCTGAGTTTTGTGTAATCCAGTCACACACACCAGACAGGTGTCCGGCAAGTACCAGTCGAGTCAATTTAATAGTTGAGGAGATAGATGGCATGCCATATATACATAATCAAAATATTCACATTGGCATCATCCCTAAAATAGTTGCAAATCATAATGGGGTAACCTGGGGTGGGACATTAAATATGCCAAATGAGAACATACGACAGCAAAAAGCGGATACAATTTCATATAGATTTTATTGTAGTTTAACAAATCCATAAAATATGTTGAAAACATATCATTAAAAAGGACATAAGTACAAATTGTAAACCCTTAAAGATCATGAATCGTCACATGCACATGTCAGATGGTCTATGCGTTATGCGGGTTCCCCCACTTCTTCAGGACCAGGCATGTAAGATACAAGTAGGGTGTTGTACTCAGTATCCAACCAATGCGCGTAGACCATCTGAAACGCGCATGTGACGATTCATGATCTTTAAGGTTTTTTTAATGATATGTTTTCAACATATTTTTGGATTTGTTAAACTACAATAAAATTTTACCCATTTTTTGCAGTCATATGTTCTCATTTAGCATATTTAAAGTCCCACCCCAGGTTACCCCATTACAATTTGCTACCTGTTGACTCAAGGCCACGAGGAAAGAGGCCCCTTCCATGCCGTCTTTGGCCACGATTGGGCCAGAGTTCTTCGCTGCTCTGGGAGACTTTGTGTCAAAATTGCCAAGGCACACTCTGACATGCTCTGGAAGTGACTACCAGAAACTCAGGTCCTTTTCTGGAAGACATCCAGTGCCTACAGGGGAGGACAACTTTGAAAGTGGCTGGACCAGGCCACACAAGCCTTGGGTGAATGAGACATTCCTTAGACTCTCAAGAAGCAGAGAATTACCGAGAGTCTAAGGGGCCCAACCTCAGAAGCTATCCATAATCTGAAGTTCAGTAAGAAAGATTGCGTCACTCAAGACTACCTGAATATTCTGCAGCAGGAGTTTGGGCCAATGGAGACAGAAGCAGACTTAATTTACTGATTTGAGCATGCTCTCCAATGCCAAGGTGAACGCCTGTCTGAATACATCATACGCTTGAATAAAATGTTGCATCAGGTCGTATTAAAGAAAGGCATGCCACCTTCTGCTGTAGATCAAGCTAGAATGCAGCAGATCCTGAGAGGTGCTTCACGATCTGATCCAGTTTGAATTCAACTGCAGACTTCAGCGGATGCCATGTTTATGAAATAACCTGAGATCATTAAATTAATGAGAGAGGAGGAACCATGCTGGAGAATAAAGGAAAAAAACAGAGGTTGGAATCTGCTGTTGGAGTCAAAGTGGCCAGCACAGCTGATAGAGATCCAGAGATCGGGGTTCTGAAGTCTCAGATGTCCAAGTTAATGGAGATGGTGACCGGGTCATTGGATGCCAGGTCTGAGATAGCCGCACCGAAGATGCAGGTATCCCACATGTTGGAAGTGATTAACCGGCTGACAGCAACACGTATTAAGCTGTCCGATAAGGGTGTTAAGGGGCAGAATGTATCTCCGGTCTCGCCTGCTGCGCCTGGCCAGAGGCCAACAAATCGAGATGTCTATCTAAACTGTGGAGGTGTAGGTCACTACCAGCGAGAATGCCCTAGTTCACCAAGGAGGACAGAAGACTGGCGTGGACCCCAGAGAAGTGACCAAAGGATGGAGAGAAGGCCTGGGCCTTCAAGAAGAACTGTCACTGATTCTGCAAAAGAACAATGGAGGACACCTGCAGTTTATGCCATTTTAGTGAGGAATGTCTATCAGCCTTCAAAATGACGACAGAAAACTGCAATCCCAACGCCAGAAGCTAAAGAAAGCCCGAGCCCAGTCACACCAACCTACTGTTCCACATGCTTCCAACAGGTCTCCTGCCCAGTTGGTAGGTCCTCTGCCTGTAGTGCCTGTTTTGGTGGAAGGAATTTATACCAGAGCCATTCTTGATTCGGTGCTCAGGTTACCTTGCTGACCAGAGACTTTTACAAGAGGTATTTGTCATATATACCCCTGCAAAAGTTGGAAGATATAGAGATCCAGGGCATTCAAGTGGAAGATTACCCTTGTGATGGATATCTGTGGATCAAGTTGTCGTATGATCCATTGAGGGCTAGGAAGCCTCAAAACTTTCAGACACTGGCCATTGTGTGCCCTTGGCTGCCAGGGTCCACAGACAGTTCGTTGGGACTAACACAGATCTGGTGAAGCGGATGTTAGTATCTATTGTCCACAGATGTGAACCCTTATCTTCCCTGTCAGCAGAAGAGCCAGAAGTGTCTCCCTCTTTCACAGTGGATGAAGGAGGATATACAGCAGAAGCGAAAGAAACTGATCTGCAGGAGGCAGAAAAAGTCAAACAGGAAGAAGAGGCTAGTGCCTACCATGCTCAAGCCAGTGAAATGGAGAAAGTGAAGAGTTATGCGTCCTCTCAAGAGACTGACCTGTGATGTGTTGGGTGAGAACACCGAAGAAGTTATCCTTACGCTCAAGAGACTCTTGACATGCCTGACCTGTTCACCACAGATTTGGTGAAGGGCGACCCTGACTCACCCCTTGGCACAACAGGCAGGGCCAGCCCAGTAGAGGTGGCCTGCGGACGGGACAACCCCCCATCATATGACAATTTATGAGAGGTTTCTCTGTAAATCCTGTGTCATAAAATGAGTTTGTTAAATCATGTAATGTTAACAGTTTGTTTGTTGTTTTGCTAACCTGCTTCTTTCCGCATATATTATAAAAGCATGTACCAGGTCAAGGACTGTTACTTCCTTTGAAGGTTCTTTGGTGGGGGGTGGATGTAGCAGGGCACTGGTTTTCTTACCTGCAGTATCAGAAACGCTCTGCATCATTCTTGCAGTGAGACTGTTTCCCTCTAGTGCCAGCTAAGATTCTGTGTCATCACATCCTGCCAGAAAAGTGTTCATCAGCAGGGAGAAAAGCATACAGGGAATTGTAGTTGATACGCGATCCTGCAGCCGGCATCAGGTGACGGCGATTTACGATACCGAGCCATGTTGCTGCCGTCAATCCACGGCGGGCGGGCGGCAACTGGTTAATTTACAGGGGATCAACCTATTTTCGGTGTATTTCTTTTAGGCTGAATTCAAATTTTTGGGGCTGGACTACAATTTACAGATAATCACACAGGTTGCATGTTGGAATATTGTGGTGCAATGCATTCTTGGAACTGCAAAAGTACATACACTTTTTCTGGTGTATTGGGCAGCCCATTAATCTGTACACTAATGCATGTCAACGAGCTTTGTGTCAATGCACACCCAAGGTTAAGAAATTTTGACCAGTCAGACATGGTTTGGTAGGAAGTGAGCTCAGGGCACCCATCACCTGCTGTTTATATTCTGACCATCATACGCTCTGCACTTTTAACCTGAACATACTAGACACTTGTCCTCTGAAAATTCTCTCCTGCAAATACTAGCAGATGTAACACTTGTTCCAATTCTGGAACATTCTGGCACATACTGGCCACCATCACACCCTCCTCATTTCTCTTGTGCACAAACTGTCCATGGAATACCCTCCGCACTCCCGTCCTGCAAATATTCCTACCAAAATACCTTTTGTGCTCCTATTCTGCACATACTGGCCTCTTAAGCTTTGCTTTCCTCTGCAAACCCGTCCTACACATCCTGCCTGCTGTCATACTATCCTGCACTTATCCCCAACACAATGCCATAATACTTTCAGAACTCCTCTCCTACACATACTACCTACCATCAAAGCCATTACAATTCTCTCCTATACATACTGCCCACTTATTTGCATTATTTGTAATATGCTCAACTTTACCTCTTCTGTAAAACCCACACTTTTGCTAGAACAAGTAAAATCAGATACTAACATGACGCCCAGCATATAAAACATGGAAAAAAACAGATTTATACGAAAACAAAAAGGCAAGGTTAAAGAAAATGTATTTTTTTAGGTCCTTGAACATCTAATATTTGTACAGCCCAACTAACAGTGAATTTTTAAATACATATCTAATTTGAGTACAGACCTGCTTATCTCCTGTGTCATGGAAAAACAAGTTCTTTCTTCTCACGTGAGGCACAGAACCATTAGCTGGAGTAAGAACATTCGTGATTAGCTTCACCTTTGAAACAGCAGCATTCTGGCAGCCAGATATGTGCTTCATCAGACCATTCTGCTGTTCCTGGGCTAATTCTGTATCATAATTCTGGATCTCCTCTATTTTTTCAGGGTGTCTAAAGACACTTTGTGCACAGAATTCAGTGTTCTCTTCACAGTTATTGCTTTGTGAATTTTCAGAAGAAACATCCTGATATTTTAACCATTTGCTTGGCTGTTTACATGATGGCTCAGGAAAACTTTTAGGAGGTCCCAGTAGTGTAGGACCTGTGCCTAAGCATTTGAAAAGATAATCTCCACCTTGACCTTTGTCATCTACAATGGTAGACTGTGTTTCCTTAGATCTGTAAGAGTTAGTCTTCTGAATTATTGGGACATCATATCCACCATCCATACAATTTAAGCTAGGACTAACAGTCTCTTGTTGAATTATTTTTGGTACTTGCATCTGAAGCCTGGACCGTGCTTTTTCAGTGTTCACAAAATCTTAGGCAGAGATAAAAAAAAAAGGTAATTTTAGTTACTTTGTATTGCCTTTCATTTCTAACATTATGTTATCAGCAGTTCAGCACCAGAGAATTACATTTTGGAGTATCATTGTAAACTGTTCATACTTGGTAATCTTTGAAGAAGACAAATCCGTAAAGGACCAGCAGCCAGCAAAAGAATGTGTAGGCAAGCGCAGTCGTGTTATGTTTTATGTGTTTCACTTCCCAGTTAATTAATGTTAGTTCTCACCTAAAGCTCATACAAAATTGCAGAATCTAGATCAGTGTTTCTCACCCTTTTTTCCCCATCAAGACACCCTTTCAAATTATGCACAACTTCAAGGCACTCCATTCTAAAATGTAAAAAACTAAACTAATAGCTTCACATAACGCAACAACATCCACACACATAGGACACCCAACATGAGGCGACTTATTCTTTAATAGCAAATACACCTTTTTCCACACTGGTACTGACTAGTATTCCAATGTTTCTCTTCTCCCTCAGTTTCTCTCCCTCATTCTGCTAATGTGATCCCGTTGCTGATAGAGAGGGGTAGGGAACGGGCAACCAAGCATGCTGTGCAGGCACCTGACAACCTTCTTATCAATTGATGGTGCCATTGGTTGTTAGGACACCAGCAGCTGGAAGGTGCACAAAGAAAACCTGTGGCGTTGTGCTAAAAGACAGGTTTGATCCATCTTGCTGGCTTGTGTACAATTTTTGGGCAATTTTTAGGCATTTTGCCAAGGCACCCCTGAAGAAATCTGAAGGCACCCTGGTTGAAAAAGACTGATCTAGATAACTGTGTCCTAATGTTTATGGATATCTTTAGTTGCCTCTTATTTAAGGAAAGCAAGCAAGCAACCAACAGCTACCACAAACAGGTAGCGGTTTACTTGCCCCAGAAAAGGCCTACATCTACCACAGAATTATCTAGGTCTATAGTCATGTATATATTTTACGTTAGCATTTGGAGTATATTCTTACTGTGCTGCTCCAGAAAAGCTGACCCATCCATTAACTGTGCTCCTGGGCTCTCGACAGAAACGCATTGCCTCGGTCTCAGAAAAAATGGACGCGTTAAGTTGTCTGACGTTTCTTGTGTTGGCGTTTTAACCTAAAATCATTTACAAGAAAAGAACATGTACAATGCATTTACCAAGGTCTTGTTTTCTGTAGCTGTAAAGTCAATATTTAATTTTAAAAAACAAATTCTACAAAAAAATAATCATACCTCTGGTGTAGCAAGGAAAGAAAAAATACTAGAACAACATTTTCCATGCGTGAAGAGGAATTTTACCCATCTATGGCTGCTGACTTTTAATAAATGCATACTTAAGAAATCCAGTGCTGTCTTCCAGAAAATGGTTCTGCAGCCTCCGGGGTTTGGGAAGCATATCCCAGGAGGCTATAGGTGGCATGGGCATATCCCCCTTACCCAGTTAAAGAAAAAGGAAGTGGTAGCGTGCACCATCAAAGAAAAGGGTACTCCTCAAGAATTGCAATTTTGTAAAAGGCTTGACTTTAGGAAGAGAATGATGCTAAATGTTTTTTTTATAAGGTGCAGGTATGCTTTAACGGCATGGGATACTTGGAAACTAAACTCTGGATTTTATAACAATATCCAGATTTTATGTTATAAACTTCACACCATTAGTATAACTGATGTGTGTGCTCACTGACCTTAGAGTCTATCCATTGTGAAAACTCCCAGTCACAGTCAGATTCTTGAGTTCCCACAGTCCATCGTGGAAGCGAACATTGCACTAAGGAAACGGAGGGTAAAGAGCAATACTATATTAAAAGACAATAATCCTTATCAATAAAAACAAAACTTACCAGCAGATGTTTGTTCTATTTATCATATAATTATTATGTTTAAGGATCTGGAGGGAAATAACAGTAGAACCCGTAATATAAGTTAAACACATTCTCAGAAATGGTACTTTCCATTAAACCATAAGTTGCATTTATCACAGTATTGCAAGTACTGCTTTCTGCATGAGACAAGAGTATAGTAGAGCATTATAGACAGACATATTTTTCTTTTTGGTTACATTCGGAACTAAACATTATAAATCTACAACCAAGTTTTTCTTGTTCTGTTCTCCAAAAGATTAAGAAATAATTTCTGGAAAAAATAATTGTGGTTGCTTTTGTTTCAAGGGCATGGATACACTAACAGTTGCCTCTCTTCATTTTTATTGAAAGAGACAAAAGATTCCCTTTTTGTATGGCTTGGATAGGACCATGCACAACCATTCAAGAGACCAATGACTATATGCTGCTCATTTTGCAAGCCAAATCAATAAAATGCACTACCTTAATCTGTACTCTAGGCAGATTTAAATTACACAGCTTTGCATTTGTTAATACATTATTAAATGTTTTTTTTTTTTTTAAGTAAGAAGTGTTAAGCACCCAAAGTTTACGTGGTATCAGCCTGTTGCAGCAGAGGAGGAAGAGTTCTGCTTTTTGCACCCTGCCACCCCCTCCACTGCCACATTTGCCACTTTGTTTTTTTTTGGGGGGGGGGGGGGGTACTTGGTTTTGAGCCAGAAGTTCGAGTCCTCCTTCAGTCCCCCACAAGTCTTCACTTCTGGTTTCCCTTACTTCAGATCACGGCGCCTGCACCCGAAGCCGATTGAAGAATCAGCTCGGGTGAGGATATCACTGGATCCCTGGACAGGTAAGTGTCTTTATACTAAAAGTCAGCAGCTACAGTATTTGTAGCTATTGACTTTAATTTTTTGGGGGGAGTCTGGAGCTCCTCTTTAATGACAAGTTCATATCTGATGAAATGACAAGTGTCACATATGATTTTGGTTCAAAGTAGGTCTTCCAAATATTTCTGACCATTGTCGAATTACAGTCTTTATTGTGCACCTATTTCACGCATGCATGTCCCTTGTTCCCACAATGCAGTGTTGGGATAACAAGTTGCCTGTAATAAATTTATGGTTTTAGGATTAGATACAAT